>OX030958.1:7751125-8096125 GCA_943735955.1 Piscicola geometra | reverse complement strand
TCTAATTAAATCAATTTTAAAGATTTGAACTGCGTAAAACATATTGCTGATTGATTATATCCTATAATTTGAAGGTTATAACTAAACATTAAATATCGATTCGCCTATCAATAGTTTTCATCAACACTGTGCAGGTGCAGTTTTGGGAGGATGTCTTCCTGGACGCTGTAGCGCAGGAAAGAGACATCATCGGGATGGACCAGGGTCCCATGGAGATGATGGAAAGGTTAGTGCAGTGGAGAATTCAATAGACGCTGATAAAAATATTGTCATTTTTTCGAGTATCATATAACCTCTATTTTGTCCGTTTTTAACACTGATCTTATTTTAGGATATCTTAGGAAATTGTGGTCGCAGGCTTAAACCTCTATAACCAGATCATATTTGATTTGTTGGCCTTATCTTAGAACCTTTCTATAAACCTTTCATCCTCACCGAACTCTTCTGCAACCAACGAAGATACCAGTCGTTGAACGACTCAGAGAAGAAGCGTCTGGAATTTGACGAAGATGGCTTGCTGGGATGCATGCTCTACAACATGGTCGCCTTCATGGCCATGGCGCGAGTCAACAAGGTACACGCGTGGGCAACAGTGAATTTGAAGATAAATATTTTTGAAGTATGGATATTAGAAAAAGTAGTTCTCAATCTATTACACAAACCAAAAAAATAATAACTTTGTGTTGTGAATTTTAAAACTGATTTTAGCTGTATTTGAAGCAATTTATGAGTTATTTAATACATAAATTTTTCACTCCAGCAAGAGATCCGTCGAAAGTGCCGACGACTCTTAGGCAAGTGTCACATTGGCCTGTCCTCTTCCTCAGACATCAACCAACTGCTCGATCAACTCGAATCATTGGTGAGGGCCACTTCTCGTGGTGGTGGTTGTGTTTGTTGTTGTCTGGTTGTTGTATAAGTGATCGTAATGGATTTGAAGGTGTTAGTGGTTGTTTTATATGTGATTGTAATGGTTGTGGGAGTAGTAGAAGTTGTTGTGAAGGTGTTTGTAATGGATGTGATGGCAGTAGTAGTTGTTGTAAAAGTGAATATATTGGAAAAATTGAAACTTATTAATACAATTCTTCCTTAACTATTAATCTCCTGACATATTCTCTGTCCTTGAACCACAGAACGGCAACGACATCGACTTGAAGCCACTGGGCAGCAGGCTGATGCAGAAGCAGTCCTTCACGGTGCACTTGGGTCCCAACAACACCGGAGACATGCTCTTCATGGAGGTTTCTTTTTTGAAGAATAACGAAATAATAAAGAACATTGTTATAATGGTTCAAAGCCACGAGAATTTTCTTTTGAGCGTATCGGTTTCTTGAATCTAGGACCATTTGTTAAAGCGAGAGTCGTTATGCACTCGGCTAGACGTTTTTTAATTTTTTTATTTCTACTTTCAACTTAAATATATATATTTATTTTTTAATTTAATTGTTAATTAAAATTTAGTCAAAAAGTCATGTTGAGATTAAATTATATCCTAACTCCCTTCTACCCTTCAAACCACCAACCCAGGTGTGTGACGACTGTCTGATTCTGCGCAGCGTCAATGGCTGCATTTGCGACCGCTGGTGGTACGAGAAGCTGGTGAACATTTCATACAGTCCTAAGCACAAGGCTTTTTGTCTGTGGAGAAAACACGAGGGGAAATCAGAACTGAACAAGTTCTATACCAAAAAGGTAGGCTGCTTTTCAGGTTAAACGATTAATTATAGACTAGTTTAGTTTTTTTTCTCCAATTTTACTTTACTTTAATGAAATTTTTTTCTTATTTAATGTATCTTTTTAATAAATGTAATTTATATATTCATATGAAATAAATTTATATATTTGTATTAACTTCACCGTAGTGCAAAGAGTTTTACAGCTGCGTCAAGTCGTCAATGGAGAAGGCAGCTTCGAAGAGCAATGGCCAAGTATCCGGTCAGTCTATTGTGTTTAAATAAGAATTTAGTAACTTCAAAATTCAATTAAAATAAAGTATTTATTAATTTTGAAACTCAATTAAAATAAATTATTTATTAACTTTAAAAGTCAATTAAAATCAATTATTTATTAACTTTAAAACTCAATTTAAAAATATAATATTTATAAAATTAATTTTCTTTAAACAATCATTTAGGGCTAGATTTGGACAGTGAATTCCCGGTAACGGATCTGCGCACAGGCCAGGGTGGCCTGCTGCAGGTTTGCATGGAGGGCATTGGACTCTTATTCGCTAACAGCAAGGTACTTTTGCTAGATTCACTTTTAAAGAGCTTTATTATTATTTAAAAAAAATATTTATCATTATTTATAGTTTTTATATTTATTTAAATAAAGTTCGGGTTTTCCAATTAAAATGTTAAATTGCAGTCAGTTTCAAGCCTTTTAACTTTCAATTTAGTTTTTTTTGCCCTCTGAATGTTTATTTTCACACTTTCCAATCTCTCCAGCCGTAATAGGCTTATGTCTTTTGCTACTTTTCATAAAAATATTAGCTTTACATTTTAAGACGCAGTTACCAGCCAAATTCATAGCAATACTTTTATTCGATCTATCTGTTCAAAATCGATGGTCAACTTGCAATATAACTAGCAGCAACGGTACAAAAAGCCTTTTAAAAACGCAAAATACCTTAAATGTCGTTAAAGTAGGCGTACTTTGACTAATTTTAATAACCAGTATTCCAAACAAGCTGCTGAATATATTATCAGTAAATGCCAACGTAAACACCAAATGAATCTGAAGCATGATTACATCATATTCGTCGTCTTCTTCCGTTTGTCTGTATGTTTATTTGTTTTGCCTCTTATGTTTAGACCTCTCAAAGCCTGTAAGAATCGCCCACACTCATAAATTATAACTTATAATTCAACTAGGCCAAATATTCGAGTTTGTCTCATTATTAATATACAATTTATTTCAAAATCATTTTTTCAGAAAAGTTTTTAATAAGTAAATTTTATTTGCAATGTCGGATAACTTCGTTTTAAGTGTCTTTAAACGCTCATGCTAACTTTTTCGAAACACTTTAATTTTTTCATTCTTCTCCATTTATAACCAGTCAACCTAAATGTCGTCCCAATTTAATTCTTCTTAAAATTTCCTTTTAAATTAAACTTAAGGTCTTCATCGTTATCATAATTGTCGTTGTGGAATAATCCTGAATGCATGAACTTTTGAGATGGTCTGGACAGCAGCAGTGGCAAAACGACTAAACAATATTATTGCATATTCCACGTACTCCTTTTTCGTCACATCGCCATTGTCGTTGTTGCTGTTCTTTTTATACTTTCCAACACACGCACAAACACACCACAACCTCGAAACCATTTAACAAGTTTACATATTTAATAAAATAAATCAGTTTAGTTATACCCAATGAACCAAACTTGTGTTAACTTGCATGATTTCATCCACCATTAATGTATCCTCACTCTCCATGTCTCGTTCAGCAGGATTTCGAGGTATTTGAGATGTCTGTTAGTTTTCCTAACACTTTTCCGTGTTAGCTGCACCCTTGTAGATTATTATAACAAGCTATTTTGATTGATTTTAATAGACAGTTTAGACATTTTTATCATTTTTTGTAGGTCAATTTTAGAAGAAAAATAATTTTTGTAGAACTTTAAAATCTATAAATAACAAAATTTAATATGATTTCAATTTCAAAGTTGCAGTATATTAAACTTTTAATAAAAGTTTTTATGATTCTTAAAAAAACAAGTCTCTTTTACCCTTTGAGGTGAATGATTTAAACCTTTTTGTAAATTTGAAAAAAAAAAGAAATCAAAAATGTCAAATTTATGGTTGGATGGCCATCTCGGAAGTTCTGTAGTTTGTGTTGTCTGCATGTTAGAAGCATCATTTCACTGATTTTCTTGCGTTTTCATCCGTTTCCTTTTTATACGTTTGTTTTTTATGAATTTTATGAATCACTGAATATTTGACGCTGCATCAATTAGCCTAGTTGCTAAGTCACTCTAAAAATTCTTTTTCAGTTATTTATTGAGCTATGTCGTATCAAGAAATGTTTCACTCTCAGAGGAGGAATATTTGTTCTAGAAGAATTTGGTGAGACGATTTAGGATATTCATCTTTATTTTACCTTCAGTTTATCATAATTTATCTTACTGAAGAAATAATCATCCTTAGTTATTGATTTTATTTTAAATAGATTTTAATTCGTAGAAATTAGGTTTTTAAATAGATTTTAATGGCTGTCCAATCTTATGTCTAAATGATATTGTAAAAGGTCATTTTAAAGTATTATTTAAAGTAGTATTTTAAGTAGTACACCATTTGAATGATACTTCAAGCTTTTACTGCATTTTGTGCAACAACTCTTTCACAAACCTGCAATAACCAAACCACTCGGTACTCGCTCAGATCCCAAGAATAGGAAAATAATTCAACGGAAATACAAATCTAAAATGGTGAGTTCTTTTTGGTTTAGGAATCATTAATTAAGCTTTTATAATAATTACACTTCTAATTAACCCCATAAGTAAACCAATTTTTAATTGATTCATCGTCTCCTAATAGCAACAAAGAATAAAAAATATAATTAATTTCAACCCTCAAGAATCAAACCAATCAGATTAAATCAATGAAACACTCAAAAAGAACGATTAAACAAGCACGCAAAAAGATAATCTATAAAAACCAACACAATAAAATTAGTTTGAAAAGAATAAATTAATAAGTAATTATTTAATAATTCCTATCCTCAACACCATCATCGACACCATCCAGGCATCGCAGCTCTGTTACGCGGTCCTGTGCATGTTTTCGTACATGGCGGCTGGCTCTGAGCACAAGTCAGCGCATACTGCATCGCCAACGCCCGCTAAACCTTCTCCCTCCTACAGCCCTGTCAATATCTCCATCACTGGCTCTAGAACTATATAGACTATATAGTTATAAGATTAGTATTCGTCAGATAGTTAACGATGAATTATTGTTAGTGATAGACTGACTTGTTGTTTAAGTGTCAATTTTGAAACTAAATCGTTTGTCTCGCCTATTTTCGTTAAACTTTTTGTTTCTAACGCTAATCCACACCTTCCATCATTTCTAGATCTCTTTAATCTATTCCTAAGAATGTGTGTAATTTCAATGTCAATCATTGCCATCGAATCATTTCCAATCCAGCTACACCTTTTCGACAAACGCTGTGGTACATTATGTATTATACTTCGGTGTTGCGCAGTCTTTTTAGTTTATAATTTTTTTCAGAACTTTAATGTCATATTAGTATTTTGTTCTATTTAAGTAAACTGTGAATTCCAAAGAACCAAGCTTATTTTATGATAAATGAAAGATTTGTTTAAGTCAAATAAAATACGTGTAAAATTTAAGTTTCTTTTCTTAATTTTTCATTATACGTTTAATCCAATGAAAAACTCTACAAATAGACGAATAAAAATGTATGAAAATAAACTTAGTCTAGGGAGTTTAACCACCGTGGGTTTTTCATTTATACTGTATTAGAATTGCAACTTCTTTACAACCGTCAATATATTAATCAATAGCTTACTGTTTATGGATTAGAGGTCGGACATGGGCGATTTTTCATTCCCGGTCCCGTCCCGTTCCCGACATTTGTTTTCCCGTCCCGTCCCGTTCCCGATGGGACATCAGAATTTTGATTCCCGTCCCGTCCCGTTCCCGAAATTTTTTTTCCCGTCCCGTCCCGTTCCCGATGGGACATCAGAATTTTGATTCCCGTCCCGTCCCGTTCCCGAAATTTTTTTTTCCCGTCCCGACCCGTTCCCGAAAGCTTTTTGTTTTTTTATTCATTTTCGCTGCCGTTTTCACTGGTCCCAAAATTGCTAGTTCTAACATTTCTTAAAATTTATTATTTGAAAGTCAGAGAATATTTATTTTAATAAAATAAAAAAAACACGATTTAAATTTCAAATATTTATTGAAATGAAAGTATTGAAGTTAGTCATTGTTTTTGAGTAATTCAAACAAGTCTTTATTGCTTTTCACATGGGTTAAACCGTTAAGAGTTTCAGCTTTCAAATGAGATAATTTTGGGTCTGAAGTTAAAATACCACATATTGAAAAATTCCGTTTACAGCGAATATAGCTTGCAGATATACTAAAAAATTTTTTGGCTACTTCTTGTAGTATTTTAAAATTGCTCATTTTATCCCAATAAAATAAAACATCTTTATAATTTTCAATTTTTGTTGGACGTAATTGTGAATATTTGTACAATTCATCCTCTTCTGAATTTTTTTCTTCGTTCATTATTATTAATTCTTCAATAATGTTAGAAATATGTTTTTTGACAACGTTCTTATTCTCCACAACTGCAAATATAAAACCATTCGTATAATTTGATAGTATAATAATTTAATTATAATTTTTACGTTATAAAAACAAACATAATAGGTCTAAATAACCATCATTTGTTTTTTTTTCTCAACGGCACTACAGCTTGTACAAAATAGAATTAAATTTTCTCTAATGAAAGTCTTGGTATTTATTTCTTTTCTATCCCAAACATTTTTCCTATTATTCTTTCATACCGGGGATGCAACAGACATGCTGTCATATGAATAAGATCAATGGCATCTTTTCTTTTGTCGAAATGAACAACTGAGAAATTAATCATTCAAATTCAAAGTAGTAATTAAAAAAATTAAAATAATATAACTGACCATTTTGATTTCATCTGAAAAGTTTTCATCATCACCCATTTGTTCTAATCTCCCTAATATTTGGACTCACCATAACAACTTCAAATGTAGTGTTGGAGATTTCGACATTGGCAATGGTGGCTTCGTTATACATTTCTATTGCATTTAATACTTATTTTAAGTACGGAGTATCGATGAAATAAAGATTTCCATACTTAGGAGTTTTCTGAAAAATCATTGTTAAAGAATCCAATCCCAATAACTGTTATTCCCGTTTTTCCCGTTCCCGATTTAAAAGTTGATTCCCGTTCCCGTCTTTTCCCGTTCCCGATTTGAATGTTGATTCCCGTTCCCGTTCCCGTCCCGAAAACCTATTCCCGGTTCCCGACTTTTCCCGTCCCGAAATTAATTTTCATTCCCGTTCCCGCGGGAGTCCCGCGGGTACCCGCGGGTACCCGGTCAGATCGGGTACCCGGTCCGACCTCTATTATGGATATGTTTCTTTATTTTATTAATCAAAAATATATTTTAATCCAAATTTAAAATGGAAAATACAAAAAAGAATATATGAATAATCTCTGTTTTACACGAATTGTGTAAAGTCATATTAAATAATTATTTAAAAAGTATATAAAAATCATAAGTTTAAGGTAGCTTTTGAGTAACTTATAAGAGTTCAAAATATTATTTAAACGATGAATCAAAAGGTAAAATTGTTTTTATATACAAATTGATTTCACTCCGCGTCCACCTCAACAACTAGCCTGCAAAGTATATTTCGAAATAATACTTAATAATTCATTATTGACGATTAGAATTTTAAAATTAATTTATCATAATTCTCATAAGGTGTATGATTAATGAACGTACGACGAATCTTGTCGGGCCTTCTTTTCTTTTGCAGATAAGTTCATGTTGCCATCTTTAATTTATTTTCATTTTAATTATGATTTAAAATGTTAATCTATAAAAAATAATAAAGAGCATACGCCTACTAAAGTTAACAGTAACGAACCTTTAAGACTATTCCAGAAGAAGAGGAGAACGGTGAATAGGAGAGCCACTGCAGGATTGGTGGTCGCATCGAATTGCTTTCAAATCACTCAAAATGCGCTTCAAAATAAGTTTTAATCAACATAATTCAATGCAATATTTATTGATTTTTCAATTCTTTTAAAAGAATAATACTGTTTTTATTAAAATGCATAATAATTATGTCATAATTTTAAAAAATTCTCATTTAAATATCTGAAAATCACTTTAAAAGTATGCAAAACTCACACGAAAGAAAGATGATGTACATAACTTCAACCATTAGGTAGCCATACACTTCTACCACCTTACCAGCGTAATAAATCACGATGGCAAGCCCCAGATTCTGAATTGACTGCATTCTGAGGGTCGAGAATGGAAAATTCTTGGAAAAGTTTACAGGGTAGTATTTATATATATTTATTATAATAATCTTTATTATTCATTTTGAGAATAAGATTTATTCAAAGCTATAAAATGCATGCAAAGAAATAAAAAATTATATTTTTTAGTAAATACCAAATTAATCAATAATTCTAAAATTATTCACTTTTCCATTCATCCTTCCTTTATTGACTCCTCCACTTTTCTTGCATGCACCCATCCATGCACCAAGACTTACATTCCGTAGGCTGTGGCTATTTGGTGCTTGGGAATGATGAAGGAAACGATGGGCCATAAAGCACTCGCCAGAATTGAATACGCAACGCCCATCAACACCTGCATTAATGGATGGATGGATGGATGGATGGATGGATGGATGGATGGATGGATGGATGGATGAATGGATGGATGGATGAAAGAGTTGGTGGATGAAGGAGTTGGTGGATGAAAGAGTTGGTGGATGAAAGAGTTGGTGGATGAAAGAGTTGGTGGATGGAAGAGTTGGTGGATGAAAGAGTTGGTGGATGAAAGAGTTGGTGGATGAAAGAGTTGGTGGATGAAAGAGTTGGTGGATGAAAGAGTTGGTGGATGAGTTGATGGTGGATGAATGGGATGGGTTCATGAGTGGATGGTTGAAAAGAGAAAGGAAAGACGATGGCATGTCTAGAATCAGTCGAGCATGAAAACTCAATTTTGAAGGACAAATCACCAATTCAAAAGCTCACGAGCGTCCTTTTTTAACCACACCAGAATCTACCCCACTCCATCATTGCCCTTTAATCAAACTACTCCATACCTCTTCTCATACCCCCCTCTACCACACCACTTCTCACTCCATCCTCTCTAATGAATCTCCTTCTACCCCTCATTCTCCCTTCCAGGACCCTCTTCCAAACTACCCCCACCCCCACCCAAACCCTCCAAACCCCCTTCGTCCAAACCTCCCCATCCACACCTACCACAGGAAAGTACGGGGTAACAAAAGTAAACGCGAGAAGACCATGGGCAAGAATGGTCAAGAGGACACCCGCCAGAATCCACATTATATTTCGACCAATGGCGTCGATGCAAAAGCCCATGAAGGGCGAGATGATGGCTGCGAGGATGTAGATGAGACTGTTCACGACGCCCGCCTCTGCTGGTTCCAAGTGGTACTTGTTCTCGAAGTAGACTCTGTGGCCAGTGTGGTGTGTGGCCAGTGTGGCGTGGTGATTGTTGAGTGTGTGGCGTGGTGATTGTTGAGTGTGTGGCGTGGTGATTGTTGAGTGTGTGGCGTGGTGATTGTTGAGTGTGTGGCGTGGTGATTGTTGAGTGTGTGGCGTGGTGATTGTTGAGTGTGTGGCGTGGTGATTGTTGAGTGTGTGGTGTGGTGATTGTTGAGTGTGTGGCGTGGTGATTGTTGAGTGTGTGGCGTGGTGATTGTTGAGTGTGTGGCGTGGTGATTGTTGAGTGTGTGGTGTGGTGATTGTTGAGTGTATGGCGTGGTGATTGTTGAGTGTGTGGTGTGGTGATTGTTGAGTGTGTGGTGTGGTGATTGTTGAGTGTGTGGCGTGGTGATTGTTGAGTGTGTGAGTGTGGTGATTGTTGAGTGTGTGGCGTGGTGATTGTTGAGTGTGTGGCGTGGTGATTGTTGAGTGTGTGGCGTGGTGATTGTTGAGTGTGTGGGTGTGGTGATTGTTGAGTGTGTGGCGTGGTGATTGTTGAGTGTGTGGCGTGGTGATTGTTGAGTGTGTGGCGTGGTGATTGTTGAGTGTGTGGCGTGGTGATTGTTGAGTGTGTGGCGTGGTGATTGTTGAGTGTGTGGCGTGGTGATTGTTGAGTGTGTGGCGTAGTGATTGTTGAGTGTGTGGCGTGGTGATTGTTGAGTGTGTGGCGTGGTGATTGTTGAGTGTGTGGCGTGGTGATTGTTGAGTGTGTGGCGTGGTGATTGTTGAGTGTGTGGCGTGGTGATTGTTGAGTGTGTGGTGTGGTGATTGTTGAGTGTGTGGCGTGGTGATTGTTGAGTGTGTGGTGTGGTGATTGTTGAGTGTGTGGTGTGGTGATTGTTGAGTGTGTGGGTGTGGTGATTGTTGAGTGTGTGGCGTGGTGATTGTTGAGTGTGTGAGTGTGGTGATTGTTGAGTGTGTGGCGTGGTGATTGTTGAGTGTGTGGCGTGGTGATTGTTGAGTGTGTGGTGTGGTGATTGTTGAGTGTGTGGCGTGGTGATTGTTGAGTGTGTGGCGTGGTGATTGTTGAGTGTGTGGCTTGGTGATTGTTGAGTGTGTGGCGTGGTGATTGTTGAGTGTGTGGCGTGGTGATTGTTGAGTGTGTGGTGTGGTGATTGTTGAGTGTGTGGTTTTTGTGAGTTTTTTTATGGTTGATGTGGAAAAGTTGTCTATTACTACTATTATCACCACTCATACTACTACTACTACTACTATTACTACTACTACTACTACTACTACTACTACTACTACTACTACTACTACTACTACTACTACTACTACTACTTCTACTACTGCTACTACTACTACTACTAATGCTACTACTACTACTACTACTGCAACTACCACCACCACTAATAGTATCACCCCTACCACCTCTACTATCACCACCCCCTCACAGGCCGAGCGATATAAAAGGAAAGATGGCGACGTAGTAGCAGACACAGATACCACACAACAACCACATCGGAAGACCAAAGTTTACAATGTCTCTGAAACGTATGGTTTCTGTTGACTCAGCTGTCGTGATGCAGTTAGTAGTAGTATTGGTGGTAGTGGTAGTGAAGGTATCAATAATGATGGTAATAGTAGTGGAAGTGATAGTAGATGTAGGTGTAGTAGTGGTATTAATGCTATATTTCAAAAAGTAAGCGCTAAATAAACACATAGTCCGCCTTACTTTGAAGGCTCTGAGTGCTGGCGAGTATTCTGTCGGCTCTCTTGCTGTAGAAACCCATCACTGCAGCGCAAATCAACGAATAAACGCAGAAGACAGAACCTGTGAGGTTGCAATTTAGCCATTTTGAGTTTGTATTTTATTTTAATTTATATTATTTATTTTTTTCCAGATTTTGTATTAATAAATAAATATATCATTAAATTATTTTCCTGATTTTGAAATAAAAATAAATACATCAGTAATTAATTTATTTTCAGAGTTTTAAATATATAAATAAATATATAAACAAAATGGAAAAATAAAGTAAAAAAGAATTTATTTTAAAATTTCAAAACCGACCGACGAATAGCGTGATGCTGAGGCATGTGTAGCCATGAACGTACTGGTCTACGAAGGTGTAGATGCGGTTGTTGGTGATCATGCCCACTGTACTGCCCTGGTGTGGTGGTGGTGGTGGTGGTGGTGGTGGAGGTTGTGGTAGAGAGTGGGGTGTGATGTGTTGTAGGGGTGATAGGGGTTTGGTGTGTTGGTTGTAGTTGTGGGGGTGTGGTGGTTGTGAGGTGGTAAAAGTGGAGTGGTAATATGTTGTGGTAGTTGTGGTGGGTTTGGTAGAGATGTGGTGGTAAAAGGAGTGTGGTAGAATGAAGGTTGTTGTAGTATAAAGGGTGTGGTAGTGGGGTTGTGGCAGTTTTTAGGCAGTAGAAGGGGTGTGGCAGTAGAGGTGTGGTAGTATGGGTGTGGTGGTCTTGGTGAGATAAAAGTGATGTGGTGTTAGGGTGTTTTTGTTCTGGTGTGGTGGAAGAATGTGCAAGTGATGGTGAAACAGTGGTTATGCATTCAAGTAAGATTGTGATGCATTGTGCAACAGATCAAAAACACAATTAATCAAACTACTCAAACAAGTGCTCCACAACAAGCACAAACGGAAACTTCTATTACCACACCACACAATCTACGTTATACATCGCTGCAATCACACTTGATTATTATGCACAAAGCACCCACCACTCTAGAGAAAGACAGCTGCAGACCAAAGACCATGTTGAGAGCACTGCCGTGGAACCAACTGACTGCATAGGCGTTTTGAGCCACCGCTAAAGATTCGCCACCTAGACTGGTGTTGTTGTTGTTGTAGTAGGAGTGTGTTGTTTTTATGGTGTGGTAGTAGTTGTATAGTAGTAATAGGGGTGTGGAAGAAGTGTGTTGTTGTTGTGTGATAGTAGTAGGGATGTGGTAAGGATGTGGTAGTAGTGGGGATGTGATAGTAGAAAAGAGGTGGTAGTAGCAGTGTTATTTTCATTTCATAAAATAATTATAGTTTTTATTTCAGTTTCGTTTTTATTTTCATTTTGAAAATAATTATAGTTTTTATTTTCGTTTTGAAAATAATTATGGTTTTTATTTTCGTTTCAGTTTTGAAAATAATTATAGTTTTTATTTTCTTGTTAGTTTTGAAAATATATTAATTTACAACTTTAAACACTATTTTTTTAGATCTAAAAAAATTAATTGATCATAAAATGAAACGGTAAAATAGAACTGTATATTAACAACAAATGAGTTTAAAAAATTAACAGTCAATTGAAATATTATGAGAATTGATTACGTAAATTATTGATGAATAACAAATTTGAAGTATAACAACAAATCTATGATTAAAATAAGTGAGAATTTAATTCACAAAATGAAGCGGTAATAAATAAAGTTTTATAAATGGCGCTACTTTCATAAAGCCCAAAGATAATGTTTATAACAAAGGTATATATTTTTTATAAAAGTTATTCATTTACATACTATGGCCTATCATAAAAAGTTATTTAATTTTTGTTTTGAAAGTAATAATAGTTTTTATTTCAGTTTCGTTTTGGAAATAATTATAGTTTTTATTTTCGTTTTCGTTTTAAAAATGAATTTAGTTTTTATTTTCGTTTTCGTGGAACGATTATTCAGAATTGTCGTTTTCGTTTTCGTTACGAAAATAACACTGGGTAGTAGAAGTGGTAGTGGTAGGGGTGTGGTGGCAGTAGAAGTTTGGTAGGAGTGGGTTGTTATTTTGAGTGATAGAATGGGTGTGGTAGTAAAATAGGTTTGGTAGTAGAAGTATGGTAGTTTTGTGGTGGTATTAGTGGTGTGGGGTTGAAGGTGGGGTAGGTGTGGTGGAAGGTGCTGTTGTTGCTGATCCATAGAACTGAAACAATTGTTTATTCAGAGATTAAAAGGTCTAGTTGATATGTGGTTTCAAAGAAATTGTGGGATTGTGTTTTGGGACAGTTTTGGCGATGATGGTTACCTAGAAATTTATTTGTTTAGTTTATTATTAGTTTCATTTATTTTCAGTAGACTGTATTTTATCATTATAAGTTATCATTCATTTTTATTAATTTTTAAAATAAGAATAAGTTGAATAATCATTATATATATATATATATATATATATATATATATATATATATATATATATATATATATATATATATATATATATATATATATATATATATATATATATATATATATATATATATATATATATATATATATATATATATATATATATATATATATATATATATATATATATATATATATATATATATATATATATATATATATATATAAACTTTTATTATGTATAAATGGCTTTTGAGAATAATTCTTTAAACAAAAGTAATTTATTACCCAAAAATGAAACGGCCCAAGTACATCAGCCATACTTTGTTGAAAAGAGCTCCAGTAGCAAATAGTGTCTTTAAAATGTTAATTAATTTTTTTGGTTAATGGCATGCATATTTAAGAAAATTTAGAAATAATAATTTTATAGTAAGTTAATTTAGCTGATGAATGTTGAGACAATGTCGGTTTAATTTTAAAATAAAATAGAAAAATATAATTGAAACTATGAAAAGAGTAAAAAAAATGATTTTTCATAATAGACTAATAATTTGCAAAAATAAATTACCAACCTGGCCTAGGGTAGTAATGGAAGAAAATATGATAGTGCCCCAGCATAATCCAAAGACTTTATCCAATAGAAGGCCTCCAAAGAAGCACAGAATAACATTAGGCCAGGAATACAATGAGTAGAAAAGACTGTACTGGCTGGTGGTGATGTCCAAGTCTCTCTTCATTACATCCTGCAACGAACCCGGACTGTCATAGCAGAAGTAACTGCCTATTTGAATAGAAGTTTAATTGTTTGAATTTTAATTTGGTGTCTATTAAGGAAATTGTCAATGAATCTATTTAATATATCATTGTAAAACTAAAATAACATGGAATGAGTCTAAAATTAGAGTGGAAACACTTGAATACAATGACCTTTTGCACACTAACCAAACGAGATGAAAACCAAGAAGAAGAGCAAGATATAGCGGTGCAGCCACCGCCGAGGGTCACAGGCAAGGCTATAGGCGGGCTCATCAGCTCTGAAATTGCTCTCCAGCAAACTGTCTCTTTCAGAATTTGACATGACGAGTAGACTGATAGGTTATTATTTATTAAGTGAAATAAAATGGATTTCAAATCATCCGCTGATCACATATCCTGGTTAAAAAAGCATATGACTTGAATCATATGTGAACCGAAGCTTAGATACTTAGATTTAAATATAAAAATATGTGTAAATTATTTTTCATATACAATATATTCAAATTATTTGAAACTGTTATTTTTATACAATAAAAACTTTTTTTATGCCGTCGTCACTTTTAACTTACCAGAACTTTAAATACATTTAAACTTTTTTTCTAAAAAAGTAACGCTAATTCCCAAGGAGATATAAAAATGAGCCCGAATATCTTGAATTTAAATGTTGTTTTTCTTATCAATTTAAATTTCATATGTTGCTATTTGCAAGTTAAAATGCATACAGAAGATAGCTCTTGTGGTTTTCACAGGTAAACAAAACAATAAAGTTTCCTTACTTAATAGATCTTTAAACTTGTAAACAATGTTTTGAAAATAGAAATTTGGAGTAAACATTTTATATAATGTATTTTTTGATAAAAGTAGTAACAAAATGACTTATACAATTGCTCATAGTATATAAATCACTATAAATATTTTTGTTACCATTTTCTTAGAATAAAAGTATTTATTTTCAAATTTCTTTTATTTATTCGATTATTTATCAAACCAGGTTTTTACAAAAAACAGTTTTTATGCCAAATACACATTCATTTGAAGCCATCCTCTTGATCGAAAAGCTAACATCAAGTGTCTATGTGGACCCTTACCAGATCTCATCTATATTTAGGGAAGAAATCAGTTCTAAGGTTAAATTATTGTTACCAGATTTATCAATATATATATAATGTCATCATATCATCATGATTATTTTTAAGACTTGACTTTTTACTCAACCCAGATTTTTTTACCCCAAAAAGTTGACCTAGAAAAACCACAGTCAGAATCTGAACCTCATTTAGTTCTTCTTTACACAAAACCTCAAAAAGACATCAATGGCAATTCATTTGCTTCTTTCCGACTTCCTTACCACATACGCTACCACCAGCCCTCCCTCACTCCTTACACCAACATCACTGTTTCGTCTTCAAGTAGAATCTTCATAAAATCGGATGATAAAATAGGTTGCTTTGTTACTCAACTAATCATTAAAAGTTGAATTATGATTTAAAATATATTTTATACAATTTATACTGAACCAATTTAATCGTATTTTTAGTAGCCTCAGATGCTGACAGTATATTCCCTTGCTTTTCTGACCAGTCAAAACTGTGCTCCTGGGTCGAAATAGTCTATGAACAAGAGGTTTGTTTGGGATCTTTGTCAGGGGTTGCTTCAAAACACCTTTACTTTACAACGCCGAAGATTGCTCACTTTCACAATCCCATATATAGTCTATATTTCAGCTGCTTTTGATACTGTCGACTATACTCTTTTATTAAATGTTTTAGATTCTTCCTTTAATATTTCTGGTTCCTCTCTTATCTGGCTTAAATCCTACCTTTCTGAGCGAACTTCCGATGTATCAATTGAATCTTCTCGTTCTTCTTCTGTTTCTTTATCTTATGGTGTTCCACAGGGCTCAATCCTTGGTCCCTTACTTTTTATTCTTTATACTTCGGAACTTCCTAATATTATTTCGTCATCTTCTTTAAACAGTCAAATTTATGCTGACGACTCCTATATTTATACATCTTTCACTGACTCTTCTCTTGACCTTACTGTTAATAAAGTAACTCTCTGTCTTCAATCTATAATCTCTTGGGCTTCTTCTATGTTTCTCAAACTTAATCTGGACAAATTTGAACTCATATATTTCAATAAAAAATCAAAGTCTTTACTATCTCTTCCTTCTTTAGTTTTGCCTCCCCCCTCTTCACTCTCTCTAAACCCTTCCTCTTCCATTCGTAGCCTTGGTTTTATTTTTGATTCTAACTTGTCTTTAGCTCCTCAAATTCTATCTGTCTCTAAATCTTGCTACTTCCACATTCGTCGTATTAAACAGCTTCTTTCTTTTCTCGATGATCCTACCTTGCAACTTCTTGTATCTTCTCTAGTTCTCTCCAGGATTGATTATTGCAACTCTCTTTACTATGGTCTCCCTGATACTACTTCAGCTCCTCTAAATAAAACCTTTAATTGTGCTGCTCGTCTCTTTGCTCGTGCTCCTAAGTTTTCTTACATTTCTCCTTATCTTCGTTTGTTACATTGGTTACCTTTGAGATCTAGAGTGACTTTTAAAATATGTTTAAATATGTTTAAAATTCATAACTGTATTACTCCAATTTACCTTAAAAATCTAATTAAACAACCCCCTAAATCTGGTCTAAGATCATCTACCTTTAATCGTTTTTTTCGTTTTCCAGTTAAACACTCTTTTGCTAAACGTTCTTTTTCTTACTGTGGTCCTCTTTTATGGAATTCTTTACCTTCTTCTTTAACTTCAACTAAGTCACTCATAACTTTCCGTCGAGGCCTGAAGACGTACTTGTTTGGGACGTGATGGCTGAGCGCTTTTGTTCGTTTAGTAAAGGGCGCTATATAAATTATTAGTGATTGATTGAATGATTTATTGATATTTCATGCTACGGCGGTGTAAAATTTAATGATTGTGAAATCGAAAAGTTAATTCGTAAGTTAATCAAATCATAAGTTAATATAAAAATATAAAAATAGCATTATGTAAAAATATTTTAAATTTGATTTTTTTAAATATACAATATAACTAGTTCATCATTGATTTTTCAGTTATAATTTTATAATCCAGGATGCAATTGGACCAACACTGAGCGTTCCAGTGGGATTGATTGAACATGAAGGAGTCGTTACTTATCTGACCACTGTTTCCATCCTATTTTGCATTGTCGTCATTATTTCCAATTTAACCTATTCTTAAACTTTTTTGAATTTCAAAAATTAAAAATATTCTTTTGAACTTATTTAAAAGATTGTGAGTATAAATGTATAAAGTAAATTAGTTTCTCACTTTCCTACTTCAAAATCCCGCTAAGATTTAAAGCTCTGTCACTTTTCTCACAATATTTTGTGTTTTACTTGAAGTTAAATTCTTGAAGTTATACTTCTAAATTTTAAACTTCAAAATGAATGAAAAAACTAAATATATATTCTTTTCAAATCTCTTGTTGCTGGAATTTGATCCGGTTGCAATGAGCCAAAAGCACCGAATGGATTTTAACAAGTAAGGCATTTAAATATGAAAGTTTAAATTAGTTAAATTTATGAAAATGATTTTATAAACATTTATAATTATTCAAACGGAAGTATGTTCACTGAATGAATTTTCAAAATCCTAATAATATTTTTTCCTACAGAGATATGTTTGACCACCCTAACAAACTAGCACTTTATGAAGTCATTTTTTTTCTTTTCAAAAAACTTGACCCTGAAAGATGCAAGAACGAGTTCAGGTTGAAAAAATAATTTTAAAAAGAAACATAATTATATTAAATATTTTACAAACACATTTTCATTATTAATTTAAGTATCACAAGTACTCTAAAAAATTATAAAAATTGTGTTAAGTCCACCCACCCACACACACACACACACACACACACACACACACACAAATCAATCATCATCTCCAACATTGCATGTCACTGAAATTATTTCAGATTCATGATGCTGAACATGGACAAGAAGGCAGAGGCGGAGTTCAAAAAGGCGGCAACCAGTTGGATCGCAGGCATCGCCAAGGCCGACCCTTCCAGCAACCTGCCCCGCTTTGTCACCATCTTCACCAGCCCTTACGGAGCCAAGCTGTACTCTTTTCTCACTTCGTTCTCTCTCTATGTCATCAAACATGACCTTCGTGTGACCTTTAGTGGGTTGCTTCTTTTTATTTTTTTCTTATATGCAAAGCTCTGAATCTAAATCAATATCTATTTATTAATTTTTAATCTTTCAATTTAGTATATCACTTACATCCCATCAAATCTTTCATAAATCTCCATACCACTTCCTTATCCACCCTCCACCCCCTTTCCATCTAGACAAACACCCCTTCGACCACTATCTGGCTCTTCCCACCTGCACCGAGCCTGCCATAGTCATCAAACTCCTGGCCACTGCCACCTACGATAGGTGATGAAAGTTGTAGTGATAGTGTGGTTGCGATAGTAGTAGTGGTAGGGTTCTTGTGATAGTAGTAGTAGTAGTAGTAGTAGTAGTAGTAGTAGTAGTAGTAGTAGTAGTAGTAGTAGTAGTAGTAGTAGTAGTAGTAGTAGTAGTAGTAGTAGTAGAAGTAGTAGTAGTAGTAGAAGTAGAAGTAGTAGTACTAGTAGTAGAAGTAGTAATTTTTGTTTTAGTAGTAGTAGTTTAGTGATAGTGCCACTACTACTACTATCATCACTGCCATCCACCACGACAGCTGCCAACGCCACATGAGCCGAATGCAGAAGTTGGTGGAACTGCAGACTGAATGGAAGTCCGCAGCAGAGTAAAGAATTACTATTTGTTGAAGACATTTATTTTTATTCCTTTATTTGGCGAATGTTATTCCATTCAGAGTGCTAACAGAAAAGTACAGGCAAAACCATGACAAGAAGAAGTTGGTTGAAAGCCAACTGGCTCAATTTAAAAAAGATTTGAGGTGTGTTTTGTGTGTGTGTGTGTGTGTGTGTGTGTGTGTGTGTGTGGTGTTGTGTGTGTGTGTGTGTGTGTGTGTTTGTTTGCGGCTTTGAAATGCATCTCAAGTTCACAAATATTGCATGTCCAGTGGGAAGAAGAGTGGAGAAGGAGAGGAAGGAACGAGATCCGAGAAGATCGAAAAAGTGGATTTAAGTTTCAATTACATTTTTTACCATTTTAATGTATATTTTATTCTATTCTTTTATTCTATTACTAAGAAAAAAACTTTCTCCGTCATTTAACTTTGTATTTTATTTAAATTATGCCTATTTCTCAACAAAAATCTATGAAAATTAATCTAAAAAACTTGTAAAATGTTAAAGATCGCCAGGATAATAGAGAGACTGAAGAAAGTGGAGGGGATGAGGATGGAGAAGGGGTGGTGGAAGGAGGCGGAAGTGGTGGTGGATGGAGATGACTTGAAGCTCCGCCCATCTCCCCTGCTACTCTCCACTTGCCAGAAAGATATTATTGAGGCGAGGGAGGCGAGGAGTGGAGTGGTTGTAGGTGGGCGTTATGATGATGATAATTGGGGGGGGGAGGCATGATGATGATGGGAGGAGGAGTTATGATGATGGGAACAGGAAGAGTATGTGGTCCGAAAGGATTTAATAAACTCAGAAATTGCAGCCTTACAAGCAACTCTAAGTCGCCCGCACATTATTTTGACTTTTCCAATGTGAACTAACAGCAAAAGCTGGACAGCGTTTGCGAGGAGGGCGTGGGCGGCGGTGATGACAGTCCCAAGCTTAACCTCCTCAAGTTTCTGAAGTTCTCGAACATCACTCTCAAGCAGTACGCCAGGGAGTTTGAGAAGGGTGAGTTGGTGGTAGGCGTGGGTGGCTTATTGCCTGTGCGTGCAATTTTAATGGACAAAACATTAAAATCAAAATTATTTGGCAATTGAATAAATAACTGCTTCGTGTCCGAATAATTTTGGTGACCACTGTAAATATCTATGTATATGTCTATTTTTTATTACATTGTTGTTGATGATGATTATGATGATGATGGTGGTAGTGGTGTGGTGATATTTATTCAAAATAATGGCAAGGCAAGCAGCTGAGGCGCTTCGTCGAATGACTTTTTTCTCAATGATTCTATTTTGTTTAAGCGATATTTTAAATTTCCATCTTTTGTCATGCACACACACACGCATACACACACACACACACTTTTCCACAGGCGGTGTTGATAATGATTACAGCAAGATGTTGGCCTCCCTCCAACGGCATCAGTGTCGCTTCCGACAGGCTGTCGTTGAGGCTCAAGGCGTCAAGTTGGTGCTGATTTCAAATCACTATAAAACAGTATTTTCAATTTTGGTGAATGTTGCGGTGGTAGTTTCGGTAATGAGGGTAATGCCTTGTGGTGGTGGTGGTTGTTTTTGTAGTGATGGTGATTGTTGTAGTGATGATGGTTGTTGTAGTGATGGTGGTTGTTGTAGTGATGGTGGTTGTTGTAGTGATGGTGGTTGTTGTAGTGATGGTGGTTGTTGTAGGGATGGTGGTTGTTGTAGTGATGGTGGTTGTTGTAGTGATGGTGGTTTTGTAGGGATGGTGATTGTTGTAGTGATGGTGGTTGTTGTAGTGATGGTTGTTGTTGTAGTGATGGTGGTTGTCGTAGTGATGGTGGTTGTCGTAGTGATGGTGGTTGTTGTAGGGATGGTGATTGTTGTAGGGATGGTGATTGTTGTAGTGATGGTTGTTGTTGTAGTGATGGTGGTTGTTGTAGTGATGGTGATTGTTGTAGTGATGGTTGTTGTTGTAGTGATGGTGGTTGTTGTAGTGATGGTGGTTGTTGTTATGATGGTGGTTGTTGTAGTGATGGTTGTTGTTGTAGTGATGGTGGTAGTTGTAGTGACGGTGGTTGTTGTAGTGATGGTGGTTGTCGTAGTGATGGTGGTTGTTGTAGTGATGGTTGTTGTTGTAGTGATGGTGGTTGTTGTAGTGACGGTGGTTGTTGTAGTGATGGTGGTTGTCGTAGTGATGGTGGTTGTTGTAGTGATGGTTGTTGTTGTAGTGATGGTGGTTGTTGTAGTGATGGTGGTTGTTGTTATGATGGTGGTTGTTGTAGTGATGGTTGTTGTTGTAGTGATGGTGGTAGTTGTAGTGACGGTGGTAGTTGTAGTGAAGGTGGTAGTTGTAGTGATGGTGGTTGTTGTAGTGATGGTGGTTGTTGTAGTGATGGTTGTTGTTGTAGTGATGGTTGTTGTTGTAGTGATGGTGGTTGTTTTAGTGATGGTGATTGTTGTAGTGATGGTTGTTGTTGTAGTGATGGTGGTTGTTGTAGTGATGGTGATTGTTGTAGTGATGGTGGTTGTTGTAGTGATGGTTGTTGTTGTAGTGATGGTGGTTGTTGTAGTGATGGTGATTGTTGTAGTGATGGTGATTGTTGTAGTGATGGTTGTTGTTGTAGTGATGGTGGTAGTTGTAGTGATGGTGGTTGTTGTAGTGATGGTGGTTGTTGTAGTGATGGTGATTGTTGTAGTGATGGTGATTGTCGTAGTGATGGTGGTTGTTGTAGTGATGGTTGTTGTTGTAGTGATGGTGGTTGTTGTAGTGATGGTGATTGTTGTAGTGATGGTTGTTGTTGTAGTGATGGTGGTGGTTGTAGTGATGGTGGTTGTTGTAGTGATGGTTGTTGTTGTAGTGATGGTGGTTGTCGTAGTGATGGTGGTTGTTGTAGTGATGGTGGTTGTTGTAGTGATGGTTGTTGTTGTACTGATGGTGGTTGTTGTAGTGATGGTGGTTGTTGTTATGATGGTGGTTGTTGTAGTGATGGTGGTTGTTGTAGTGATGGTGGTTGTTGTAGTGATGGTGGTTGTTGTTATGATGGTGGTTGTTGTAGTGATGGTGGTTGTTGTAGTGATGGTGGTTGTTGTAGTGATGGTGGTTGTTGTAGTGATGGTGATTGTTGTAGTGATGGTGATTGTTGTAGTGATGGTTGTTGTTGTAGTGAGGGTGGTTGTCGTAGTGATGGTGGTTGTTGTAGTGATGGTGGTTGTTGTAGTGATGGTGGTTGTTGTAGTGATGGTGGTTGTTGTTATGATGGTGGTTGTTGTAGTGATGGTGGTTGTTGTAGTGATGGTGGTTGTTGTAGTGATGGTGGTTGTTGTTATGATGGTGGTTGTTGTAGTGATGGTGGTTGTTGTAGTGATGGTGGTTGTTGTAGTGATAGTGGTGGTTGTAGTGATGGTGGTTGTTGTAGTGATGGTGGTTGTTGTAGTGATGGTGGTTGTTGTAGTGATGGTGGTTGTTGTAGTGACGGTGGTAGTTGTAGTGAAGGTGGTTGTTGTAGTGATGGTGGTTGTTGTAGTGATGGTGGTTGTTGTAGTGATGGTGATTGTTGTAGTGATGGTTGTTGTTGTAGTGATGGTGGTTGTCGTAGTGATGGTGGTTGTTGTAGTGATGGTGTTTGTTGTAGTGATGGTGGTTGTTGTAGTGATGGTGGTTGTAGTGATGGTGGTTGTTGTAGTGATGGTGGTTGTTGTAGTGATGGTGGTTGTCGTAGTGATGGTGGTTGTTGTAGTGATGGTAGTTGTTGTAGTGATGGTAGCTGTGGCATCCTTCTGACAAACGCCACAACTACCACCACAGCAAAGAGCTAGCAGAGACGAAGATTGCAAGCGTGGAGGCTTCAGTGGCTCGTGTGGTCAGCAACTTCAAGCCGCAACGAATCGTCGTCTACCAGGTCCCACTAAGTTATTTTTTGTCGATTTGTTTTAAAGAATGTTTTTTCCTATATCTATTATTTTGAGGTATTTTTTTCTTCTTTTTTAACACTATTTTTAAAATATATATTTTCATAATAACATTTTTGTTTTTATTTGCTTTTTATACTTTTATCAAATAATTTCTTTTAACTTGCGTACTTTTTCTCTTTTTGAATTATTTAATTTACTTTGAACAACTTTTGCAGTCATCAGATCTTCCGCTTCTTCCTTCCAACCACACCGATTTCCACCATCTACCACCTCCATGCACCACAACCACCACCACCACTCTCCCACCCCCCATCAAGCCCCTCTTCGACATAGAGACCCTCCTGCAACCAAGTTTGTCCCTTGTATATTAATTATAGTTTAATTAAATATTATAGTTCTGTGAAAATAAGATATTATTTTATAATATAAAATAATTCGTCGTAATAGGAAATTATTTTGAAATAATATTATGATGTGCTCTATATTTAGTTATCGATTTTAGGTTAAATATCTTTTATAAATGTAAAATCCATGCGACCTCTAAAATCATCGTTATAACCACCATCATTATCATCATAACCACTACCATCATTATCATCATAACCACTACCATCATTATCATAGACACTTCTATCATCATCATCATCACCACCACTATAGACTACATTGAGGAAAATTCGCAAAAGTTTTTGCAAAAAATAAGGAATACCGCCAGTAAAATGAATTCGTCACAGCACATCCCTACTTCTTCCCGCCAAGTTTGCCAAAAGTCTGGCACTTTTCCAAAAGAAAATGAGGATGGAGATAGTGTTAAAAGACTTTCATTGATAAGTAATGGTGCTGCTGATAATGATGGAAGTGGTGATGATGGCGGTGGTTGTGATGATGATGCGATGGTGACATTCGGACGTGAAGTTGACTTGATGAAGAACTCATATGAACTGCACAAGATGGATGATGATGATGATGATGATGATGATG
Source organism: Piscicola geometra (assembly GCA_943735955.1). Classification (NCBI taxonomy): domain Eukaryota; kingdom Metazoa; phylum Annelida; class Clitellata; order Hirudinida; family Piscicolidae; genus Piscicola; species Piscicola geometra. Next base: position 8,072,377 of record OX030958.1, on the reverse strand, counting down.
ATGATAATGGCGGTGACGCGGGTGATGGTGTTGATGATGATGATCAGGATAAGAGTGTAGGTGAGGTTGAAGGGAAGGTAGGTTGTGAATATAATGATAACGATAAGTCAGTAATCACTCACCATCATAATCAAGACCTGGCTGATGGTGCTGATGATGAAACTAATCCTGCTAGTGGAGGTGATGATGATAGTGATGCAAACAAACAAGGCAATGTTGATGATGATGATGAGCCGCTGGTGCTGATTCAGGGAGGTAACTGGCTCATCTGTGGTGATGGCATTGTTTCCTTCACTAATCAAGACGGTACAGGCTTGTTAGTCACTGATGATAATGATGATGATGACAACGGGAGTAATGATGATGATGGCAACGGTGGTGATAAATATGATGGTGATGATGACAACGGAGGTGATAATGATGGTGATGATGACGGGGGTAGTGATAATGATATTTGCGGTAGATATAAAAGCGTAATTTCATTGAACAACAGCAGAAACCTACTCACAGAGATACACACCGACCTTATTGATTTGGATAATCGGAAGATTCATGATTCGTTTTCATTGGACTCCTCGCTCACATGCCCACCACAAGCATTGTCATTCCTCGCCACCTCAAACAACAACACAACAACAACACAGAATTTAACAACATCAACAACAACAACACCCTCAACAACATCAACCTCAACAACAACAACCTCAACAACAACATCGACCTCATCATCAACAACAACAACAACCGTTGAGAAACCGTCTAATGACTTTCTACTGATCGACTTTAATACACCCAGAATTAACAAACGTTCAAACTTCAGCCTTGCCAAAACTACTACTTCTACCACCACTTGTATGACTGTTTATAATAGTATCACCACTAATACTTCTACTACTACTACTACTACTACTACTACTACTACTACTACTACTACTACTACTACTACTACTACTACTACTACTAATAATAATAATAATGCTAGTACTTTTAGCAGTACACATTTATTAGACATATACGAGGAAGAGTTTAAGATGTTTTCACCCACATCTCTTGAGCAGATCCTCAGTAATGACAATAATAATGATTATGAAAACAAACGATGTAGCAGACGTTTATCAAGGTTGAAGTTTAACTCAAATTTGGACTTTTTTACCGAAACTGAGCCCACTCCTCTAGGTTTCCTGAATGAAGATGATGATACTACTACTACTACTACTACTACTACTACTACTACTACTACTACCACTAATAATACTAGTAATAATAATAATAAAGAGGATGGTGCTGATGATAAAGACATCAGCCTTATCAACTTGGATGGTGAGTTCACTGCTATTAGTTTCATCATTTTGCATCTCAGTACCTCTTATATTTTAATCGATTTAGTTTTATTATAATAAATACTACTTATTAAATATTAATACTATTAATTATCATAATTAATATGATTAGTTAATTATTTATAATGAGGAAACGTATTAGAAAAAAATCTATTTAAATTAATTTCATAATCTGCTCCAATAGATTTCGATGACACGAATTTTCTGACTTCTTCCCTACCAGGAATGCTCTGATCTTTTATTATTATTATTATTTATCTTATTATATATTATTACTACTATTTAATTTTTTTACACTTTTTCCCTATTCGTCTCATTTGTCTCATCGCCAAAATTAACTTCAATTTTGTTTAAATTTAAAAAAAAAAAAGTGAAATAATTTAAAATGCTTTTATATTTAATCGTTTGATTCACATACTGTTCTTCTCAAGCTTGCACGTCTCAATAGATTGACAACGTCTTTACAATGTAATCCTTGTTTAAAAATCACAATTACTCAAAAAGTTTTTAATTTTCCAATAAAATAGAAAGAAAATCATGATAAATGTTCTTTATAATCAAGTTTCAATCAAAATAACAACACTGATACAGTACACGTATTTGAAATCAGTAAATAAAATTTAACTGTTAACGCATCTAAATTTATAAAAATATAACAGTTTCAAAAATCGATTGGAGTTTCTAGATTTGTAACAAAAAACAGGTAGTCGAGTATGCTTCGAGTGCAACAGATGCCCTACTGACCCACGGGCGCTGATAAAAATGGGCAGCACAAGTGGTCTGGAAATCTTTTGGTTATATGCCACTATAATAATGCTGCTCTTTATTGATATATTTAAAATGATAAGGGATTCCATGTAGTAACCCTTATAAGAGTGAAAAACTCCGGACAGTTATACACATTCATACAACCAAGCACCAAAAATATGTGCTCTCTAGTGTTACTTCCAGATTTGGGTATCTGAACAGTGGTCTGTTTTCTTCTAGACGAAATTTAGTGGCTTGTGGCGAGTGTTTTGAACGATGGTTTGTTACCGAGAAAGAATAATTGCAAAGATTCACGTCGATTGATTTCATTCCACAGAAAACTCAATTCTCAAATAATCTTTCACGCTCCAGCAACTCCACACAGAAAAACTCCCCTTCTAAACTTTTTCTCCTTTCCCAAGGCTACCCCACCCACGCTTCATCCTCAGAGAGTGTTGTACTGTCTGGGACCACTCCTGGCATGCTTGGGGGCCTCTGCACTTCCGTGCTGGTCCAGTCTGACACTTCTCACGTCGCCATACTCAGCTCCGTCGATCTTTGAAAGAAAATTCAATATTTTTTTAAAGATTTAAAAATGAATGAAATTTTTATCAAGAACTATTCTTAATATAATATCAAGATAGATTTTATATTTTCCAACGATGATCATTATTATACTATCAAGATGTTGGGTTAGGGTTAGGGTTTAGGGTTAGGGTTAGGGCTAGGATAGCCGAATCGGTAACGACTCTCGCCTTGACCAATAATGAAAGGTTCTAGATTCAAGTGCAACCAATGTCCTAGTAACCCAAAGGCGCAAATGAAAATATGCAGCCTAAGTGGCCTATAACAATGCTCGTCACTATTATTATTGTTATCAAGATGAACTAAATATTTTTCAAAACTGTCCATCAAAATCTGATCGTTATGGTTCCGACAACAGCACCTCGTCAACGATCTCCAAGGCCCACATTCCTTCAGCCTTCTCTCCCCAGTTGTGCACGCTTGCCAGTGGCCACTGCTTGAACCCTGCCTTTGATTTGTCGTCCCTTCTCTCCGCCAGGAGCTCTGTGCGCATGCCTACATAGGTTGGTTTGTAGGAGGAGGCGGTGCAGTGAAGCGTCAGTTGGGAGCATTTAGAATTGTTTAAATTGGTTTTAAATCAATTTTTTTTAAATTAATATTTTAAATAAAAAATAACAATAAAAATTAATTTAAATCAATATTTTTTTAATTAGCCTTTTTACTTTTTAATAAATAAATAAAAAATTTCTCACGTTTAAACGCAAATAATGCGTGAAACGGAACGAAACCTGAAGGAGACTCCAGAATGATCTGCAGACTTCCCCTCTTGGTGTATGTCATGTCTAGCACAACGACCACGTGCTCGAGGTAGGTGATGACGGCTGAGGTGCCCTGGCATGCGTCACTGTAGATCTGCACCCTCAGCACCGATCGGCTTTCCATTCTCCTGGAGGGATGGAGGAGGGGGGGGGGGGGGTTGACTGGATGCGTGGAAAGAATGTTCGGAAAAGTAATAATTAAAGACATGAGTGCTCATTAATTAAGCGCTATATAAATGTATTTAATTGGTTGATGTGTATGAAAGGATAAAGAATATTGAAAAAGTGTGTCATTCAATAATAATAATAATAATAATAATGACGTGATTAATGTTCGATAGTGATTAGAGAATATAATTATTTGGAAGAATAGCAAACACAATGGACGCACACAGGGAAAGTGCCGATGGGTTTGGAAGAGCAGACGACTTTGTCAGGAACGCCTTCGAAGGTTTCAGGGTTTGCTGCTTCGATGAGGGAGTCTGCGTTCAACATGCCGAAGCCGAACCTTGAAACAAGTTTTAAAATGGCTCATAATGGTACTACGTTCTAATTCGAGTATCGAATTAGTATTGTAAAATACATTTTAAAGTTCAGAAAAAGCTTTTGAAATTAATAATAAAAAAGTATTTTAAAAATCTCGAAAGAATGGAGACTACATTTTAGAGTTTTAAAAACAACTATTGAAGTTAAAAGCAAAAAAACAAAACAAAAAAATTATTGAAAAAATGCAAACATAACAGAAAAGCCACCAACCTCGTGTTGACCCAGAAGCCAGCGGAGTTCTGGAGCCAGCCCTCGTTCTCGCTGAGAGGCCAGTACTCTGACGTCCACACGATCAAGTGCTGCACGTCCCTCCACGTCAGAGACGGACTTTGGCAAAGAGGAGGGGGGGTTGAAGTTGATTAATGATGACTGCTTTATACATTTAAATACATAAACTATTTGTTTCAATTTGCAACAGATTAAGTAATCCGTTTTTATAAAAATTAAGTCTACCAAAGTTTAAAATGCTATGAATTGAAGACCACATCGATTGTATTCTCCTATACAGAATAATGACATGGGTTTATTTAGTGGCTACTAGGGCATCGGTTGCACTTGGACCATTGGTCAAGGCAAGAGTCATTAAACGCCACCAAACAGCACACTTGGCTTCAAGAAGGAGGGCGATGATGCCAGCAGCGAGTGGCGCTGATGCAGAAGTTCCAGAGTGCGTCTGCGTGCACTTGTTGTGCAGGTCAGATGTCGTCTGTGGTACATCGTGGTTTAGCACGAAAAAAAAATTTGGGTTTTTAATAGTTAAAGTTTTTGTTGTAAAAAACAAAGTTTAGGTTTTTAAACTGAAAATAATCGGTTCCAGTCAACTTGTCAGCCAAAACGATTTCAATGCCACGCGAAAATCGTCGCAAACTCACCACCCGACTTTCCTCCTTCGAACCACTGGAGTAGGCAGTGGCCAGCGTCGATGCGCACTTCTCGGCGTACCAGGGCACGTTGAACGACTCAGAGGCGCTGCTGATGGAGATGGTGTAGATGCTGGACGTGTAGCCGTCACAGTTGCAGTTGTCGTGGAAGAAGCCTCCGTTGCCCGAAGCCCATACGTAGATCGTGCCTTTGCCTCGTCTGCCCTGGGAAAGAAGAAGTTGTGGGTCGAAAATGATTGTTTGGCTGTTAAATGGAGGAAAAAACTGGTAGAGATGGTAGAGAGACATTTTTTGCGTGTTAGATGAAAAAAAAGTTTTTGGAGATAGTGAAGAAAGATTCATTTTCATGTTAGATGTTCATGTTTCTGAGAAGCGTGAAAGAGATGCTTAAATGGTGTCAGGTGTTCACGGCTCAACACAAACTCAACCGTTTCGATTCCCTTTTCCAGGGCGGCTTGGGCAAGTCTTCCGGGCTTCTCGAGACTCTGGCCGTTGTCACTGGGACCCCAGCTGGCACTGAAGATGTCCACGTGCTCCAGGTTGAAGCTCAACGCCTGCGCCTCCAGACTGTCAGTCGTCGTGCCGTCCAGCATCTTTATGCCTGGCGTGCCGAAAGATGGAAGATGTTTGTCGGAGTTGAATGTTCAAGTTGCTTTTATCAACAACCGTTTCTCCGTTAGAATAATTAAAACGTTAAAAGAATAATAATTCAATTATTTTTCATTTAGTGCTCAACAATACTCGAAATAGATTGCATAAAAACATTAAATATTGTCAAAATTTGAAACAACAAAAAAATTAACAGTTAATAATTTCAAAGAACCTCCGATGCCAGCGTTGAAAGCAACTCCAACACCGCAGAAGTGGTTGTTTGCCACCATGGCAACCTCTCCAGCACACCTTGTGCCGTGTCTGTAGGCGTGATGGTTTGTATTGCTCTGTGACTTTGTGCGTTTTTAACTTAAAATTTAAGAGACTAAGTTATTTTGTAAATTCCAAAATGTTTCTGGGAATTTTGAATCTTTCACATCGTTTCAGTTAGAGTTAAAAAGATTTTAGTTAATACAAATATATATTTTATCGATTGAATAAAACTAGAAAAGCTGGAAAATAAATAAGAAAGCCACTTATTCTCGTTGGTTTCTTCGTATCTCGGGAAAGGATCATCATCATCCTCATTCAAGTCATAACTGGCAGCAGGGTCCTTGAGGGAGGCGTTAATAAAAAGTATTTATTATAAATAAATATCGCTTAGCCCTAAAAATACCTATAAATCGTTTTCAGTGGTATTGGTAATACATTTAGCTTATTAGGAGCTCGATTTATATTGATATGGATAAGAAAAGTAAGAAATAAAGAATTTTATTGAAATATTAATAATTAATTCATGTAATTAGTCTGACGTAGTTGACGGCCAGGTCGGTGTGGTTGTGCTCAATGCCTGGGAGATTGCGAAAAGAAACATTTTCCATAATACGACAACTAAGTTGTACAAGAATTGTTACTCACTATAAAATCTAACACTACCAATCTCAAAAACAACCCATTACAATCACTCTCAAACAAAACCATGCATACAACTACCCAAAAAACACACAACAACAAAAATAATAATAATAATGACGAGCATTATTATAGTGGCGTATAACCCGAACGAGCTTCCAGGCCACTTAGGCTGAATATTTTCATTTGCGCCTTTTGGTTACTAGGGCATTGGTTGCACTTGAACCTAGGACCTTTAATTATTGGTTAAGCCGAGAGTCGTTGCCGACTCAGCTACCCGTTCACCCACACCAACAAACACAATAACAAGCACAATATTCACCACAACAACCACCACAACAATCCCACCAACCCACCTCAACAAGCACCCAACAAACATCCCATAAGCCAGCACAACAACCACCCCAACACACCATCATCAAATAAAAGCATTTAGTAGTAGGATATTTAATTGTGTCATAAATTGCTTATAGCTGTAAATCTAACACTATCAATCTCAACCACAACCCCACTTTAGTTACTTTATAACAAAACCACACCAACAACTATCCCAACTACAACCACTTCAACCACCAAACAACCACTCCAACCACCCAACCATTCCTAACAACCCTCCAACAACAACAAAAACAACCACTCCAACAACAACCATTCCTAACAACCCTCCAACAACAACAACAACCACTCCAACTCACCATCATCGATGATCGAGACTACAACTCCTTTCCCAGTGATGTTCCTCTTCCACACTGGCACCACTCGCAAGTCAATCTTTCTGTCTTTTGAGCCTTGAGACTTTTTTTCTCGCTGTGTTTTTGGAGGTTATAATTTTTGGTTACATAAATATTTATAAATATGATATAAAAATCAAAGTAATGCTTTTAAACGTAAAAAATGATATTCCAGTTTCAAAATTTAAATGATATCTTTTATTGATGTTTTAATTAAATAAATAATTATTATAATTAATATTAACGACCAATGCTCAAACTCTCACCAGGTACCACTGGTCCGACCAATAGACGTCGTTAAATGGTATCGTATCGGACGTCTTCAACTTATCATTATCATCACCATTCTTGGGAGCAACATCATTATCATCACCATGCTTGAGATTAACATCATCATCAGGACGTCGCCTTGAACTCCTACTACTATCATGACTTCGCTTGAAAGACCTGTCATTATCTACAGAGTTTGTTTTATCTTTGTCAAATGGTTCATAATCATCTTCATAACCGCCACCGTTATCATCTACATCATCCGCAGTAACTAGATCGATTGCAGCTTCGTAATCATTAGCACCACCACCATAATCCTGATCATCATCATCATCATCACCATCATCATCATGACTGTAATCATAATGTCTCTCATCATTACCAGCACCGCCCCAGAAGCGCATCTTCTGGAGGGTGCGCAGGGGCTCGAGGGCTACGTAGTCTCTCTTGAACCTTTTCCTCTGTCGCTGCCTCTCTGCCCACTTTATCTGCGTGTCAGTCAATGTTTCGAATGTTTTCACTCGTTATCTATTTAAACTTATATAATAATTTTTTTCCTATTTTAGTTTGACTACTTTTTTATTTTTATTTTTCTTTATTTTCAAACTTCAGTTTTGACTAATTATACTTTTCTTTTTCAGTTTTATTTACATTTATATTTTTAAAACTTTGTTTTTTTCTATGTGAGTTTTGCTAATGGTTAATATTTACAGCGTTGATAGTTCGCTAAAGAAGTATTGCTTGAAGTCTACTGAAAGATTAACGCCTAGAGGATTAGCAGAGTGGGATACAAATTAAAAGTTTTTAATTTTTTTCTTAATACTAAATGGCTGCTTTTCTTTAACTCATTGTTCAAGAATATCTGAGCAAAAGGCTCAATTTAAGTTTAAAAGAATTTTTATGAATTCATTTTTGCTGCGAGCATGAATTTATTAAGTTTTGGATGTTTGACTTAAAAACATATCATTTACAAGTTGCTCAATTAAATCAGTGAAAGATTTGAGCTAAAGGCTGCAGAAGTGATAAATGAAGTTTTTTTAATACTTTTGAATAGATTTTGTACATAGATTTTGGCAAATAAATATGTTTAGTGACTGAAACTTCCAAGCCTTTTACTGTGAATCATAGACTCTGAATATTTCGTTTTCACAAATTTACAATCGAATTTGGATAATCGAAACCCCAATTTGAACCTAAATTAGAAATTTTTATATGAAACTAGTTTAATAATGAATGCTTCTTCTTATTCAAAACTTTTATTCAGAATCTGTTTTACAGCTCTAATTCCCATGCATAAAAGATTCCTCACAAGTACATTTTGTCTAAAACCGTAAGTTTATTTTAAATGCGTGCTCCAAGACACCATCAAACATTTTAAAACTTGATTAAAAAAACTAACTTTTGGGTTTTTAAGAAAGTGTCTTCGACTCAAACCGACCGCTCTTTTTGTTCTCTTTTTTTCCACCCTCCTTCCCCTCTCTCTCCCTTTTCTCAACTTTCTCTTCATCACGTAATAATCCTCCAGGCCACCTATCTGACGGGTTAATTTACATTTTAATTTGATTTGTGAAATACCACATTGGGTTTGCAATATTTATAAATAATTTTTCCAACTCTATAAACTTTATTTTGTAATACATCTTAAACTCAAGTATTGGAAAACTTCTCAATGTCCGAGTCGGTTGCCTCTTATTTAAATTCATTCCTAGTTTGTAATAAACCACAAAAAATCGTTAATAGTAAAAATGAATTTAATTAAACGGAGACATAAATAGGCAAAAAAAGTAAAATAGTTTTTGAAAATTATAAATAGAAAATAAAAAAATTATATTTTGAAGGCCGCCATTATTAGCATCTTGATGATGGAGTACAGGAAATAGATGTGGAGCTGTGAAAGACGTCTTTTATTTAAAGTTATTAAATAGCCCAGAGTTATAAAGCTTATATAAATAAATGGAATTTTTAAAGAAATGGATGGAAGTTCTGGTTGGTGGGTGGTAAGAGAGTGGGTGGATGGTTGGTTGAACGAGAAAATAAATAACTTAAATGGAAGGATGCTCAACCAATCGAATTTATTAAAAGGGTAAAACGGCCCAACATTTTGAATAGCCTTAAAAGTGTTTAAAAAAAGTTATTTTAATGTATTTAACTGAAAAAGACGAGAGACTACTACAAATACCACTTCAAAGTTGGTTTCACCACGCTAACAACAACAAAAAGTTTAAACGCGGCATAAAATACGATTACGTTCTTTGTCACTTTCCCCGGAAATCCCAGTTTAAAAATCTTTTATTTGTGGAACTTGGTTCGATAAATTTGAAAATCGATATTTCCGGATTGCTATCCCCAAAGCAGATGAAAAAGCTTCAAATTTGTAAGCGGACGACTTATTAGGGCACGCAGCCGTTTGAATAATTCAGTGCACACAAACAAATATAATTAAACTTCATTTGATTGATGAACAAAAACACAAATGAGGATAAACGAATGGGGAACAAGTAGCCGAGTGTGTGACGACCAATAGTTAATGTCCTAGTGCAACCGATGCCCTAGTAACCCTTAGGTGCTAATGCATTTTTGTTTGTCTAAGTAGCCTAGAAGCCCGTTCGAATTATAAGCCACTATAATAAAGTGTATGATAATAATAATTATTAATATTATTATAAACAGTTTAATCACAAAAACAAAAATAATAATTAACAAGTTATCACAAAAACAAAATAATAATTAACACTTTGAGGACAAAAACAAAAATAATAATAAACAATTCTATCACAAAAACAATAATTATAATAAACAATTTAATGATAAAAACAGAAATAATAATAAACAATTCTATCAAAAAAACATAACTAATAATAAACAACTGGATGAAAAAAATAAATAATGAAAAACAATTTAATGACAAAAACACAATAAATACAATTTTTAAAAAAAGTCTATAGCTTGTCTCACCTTCTTCGCGCCCACATAACCCATCATCGCTGCCATCTTCTGCACCTCCCTCTCCTCCAATCCAGGTACGTATATCGCCCACTCATCATCATCATCAGCATCATCATCACCTTCTTCATTTCCATCATTATCATCATCATCATCATCATCACCAGTATCATCATCAGTATCATTATCGTTATCATCATCTTCAGCATCATTTTCATCGTTTTTGTTTTTGCCATCATTCTCTTTAAATTTTGATTTTTCAAGATTATACTTGATGGTTTTATTGTTACCAACTTTTGAATCAAAGAAATATTTAAATAAGTGAGTATTTTTATGATTATAATTTTTTTTTCTCCTATTTGTTTGCTTCATGATGCTTCTATTGTCAGAACGCATGGCTTTTTCAACTTTACTGAGCTGGCGTCTAAATCTACGTGCTTTTTTGTACTTTTTATTTTTAGTGTTTTTATTATTGTAATTGTTTATTTCAGTTCTATTGTTATTTTTTTGATGAAAATGTTGTTTTAAAGTCTCATTTTCACTTTCACGTTTGTTTTTAGGAATGGAAGCATTAAAGTGTTCTTGGTTTTTGGAGGCTTTGTTTGGGTTGGTTGGGAACTTTATTCTTCCCAGTTTATCCTTTTGTCTATCCTCCTTTTTAACCAATTGTCTATTCTCCAGTTTATTCCTTTGTCTATCTCTTTGTCTATTCTTTTGTCTGTTCCTCTGTTCATCCCCTTGTTTATCCTTCTGTCTATCCCACTGTCTGTTTACTGGCCTATCCTTCAGTCTGTTCTTTTGTATATCTTTCTGTCTATTCTTCTGTTTATTTTTTTCTTTGTTTTTCTGTTCATCCCTTTGTCTATCTTCTTGTCTATTCCTTTGTCTGTTCTTCTGTTCATCTTTCTGTTTATTTTCTGGTCTATCATAGGAATTAAGTGAAGATGGTTTAAAGGGTAAATGTAATGGGGGTGGAGGTGATGATGCAAGAGATAATGAGAATGATGATGAAGGTCGAGGTGAAAATGATGATGGTGGTGATGAAGATAGAAGTGATGATGATGCTAAAGATGATGATTTAAGTGATGGTGATGATGCTGAGGATGATGATTGAAAAATTAATGATAGAGAATCTAAAAAAGATTTTGATACTGACGAAGAAAATGATGGACTTGATGGCGCTGATGATGATGCTAATGGTGATGCTGATGATGAAGATGATGATGATGAGGATGATGATGATGAAGATGATGATAAAAGAAAAGTTGAGAGTGGTGAATGTGATGATAGTAGTTTTTGATTCTTCGAAACACTTTTCTCGTTAGGTCTTAAATAACTTGAATGAATTTCACCACCTCCCTGTTTCAAAAAATTAAAAAATAAAATCTTGATTAATCAACTAGAATTATTTAAACGTAAATTATTTTTAAAAAAGCTTAAAAATGAAGCAGTCTAAATAATCTTAATTTAAAATTTATTTTATATTTTAATTTTTTTAATTGTTTTTATTATTATTTTCGATACAAATTTTAATACCTCTTTACAAATTAAAATACATGCAAACTAACGTATAGGGTGGTCACAGTTGTCAGAAGAATCAACGAGACGATAATCTGGCTCATTTTTCCCGCTTGATTTTATTTCTCCCCGAGTGCTTTAATCGCCAGCCTTGGCAATTCTCATTGTAACCATATTTAGTATAAGTTTAATATTAATTTTTTTTATTGATCTATTTTTCAAAACCTAGAAAAATAAAAAATGAAAAAATCTGAAAGAACCAACAAACCTATTTAAATAGGTAATATATTTTTATTCATCTCCCTTTGCCATGGCAGCACCACTTTTATAGACTTCTTTGGCACACATTAGTCACATACAACCGTGTGTTATTGCAAGAATAAATAATAATTTTTAATCCGCGTAAATGGCATGGTCTTTGATAGAATGAATGGCGTGTTGAAAGTAAAACGACAGCTGAAATAAAGTGATTATGAGCATTTGCTTGCTGGTGGTTTCATTTGAAAGAAAAAAAGAATTTGTATTACTGCATACATGAGAATAGGTAAATTTATAATTTATTACATCAATTCATTCTTTTGTTTTAAAACTAAATTTTTTGTTTTTGTTTTTTTTAATAAATTTATGCGACGTTTATTCAACATTTGTAGAAAATCGTAATTAATAAAGGGATATTCCAAAAAGTAATTTATCTTTCTAGTGTGTATTAACCCATAAGATCCCAATGATCCGAATTTGAACAGTACACTTGAAAGACTTGAATTAAGTAATCATATATAACATATTTTTTTAATAATTTTATGTATTATAAATGCGTTAGCCACACCTTCAAATAATATTTGTTTAAATTAGTGCTATAGTTTATTTAGAGTTTATTTACAGTACATTTTTTAAATCATGCGAAATCAACTTTTTTTTATAGTTTGTTTGACCCAATAGAAAATAATACGACGCAGTAATTAGTCCCTTTTTTTGAAAATATATACATTAAACATAAAAAAAACAGTAAAAAATGTTATTTGCTTATGATTTATCCAGAATAGCTACAAATTACATATAAAATAGTAGGTCCGAATTCGGATCAGTGGGCCCTAACACAGTCATTTGCTTATAATTTCATACAGAACTCTCATAGTATAACGAAACAAAGAAAATTGCTCTAATTTAAAATATTCTACTGCAGAAAATTAGTTTTTAGGGGTTAAGTACTTTTCAACGTGTTTATTGATGAATAAATTTGCTAAAAATTTAAAAGCGCTCGTTTATTTAATAAAAATCCAAAGACTAGAAGAGTTTATGTGGAGAAAAACAATCAAAATTTGTCAAAAACGCATGTTTATTAAAAAATATTGGAATATTAAAATTGAAATATACTAAATAAAGATAACTTCAAATATTATACATATTTCAAAACTAAATAGAAAAACACGGCATCATTCCGATGAATGGAGGCCAAACAGAAGACTGAAAGAAGGAAGAGAGAGTGGTATATCCGATCCGGGTTATTCTTAAACGCCTAAGCCAAGATGCTAATTTCAGAGATTTCGACGTGGCGGGCAATTATGCAATAAGGGAGATTGACGCAAGGAATTCGGAAAAGAAGGTGTAATGTAGAGTGAAGATTTAAAAGTTTATGAATTATGTAACGAACTTTGAGTTTACGGTTGAATAAATTATAATAATCATCTAGATTTTAAAAATAACAATAAAGATTAAAATACATATCTTGAAAATGAAACTACGAATAAATAAATAATCTGTATTTTAAAATTACTTAGAAAATCTAATTCAATATCCAAAATTACGGCGCAAAAGCGAGCGTAACAGGCGGTTCAACATGGCGGGAAGTTCCCATGGTGATGTGGATACCACATTCCTTTGGGGTCGACATTGCGGTGGTCGTAAAGAGACTTCACACTCGGAGGAAGGTAGGTGCCTGTGTGTTGCGTGGTTTTCTTGTGCATACAACTTTATTTTTGACATATTTTTTTAACTTTTTTGTAAGTAAATCAATCTTGAAAAATTATTCTTTTTGGAATTACCAGCTGCCCATCTGTTGTGCGGATCACCATAGGCATGGAGGTTGTCATACGTGCTTGGACCAATCCTTGACCAGCTGCCCTGGAGACCACAAGGTTTTTCGTTAATTTTAAAAAAATAAAAATTTACCAGTTAAAAAACAAAGGTTGATTATGACGGATTTTTACAAATACCCAACATAGCTTCCAACTCCACTTTCATACATTCATTCTTTACCTTCAATTCAATAGCTAACCTGTAGGTTAGAGTACGTTTCAACGGGTTTGCACAATTCTGTGGGCGCGGTGTTGAAGAGATGGTTCGACCAGAGACCTTGTCTGTCCATGAAGGAGTTGGTGCCCACATTCATGAACCTAGGGAGGGCCAGAAAAGTCGGATAAATTAGCGAAAATAATTAATTGGTTTTTAAATACAATCAATCAAAGATACGTAGGTTAGAAACATGCGTGAATCTTCAACTCTCATCAGTTGTAACTTCAAATAGTTTGTAAACTGGCATCGTAGTTAGTATATTTAACTAAGTTTGAAATAAACCTTAAACTTAACTCTAACCCTAATCCTAATATAAAAAAATTTCTTTATTGACTTATTTATAAGAAATTTATCTATACCTAATAGAAAATAATGTGTAGAAAATAAATAAATTATTTTTTTATACTAATTTATGTAAAATATATTATATCAAATAATTGTTTGAAACAATTTCAAAAAGTTAAGTTTTAAATATAATTAGATTAAATTAGATAATATAATAAGAAAGATAGATAGCTCAGATAATATGGGTATTTTGTGTCCATCTTATTAAATCCACATTTATTTGTTTTGTAAAATATTAAAAGTTTTGTTAACACACTTTCCGTCTTGAGTGATCTGAACATTAGATACGTTCATCTTGGCCCAGTACGGGTTCACATATTTAGGATTTTCGATGTTGTGCAATCGAGTTTTTGAAGTTGTCAGTCGTGTGTCACAGTACTCCATTGCTACTGACTTAGTATGTGTGTTTGTAGAGATAGAAAATAGCTTAAGATTACTTATTATCCGGAAATTTTTTTAAAAAAGATTAAAAATATATTCAAACTTCATTTGTTGAAATTGTTTAATAGTTTAGTTTAGTTTCGTTTAATGTTTTTTTAATTTACTAACGTCAAAAGAATAGTTTACGTTTTGTCGACAGAATTCAAGTGTTAATAAAAAAAATGTTAACAATTACAAAGCAGATTAATCTAGAGTCTAGATTCTAGACTCAAATATGAAAACTTTCTGCGAGTAAAATTCTATTTAACGATACTAAATTACGGTCGACATGGAAACCTGGTAAGTGTAAAAGATAATTTACTTGATTTTTTATATATATGACAAAATACTTTTAAAATGTTAAAATTATAAATTAACTTCAAGATATGCAATAATATTAGACTCTTTTCTTGCCAATTAGGCTCCCGACAAGCTGAATAGACGTTCAAATGGAACTGAACTTGCAAGAGATGACAAATACTTTTTTGCCAGTTTCTCCAAAGTCGGATATGCTGCTAAGCAGAATTTTTAGTTTAGGTTGTTTTTACCAGGGACGACGATCGGCTGCAAATCTTGGAAGGAGTCCTACCCAGCATGGATGGTCCAAACCCCCACTTAAATTTTTTAAACTTTTATTTTGATACGAATATTTGAGTAGGCAAAGAATAGTTTTTTTTATTAGTCAGCTATCACTATAACTACACATACTTACAATGTATTAACAAACAATTCGTTTATTTGCAAGCAAATAAATTTAGAAATCGAAGCAAATAAATGCTTTTATGATCTCTTATGATTACTATATAAATATTCTGTGTTTATGCCATTTTTGACGATTATGCTCGTATTAAAACAAAAGTTTAAAATGTTTTTGTTGAAAAAAGTGGGGGGAGGTGGTCCGGACAATTCTCTAAGCCTGCATCAGATTCTGTTCGATAAAGTTGAATGATTGACTTATTAATCATTTGTTTATCTTCATTTTCAGAATCTGAAGCTACATTGAAGCTTAGCTACATATATTGGCAATCGCTAAATTGGTGAAGGTTTTATAGTTATGGAAATTTTCAAATATTTTTCTAGTTTCTCCACCTCTTTATTAATTCTCTTTCTTTTTTTTGAAGACATTTTTAACTTTTGAATCAAGGGCCTAATTATGTGGCAATTTCCGACTTTATATAAAGCTGCTGTTATCATACCTACTTTAAAAAATAATTCATTAGACCCTACTCAAATTTCTAACTATAGACCTATTTCCAATCTAACATTCATATCTAAAATAATAGAAAAGGTAGTCTATCAACAAATCTATTCATATTTAAATGTTAACTCCCTTATACCTTATTCACAATCTGGTTTTCGTTTAGGTCATAACTGTGAATCATCCCTCTTAAAACTCTATAATGATCTTATTTACGCCTTTGATAACAAAAAATTTTCTGTACTTGTTTGTTTAGATTATTCGGCCGCTTTTGACACTGTAGACCACTCTTTATTACTACTATTACTAAAAAATAAGTTCAATATTAAGGATTCTTCGTTTTTATGGATTAAGTCATATTTATCTAATAGATCTGTTTATGTTTCTTTAAATCACTGTACCTCTACCCCATCTACTTACTCATATGGTGTTCCTCAAGGTTCTATTCTTGGTCCTTTGTTCTTTATTCTATATGTCTCTGAATTATCTTCTATCATTTCCTCTCATTCTCTCAACTCCCTATCCTATGCTGACGATTCGCAGTTATATGTCAGCTTAGATACATCATCTTATAATACTGTTATGTCGTCTATATCTTCATGTCTATTATCTATTGAAAACTGGTCTAGCTCAATGTCTTTAAAATTAAATCCACTAAAGTTTGAACTTATATTTTTTGATAAAAATGGTAAACTAATTAATGGCCCATGTAATTTCGCCACTCATACTATTGTTCCATCTAATCATATTCGTAGCTTAGGATTTATTTTCGATTCAAAATTAACCTTATCAAACCAAATTCTATCAGTCACTAAATCTTGCTATTTTCATCTCAGACGTATCAGACAATTATTACCTTACTTAGATGACCCTTCTTTAAAGATGTTAGTCTCTGCACTTGTTTTATCTCGAATTGACTATTGTAACTCACTCTACTATAATTTACCTGAAACTACTTTAAAACCATTAAATAAAGTATTTAATTATGCTGCTAGAGTCGTTAGCCGTACTCCTATTTATCACCACATTACACCCTCTCTCATCTTATTACATTGGCTCCCCATCAAATTTAGGATTATATTTAAAATCTGTGTTTTTATGTTTAAATTAAAAAACTCCCCAGTATCCCCAATATACCTCAAATCATTAATAACTCACCCTCATAGAAGTCATTTAAGATCATCCACTCAAAATCATTATTTCATCCCTTCCATTAATAACTCTTTTGCTAAACGTTCTTTCCATTATGCAGGTCCATATATTTGGAACTCATTACCTCCTTACTTAACTACGTCTAAATCATTATTTACTTTTCGTAAGGATCTGAAGACATATCTGTTCGACAAATTTATTTACGAGCGCTCTTGAATTTGAAGAAAGAGCGCTATAGAAATCTATTTGATTGATTTGATTGATTGATTGAGATATTCTGATTAATCTTTCCAGGCTCCAGTTGAGAAAAAACTTTTTCTTTGAAAAGAATGACATAAGCTAGATCATTTTCTAAATGGCGTAATTTGCGGGTAAAATGACTAATTGAAAGTAAAACTATTGAAGTTGTTACATATTTTTCACTACCCCGAAGTCATTTGCAAAACTACAAGAAATGAAAAGTTTTTTGATGAAATGAAACGATAGATAAAGTTTTAAAGAATTGTATTACATTATATATATATAGTCTATATGTATATGTATTCAAAAATGAAATCAGTTAAAACGACTAATTGTAGCTATTAACTCGACAATCGAAAGTTAATTTAGATTAAAGCACAGCCCTAGTAAAAATGAATCTAAACTGAATTTCAAATTGACTGGTAAATAATGGCGTTAAAAGTGGGTGATTGTTTCAATTCCTACACAGAATTAAAGAATAGGATAGCTACATTTGAGAATGAATCGAGTATTTCATTGTATAAGCGTGACTGTCAAACACTCGCATGGATTAAGAAAAAAAAGTATACGCGAGTAATAAATAGCGATCTGAAGTTTTACACAATTCGATATTCATGTTACCATGGAGGTAAAAAATTCAAAAGTCGTTCCAAAGGGTTACGACCCAATCAAAGGTACGCAATTTTATTACCTACTCTAGTATTCTAAAATTTATCATCCAAATGAATCTATAATAATTATAGTATAATTGTTACATATATTCTTTTTGATTTAAAAGCACATTTCAAATGGATTGTCCATTTGGTATTTGGATTAAAGTGACTGATGATGATAAGCAGTTATATGTGCACAAAATGGTTCAGGAACACAACCATTCAATTGACAAGGTAACATAAAACATTTTTTTATGAAAAGTAAAAAATAATTTAATTTTGTAAACTTTATATCAAGGATGCATTTGAGAATCTTCCTAAAAAAAGAAAATTGAATGATGAGGAAAGAAAAAATGTTTGTCAAATGCTGGGTATGCATGGAAACAAGTTACTGATAAAGGAATATATTCTTAAAAAAACTGGTTAGCTGGTTAGCTATAAAAAAATTTGAAAAAATGTTTAATGATTTATTTATTTATAATTTAAATTTTTTTTAATTTCAGGTAAAAGAGTCACATTAAAAGATCTAAATAATTTAGCAGCTAAGCAAAAAGGTACTACAGACGTGGTAACATTGCCTGCAGTTTCTAGAGACCACACATACATAAACAAATTAGATCATGTTACTGTAGCTAAACCAGGCCTCAGTATTGAAAGCCAATACAGGGAAATACTCACACCATTTTCATTTTCTTTTGTGAAAAGTGAACTTGAAAAGGCAACAACTTTTGAAACTGTGAAAAGATGTGTTGCAGGCAAAGCACTAGACGAAAACAATTGCATTTGTCCAGTTGCCAAGACGATGAATCTACCTTGCAGACACATGTTCGCAACTCGGAAAGCTAAGGGCATTCCACTTTTTTCCACCACTGGAATTGCTGATAGATGGCTGAAACAGCAATCTCATGCAACTTTCCAAGGCTACCACGATGAAGACAGTCAGCCAGGAGTGGGCTTGTCGAATAATAGAGCATTATCAAATTTAGAAAAATTCCGTCGCGCGAATCGTCAAGTGCAACCCTCAGCAGAGTTAGTAGCGCAAGGTGCAATGGAGCAGTTTGATAACAGAGTGGAAGTTCTCGACGATTTGACAAACATTTGGACCACTAACCGTGAGGCAATAGTTATCTCAGTTGAAGGTAATAAAAAGAAAAATAACAAACATAGTAATGATAAAAAGGAAAAAAACAAAAATAATAGTAAAAAGAAAAATAGAAAAAATAATGATAATAAAAACGAAAAAAGCAAAAATAATGATAAAAGGCCAAGAATCGATGATGGTGCTGGTGATGATGTTGGTGGTATTGGTAATGATGACGGGGAAGTAAGTAGTAATGTTGAAAATGATGGTGTTTCAAGGGTTGCCTTTAATGATAAGAGTGGTTTCATCAGATACCCCGATGATGATGATGCTGGAATGAGTGAACTAGATGATGATGATGATGATGATGATGATGATGATGATGATCAATTGGCCTCTTTTCTTTATGACAGGATTAATCTTCAGGATGAAGAAAAGAGTGTGTTTACTAAAAATGATAACAGTTTAAATGGTAATAGAATTAATAAAAAAAAGCCATGCCATTTAGTAAATTTAATAAAAATCGTAAATAATACTACTACCACCACGACCACCACTACTACTACTACTATTACTACTAATAATAATAATAAAGGGCCAAGAAAGTTTATAAAACTTGTAAAAGTAAACAAAAAAAATAGCTCTACTACTACTACTACTCCTACTACTACTACTACTCCTACTACTACTACTACTACTACTACTACTACTACTACTACTACTACTACTACTACTACTACTACTACTGCTACTAATATTAATAATAATAATAATAATAATAAAAGGCCAATAATCGATGATGGTACTGGTGATAATGTTGGTGGTATTGGTAATGATGTCGATGGGGTCAGTGGTAATGTTGAAAATGATGGAGTTTCAAGGGTTGCCTTTAATGATAAGAGTGGTTCCATCAGATACCCCGATGATGATGATGCTGGAATGAGTGAACTAGATGATGATGATGATGATCAATTGGCCTCTTTTCTTTATGAAACGATTAATTTCCAGGATGAAGAAAAGAGTGTGTTTACTAGGAGTGTCAACAGTTTAAATGATAATAATGATAATAATGAGGCGAACCAATTTATAAACTTTGGAAATAATAATAATTATAATAAAAGGCCAAAACGATTGATAAAATTAATAAAAATCGCAAATAATAATAATAAAGAGCCAAGCCAATTCATTAAATTCGATAAAAAAATTCATAATGTCACACAAAATAAATTATAGAAAAAGTTCCAAACAAAAAACAAGCAAAAATAGTTTTGGAAATGAAAAGAAAAGAACAAAATAAACTATTTTTTCATTTTCCATACTTAAATAAATTTGTATCCAACTATTAATGTTGTCTTGTACACTATTTTATGAATTAAAAGTCTTGTATAAATAACGGACTATCAAAAATACTAGTTATTGATCAATCATCTGCATACAAATCAATATAAATTAATTAAATTATCTATACAAAACCTAAAAAATATAAAGGGCCAAAATAAAAATAAAAGATCAGTTTATTAATTAAAACATTTGCGTTCACTTTAATTCATTTTAGTCCAGGAGCTTTAGCCAGTGCCTTTTCTTATATCATATCACGCATACCATCACGTTACCACAATTGAAGCTGATTCCGAACATACTAGTATAAGATGTCAGGAGTTGACAATATCTCTTCAAGATGTTTCATAATATTCATCCAAGAGTACAATATTTGACGATTATTTTGATATAGGCATAGTTTAATATTTTTAATGAAGCTTCTAAATAAAAAAAAAGCACCACTTGGTTAGCTTTCGATTATTGGAATATGAGTTATGAGTAAAAAATTATTGCCTGCTTGTCATTATAGTTTTGTTCGAGTAATAGTAAAATAAAGTTACGAAGATTTAAAAGGCCGTCAAAACGTCCCGATTCCGATAGTTATCGGAATTATAATGAGATTATAATCTAAAGAACTATTTGCTACTTTAAAAGAAATTAATGCAAGTCTTGTGCTTGAAATTATTATTTTTACTTTATATTACATACTTAAGGCAAATCGTGTTGAGATTAAACATCTCAATTATGAAAAGACACAGACAGCCTGTTGTCGAATCTGGATTTAGCAATATAATCGACAAATAATATTTTCCATAAGAAAATCCAACCAATAATTCAATCAAATTCTTATAAAAAACACAGAATGGACATCTATGAAACAACCAACGATTGGAAATAAAAATTCTAACTTTAATCAAATAAGCCATTTTATAAATAAACATTAAACTTTCTAATTCATATTCATGAGATTTCTCCGGCAATTAGATTCATGAGCTTGAGGTCAGAGGGCGTGGTGTTCTGCAGGGCTCCTCCGACCTCCCACAACGTCACCACTCCAGCAGCGTCACCAGTCGCTAGCAAAGACGGTCTGTCAGAAAAAAGACTGTTGTTGCAAATGCTGATCATAAACAGCAATTTAATAATGATTATAAATTTTTTTTAATGAAATTCTTTATATGTTTGGTACAGTCTAAAGCGTGGTAGAATGCATTTTTCCCAATTATCTTTAGAAAAACTCATGTGAAAGGGTTTTAGGTCACCTGCACCCCTTGAACAATTGCATCTCGATATTTTAAATCATTAACTTCTTCCCTCCATCCATCCACTCTCATCCATCACCTCTTCGCATTGAAGGCTGCAGAGTATCCTGCAGAAGCTACATTGAGGCTAGCCACTTTGCCGCATGTTGCTGTATCTTGTATCTGTGATGATGGTGAAAAAGATGATGAGGACGATGACGATGATGACGATGATGATGCTCACCTCATAGACAGCCACGTCTCCCTTGATGCTGACGAGGGCGACGCAGGTGCTCTTGAAGGGGGACCAGAGGCAGGAGAGGAGGGAGCCGAGGGAGGGATGTGTTTGGAGGAGAGGGCTCTCCTGTGGTTGCGAGTGGTGTGTAGAAGAGAAGAGAGGGGGGTGGTGGGTAGAAGAGAAGAGAGGGGGGTGGTGGGTAGAAGAGAAGAGAGGAAGGGCGGGGGTGTGTAGAAGAGAAGAGAGGGGGGGGGGTGTGTAAAAGAAAAGAGAGGGAGAGTGGTGTGTAGAAAAGAAGAAGGGGGTGGTGTGTAGAAAAGAAGAGAGGGGGTGGTGTGTAGAAAAGAAGAGAGGGAGGGTGGTGTGTAAAAGAGAAGAGAGGGTGGTGGTGTGTAAAAGAGAAGAGAGAGAGGGTGGTGTGTAGAAGAAAAAAGAGGGTGGTGGTGTGTAAAAGAGAAAAGAGGGGGGCGGTGTGTAGAAGAGAAGAGAGGGGGGGGGTGGTGTGTAGAAGAGAGGAGAGGGGGGGTGGTGTGTAGAAGAGGAAAATCGTGTACAAGGATGGGGTATGGTGTTGAAGGGTGATAATGGTATAAAGGGAAAAGAGTTTGGTATGCAGGAAAGGGAGTATGGTATGCAGGGAGATGTGATGTGCAAAAAAAATATTGTTTTCATAGGTGTGTGGACTTTTTTAAGAACTATAGTATTGAAAAGTATATGGTGATGAGAAAGAAACGCTCTAATAGTTCGAGAACTGGAAAAGTATAACCGCATGCAACCTAGCTGAATTTATTGAGAAATCCTTCCTTCAAACAATCCTCTCTGAAGTTAATTTCTTCCACACCAGCACCTTATGCATTGAGTAGAGCGAGAAGATGCCATCAGACGATGCAGTGAGGAAGAGGTTGGGATGCAGCGGATGGATGCAGATGGAGTGGATGCTGCCTTTGTGCGCCGAGAAGGAGGTCACATGGGGCGTCATGAAGGTCAACGAGGCTTTCCGTTCGATGCCTTTGTGAGTGGTTGTTTACGGGTGGATGAGTGGTTTTTCGAGGGCAAAGCTTTTAATTTTCTGATAGTTTTTGGAGTATTTTATATCCTCACTAATTGTGGATCCTTTAAGATGCAGCGAGCATTTAAAGATGGCACCCACGTCACTTCCGGCAAGGAAAATGTTTCTGTCGTGACCACTAACAGCCAAGCACGTGATCGAAACCACGCCTCTACTGCCTACCTTCGCCCTGATTGGTCGAGGCAGATTCTCCGTAAGTATGACGTAACTGGTGAGGGATGGGTGGAAATAAATAAATAAAACATTATAAATTTCACAGAATAAAAATTTCAAGTTACATTTATAATTATTTAAAAAACAGTATTTTGTTAAAAATTAAATTTAAAAAAAACACAAAATTTTTAATAAAATGTTTTATTATATGTCTTACTCACCCTTGAAATGGAGTTATTTTTTTAGCATGCAACTCGAAAGACCACGAGAAGATGCTTCCATCCAAAGATGAAGTGAGCAACTAGGGGTGATGATGATGATGACTTTAATGATGATGACGTTAAGGATGATGACGTTAAGGATGATGACGTTAATGATGATGACGTTAAAAATGATGATGGCGGTGATGATGATAAAGATGAAAACTGGTTTCCAATAATATCTTGATTTCACGTATGGCTTAACTAACACTAACCTCAGCTCTGCTAGTGGGCGAATTTGAAGAAGTGACCCAATTAATGCTCGAAATTAGGTCAAGATGGTGGTCATCTTTGGAATCTGTTTGCGCTATTACGCAATCATCATCATCAGCACCACCTATTGCACTGTTCTTATCATTGAATTTCTTGCTTATGTCAAAGATTCTGATGTTTCCTGTGCGGTTTTTTA
The DNA here is from genome assembly GCA_943735955.1 of Piscicola geometra. Classification (NCBI taxonomy): domain Eukaryota; kingdom Metazoa; phylum Annelida; class Clitellata; order Hirudinida; family Piscicolidae; genus Piscicola; species Piscicola geometra. The sequence continues at coordinate 8,048,487 of OX030958.1, read as the reverse complement.
GAGCTGGTGTTGCTCATACAGCACTTAATAGAATACGTTTTTTTAAATATATATTTTAAATAATAAATAAAATAAAAAAATAATAAAAAATAACATTTATATTAACTAAAATATGTTAAAAAATCAAATATAGATAAAAAAAACCAATAACAACCGTTACAGGTTCCGACGGCAAGGACGTAGGAGAGTCGAGGGTGAGTCTGCATGCAACTCACACAGCCCTCCATCTCTATCACTGCGTCACTCTCTTTATCATTATTATTATTATTATTATTATTGGTGTTTGTGTTGTTGTTCTTTGTTTCATCGATGTTTTTTGTGTTGTTATTATTATAATTGTTGTTGTTATCGATGTGTTTGTCGGTGTAAGAGAGGCTTATGCACGTGTGATGTGTGCAGCAGTCTTCGTGGTCGGTCTTCCCGTGTGTGCGTGCGTGCGTGATGTAATGAAAACACATTCGTTATGTTACCGAAGGACTATGTAGTTTGCGATTGGTTTTTAATGGGTAAGATGAATATGACAATCTTAAGTATCCCCACAATTACTATCAATAGTATAAATGGTATTGTAAGTATTTTTAGTTCGATGGAATAGTATTATGAGTATTAAGTATTATTAGTATTTTCGATAGAGTTTCAAAGGATATCCAGCCACCAAGATGGTGCCAGTGCAGTTCCAGCAGAGACTGGTGACAGGGAACTGAAATGGTTTAAAATAGAATCTATCGGTTTAAATTAAGTCTAAATAGTTTTTAATATATATAGAAACTTAAATAATTTTTCAAAATTCACATTTTAATTCATTCAAGTTATAACAGCAGTCATATTTCGCGTTAAAATCCAATGCAACTGCACTCAAAAACCTTTTCTTCATCTCCACTCCTACTAGTGATGATGCTTGCATGGCGGCTGATCACTTTGGAAAGCTCCATGAACAAGGGTGTGTAGCCTGGAAAACAATGGCTGAATCAGAAAGTATAATCTTTTCAGAAGTATTAACAGTTTTAGATAAAGTTATTTTTCAATGCCATTTTTATCAATATTTTAATATGCAAACCGTTGAAAGCCTTGCTCTGGTAGTTTTTGTTGAGATTAAAAATCACCATCTCTTCAACTCTTCTTAGAAACAGTTTCAAACCTTCTTCATCTTCCTTACGAACAACCATCTTGCCCAAACCTTCAGTCTGAATCTGTCATTGTAAGTGTTAAACAATACTTCATAAGCGAAATTAAAATCAAATCAAATGCATAAATAAAACAAATACCAAGTCGGATGCATTTTCAAATGAGTGTTTCATGCCACATCCCTCACCCCAATAGACTTCTTCTTGAATGCTTGGACTCCTACTTCTTCATAAGAGATTGAGCTCGTCTGACACTGACTTGTGGATGATACTCTGAAAAACCAGGTTACATAAACTTTCAGTTTGAAAAAATGAAAATCATTAGATTCTAATTTAGTATCAATATTTTATTTTAATTTGTCACAAACTTTTTTTCTTGCTTGAATTCAATGGAATCGATATTAACGATGTTACTAGTTGAATCTTTGAAGTTCATTTCGAAAAGTCTGTTGCAGCTTTTCAAGTAAATAAAAGGAAGTTTTTATTCTAGTTTAGACTAAACTTTAGACTAAATTTCAGAGGAAGAAAGTGTTTGGCGTTGCCATGGTGTCAAAGGCATAGAGTGTAGAGTGGAAAGTGTTTAACTTTAAACTACTTTTTAAGTTTGTCTGATTTTTATTATCAGTTTTATTCATATATTCTGTTAAAAGCGTATAAAAAATGCATAATTTATCGAATAACTTTTTATTGAAAAGAGTTCAATAAATTCATTTGATTGATTGATTTATTAATAAATGAATAATTTTTTCCAAGTTCAACAAAGACAAAAAAATATATCAACTAAATTTTTGTCTTGAAACTCATTTATGGTTTGATATTTTCGCATATTCAACAATGTAGGCGATAAAAATATACTTTTGATCCTTTTTGAATAGAAGCAGTTTATCTATCAATTAATCTCAAAATTCATACCGAATATGTTATGAACATTTATGTGAACCTTGTGAAAAGTGATTTTATCCAAATAAAACCCAATTAAAATATTTACCCTGATAACGACAACCATTTCAAAAACCCAAAAAAGTCAAAAAGTTCATCCTTTCAACTTATTCTTCTCCTTGCACATCGACTCCTTGTCTTTGCAGCAGCCAGCACACAGGCACGCCCACAACATCGCCCCTGCCATGAAACACATCACGGGCCAAAATATCGCGTGGAAAGCCATACTCGAAGAAGTCTTTTCCAAGATGGCGACGCTCTTGTGGTTCGGATCGTAGTAGCATGGATAGCTTTGACCGACCTTTCCCCAGCTTTTCTGGAATCTGCTGTTCATTTTCGTGTTCCACACATCTTCTCCGCACTCTATAAGTGTACACTGTGGTGGGTTGTTATGGAGATTTATTAAAGGCCATAAAATCTTTCTTAAAAGTTATAATTGACACTGAAATGTATCACAATTAAATCAAATTAGATCATATTAACGTTACACCTATTGATGAGTAAGTGAAGTTACTTGCTCGTAGAAAGAATCATCCCACGATCTGAACAGCTGAGCAACTTGAAGAGAACTCTCTTCTACTTTCAAGGTAGTAGGTACATACTCATCACGAATACCAACCTCATTTCTCACATCGGTTTCATCACCCAGGGCATTTGCATTCGAAACGTTTTTATCTTCCAAATTCCCTTTTGCAATCCATTCTTGAGCGTTTTCTATGTACGAAGCTAGAGTGGTAGGGGTGCTGGAGAGGTCTTTTGAAGGAATAGAGGTTTCAGTGGGCTCTCGATACTTTATATAGATCTTCAAGCACGGATATTTGTTGAAACAATTCGACGAAGAATAAAATGGCTTAGGAGATTCAGCTAAAGAGAAGGGGGCAACGAAGAATAGGGATTCCGAATGAAAGAGCGTGGTTGTTTTGGTGAGAGGGTTGGGAGACGTTGGAATGGCTGTCTTCAATGATTTTTGATGGTGTTTGAAGCGGGGTCTAAAAAAGCAATAAAAGCTAATCAGAAATCATAACATCACTATTTCAAACACAAAAATAAAAATAGAAGACTTAAAACTACCATTAAAATCCCATATTCGTCGTTTCACATGAAATAAAAACATTCATTCAGCAATACAAGGCGCAAGCACTCACGATATTTCTTCGTCCCAGCCAGAGTAGCCTTCCTCACAAGAGCAGAAGCGCTGGTCAAACGAACTGTTCAGCACTCTGCACTCGACCCTGGGCCACTGGCGAGTCACCTGGAAGGGCAAAACGACGGTGAAGCCGAACGTGCAGAAGAGGATCGAGCCCATGAAGATCAGAAAGGCGCCCACGCAGAAGTAGTTGACGGAGACTTTCGAGCTTTCAGACATGGTTGGTCGATTTGAGATGTTCTATGTTGGAGAGTGAAGCCGTCCAAGTATCGGTGATTAATGACGAAGGTTGACTATAAAACCTTCTAAAGTTTTGAACAGTTTTGTACAGAGCATTACCAAAGAAGCACTTGGTGCTATTGCTTAAAATTAAATTAAATTAAGTTTGTAAACTGTTTTATACTTTAAATCGTTTAAACGTACTTCAATCGTCTCAACGCGAAAGCGTCATTCTTCTTGCAACAATTATTGATTTTGTTCACAATTCCGTGTGCACAACGATCGCATGCGCTCATAAAATCAGATTCCATTTAGCTTTTAAAAAATGTTTTTGAAAATTAAGATGTAATTTTTGAGATTTGGAACTTTAGGAATAATAAAAAATAATAAACTGTTGAAAAAATAATTAAACAAATATATGCTTCTTATTCTCTTTGCTGAGACTAAAAAGCGCCATAATCATTTGAAATCTTTATTGAATTATTTGAATAAATTAAGTGTCAACGAGTTTCCACACTCACAAACTAATTTATATCAAAATATAAAGTAACGGTCTATAAAAATAAAATTGTAAAATTCATTTTTTAGGCGCTCATAATGATGATGAATCTTCGTGTGATGATGATGATTCTTCAGACACTGGTGATTCTTCAGAAACTGGGGATTTTTCAGACGGTGATGATGACGGGGATGATGATGGTGATTGTGGAAGTGAGTTTTGCAGGTAGTTTTGTGGGTAGGCATACGAATACCCTGGGTAGGTTGGTGCCTGGCCATAGAAGCCCCCTGGCTGACCATACCCTCCAACAGAATCCCCTCCACCACCCCCTGCAAATGCTACTTGAGCACCACCACCACCATAAGCACCACCTCCATAAGGACCAACACCGTATGCTTGGACGTCCCCATAGCCACCACTAGTACTAGTATCATGACTAATCAGTTTTTTGTCTTCCTCCTCCTCCTCCTCTTGCTCTCTTTTTTCTTTGTCTTTCAACATTTGTTGTCTTTTCTTTTCTTTCTCTCTCTCAGCCTTCTTCGTGCGATTGTAGTTTCTTTGTATTTCTGAGCGTCTAGTGGAGTATTTGTTAAACGCTTTGTTAGACAAAAAATAGTTATACTTGAACTTTATAGAGTTAAACAAAATAATTTTCTGATCTATTTCACACTTTTTACCATTGTTTTATCAACACCACATTTTCCTTCTAGCCTAACAACTACTAAACTCCCAAAAAAAATTAGCAACCACAACTACCAACCAACAACACTAACCTCACTAATATGAAAACAGTGCTCAGAACACCCAAAACAGTGAAGAGAACCATTGACACTTTATACAGCCTGGATGTATCACCACGTGAACTTTCAGAATTTAAAGATTAAGATACAATTAAGCATTAATATTGAATAATTTATTTTAACTTTAAAAGTTTTATTTTTATTCTATCAACGATTAAATTAATTTAGAGTGAGATGCAAACGTCATCAGAAAGGCCCAGTTCAGCATTGGCAGATCCACCTCTGTTAATGGAGTTATCACCATCAAACTTCCAAAAAGAAAAGATTTTTTTCATTTTTTTCGCTCATTAATTAAATAAATATTAATAAAAGTACATAATTAAAGAAGTATTAAAATACTAAAAAAAACAAATAAATTTAAAATTAATTGACCAATCAAGCAGCACACAAACTCCGAGAGCATGTTTCTCCCTTGAACTTGACAGAGCATTGGTTCTTGGGACATTTCCCAGTCTGCATGTCACACTGTGTCATCAGTCCTGATGATGATTGTAGCCGTGATGATGATGATGATGACGATTGAAGTGATGATGATGATGATTGAAGTGGTGATGATGATGATGGTAATAATTATGATGATAAGAATAGCAAAAATTAACGTGGTAAAACTATATTTGTAGAGCTTCCTCAACCCGCAATCTAGCTACCAATGCCTTTGAATAATTCGAAAACATTAAAATAACTAAAAAATATAATCATTATCATCATCATCACCATAATCATCACCGCAATCATCAATATCAAACAGCTTCACATATAAAATAATAATAATAATAAAATCGTATGAAGTCATAAAAAAGAGTTTAAAAACTCCCAAAAGGAGGGGTTAAAAAAGCACCAACAAACTTCCGCCAAAACATCGTCACCATCATCATCATCATCATCATCACCACCATCACCATCATCATCATCACCACCATCACTATCACCACTACCAAACATCGTCATCATCATCAGCACCTCTGCAGTTGCATTTGAGTTGGCATTGGTGGCTGTAACTTCCTAGAGGACACGCTGTGGTAACATATTATTTTTATTTGTTAATATTATTATTATTAGATTAATATATTTTACATTTTATTGTTATTATTAGATTTATATGTTTTGCATTTATTGTTATTATTAGATTAATATATTTTACATTTTATTGTTATTATTAGATTTATATATTTTGCATTTTATATTTTTACTATTATTGTTATAACTAGATTTTTATTTGTTTATATTATTTTTATTTATAATTTTTTTCCATTCTTAATGTAGCAGGAGGTTGTTACTTGAGTAAACGCTGTACAGGTAACTGCCACCACAGTGGTCGTTTTGATTTCCTTGCAGGTTATTAAAAAATGTATTACCTCAACTACTACTACTACTACTACTACTACTACTACTACTACTACTACTACTACTACCACTACTACAACTACTACTACTACTTCTACTATTACTACTACTACTACTACTACTACTACTACTACTACTACTACTACTACTACTACTACTACTAATAATAATAATAATATTATTATTATTATTATTATTATTTTTATTAATAACAATAATGGTTATGCAAATATTATTTGTATGAAAAAAATGTCTAATTTTCTAACTTTTATTCTCATCATTATCAACACTGTCATAATCTCACCTTCACACCGAAGATCGCAATATTCTTTCAAAACGCTTCCGTAAGTGTTGTAGTGCTGACTGCAGTAGCAATTACTCGCCTTGTGTGTGTGTTTGTGTGTGTGTGTGTGTGTGTTTGTTGGTGTTTGTGTTTGTGTTTGTGTGTGTGTGTGTGTGTGTGTGTGTGTGTGTGCTCATGTGTTGGTGTTTGTGTTTGTGTATGTGCCTTTGTGCATGAGATTATGAATATGTTTAGTATACATTGTATAAGTAAAAAAAAATCTACAAACATACATTTCAAAATCCGTTTTTTTAAACTTCGAAGGTTACAGGGCCAACGATAGTGGGAAGTTGCTAGTTGAAAAAACTCAGAAGACTTCTGGACGCACCATGAGACCTGCGTAAATGAAGTTCTTGATCCTGCAGTACCTGACGCAGTGCTCTATCGTCATCACGTCGACCACTCCTGCATGGTGGATGGGCATGGGCGATGGTCAAAGTGTTGTAGAGACAAAAGTTATGGTCAAAGTGTTGCAAGAAAAGAGTGGTGATTGAAGTGTTGCTTGGTGAGTGGGAACGTGGCGTTATTCGTGGTCTTAGAAGGGATCATCTCATTGATTATCAACCCATGCAGCGTCCACTGCATCCCACCTTGAGGCATGTTGTGGTGCATCTCCATGACTTCTCCCCTGCTAGGATCACCACTCCTGCTGCAAGAGACGTACGTGTAGTCAATCTCTAAGTTTCTGTAGTCTTAGTGGATGGATGGAAGGAAAGATGGATGGATGGATGGATGGGTGAGTGGATAGATGGATAGTGAATGAATGGATGGATTGTGAATAGATGGATGGATAGATGGAGGATGAATGAATGAATGGATGAGTGGATGAATGGATGGGTGAATAGATGAATGGATGAAGGAAGAGATAAATTGATGAATGAAATATAATTAATTTGTTTTAAACTATTTTCAATAAATCTCTAAGGAATGGTGAATAGATAGATGAATGGCGAATGAATGAATGATGAATACCTAGATAGAAAGACAGAATAGATGGGTTGATTAATGGATGGATGGATGGATCACCAGTGGTGCAGTGGATGCCGGTGTAGAAACGAACGCATGCACACTCGTAATGTGCGCCCTTTGTCGTGCATGTTCCTCCGTTCTGGCAGGGACTCGTCATGCAAGGGTTCACTGGTGAATACATTCAGAATCTATAACTAAACAACTTTAAAACCAGACCACACAATTACCACACAACTAAAACCACACATAACTCTTGCAACAACCACCCCATAACCACACAAAAACCACATAACTACCAAATAACCAGCACACCACACAACTCAACTACCACAAAAAAACGACAAAACCACCACATAACCACCAAATCACACCAGACAACAACCACCAAACCACACCAGACAACAACCACCACAAAAAACCTTAACCAAACAACCAAACAACCAAACGACCAACCGACTAACCCTAACCCTAACCCTAAACCTAAACCTAACCCTACCTAATTCACAGTTTCGTCCAGTATATTCCGGCGTACAGTCACACTTGTACGTTTTGATGTACGTGTTGCACGAGCCTCCGTTCTTACATGGCGCCGATCTGCACTCGTCAGCTGTGCAAATTGATTTAAAATTGGGATTCTATAGAGTTTTAACTTAATTTATAATTAATTTATCTATTTAATTAATCGGATTTGAAGTTTTTTTTGTTACTGGTGTCTCCCCTAATTCATTTCTTCTTTTCTTTTATTCATTCATCCATCCATGGCATGGTCATGTTCCTCGATCCTCAGGACTGGCCAGAGGAGTTCTTCAAGGTCCTGTTCATGGGGGACGGAGAAGAGACAGACAGAGGAAAGAATGGGAAGACAATATAGCGGAGTGGGCAGAGTTGGAGCTCAACGACGGTCTGAGACTGTCAGAAAAGCGAGAAGAATAGAGAAAGTTTTTAAGTTTTAAGTTTTACTTTGGTGTTCAAGATTATGGGATACTGACTGACTGACAGTCCATTCACCTCATCAATTATGCATTCATCGATTCGTGCATGCATGCATAAATAACAAATTGTTAATCCATTGAATCAATCAATTAATCAACCAATTAATCAACCAATCAGTCTATCAATCAAATGAATTTATATAGCGTTTTTTTAAAGTATATAAAATTTGAAACGCATGAGTTCATCGATGCACCACTCACATATATCGCATCGTTGACCGGACCAGCCTTCTCCACACTCTGGCAACAAACAGACTCCAGAGATGCGGTCACACTGAGACCAACGACAGTTGCACTCGCCCTGGCAGTATATGCCGTAATGGCGGTCAGGACAGATGTCGGCTGATGAAGAAGTGACAAAAGAGAGAAAGGTCAAGGTGAAAGATGGGCGGATGAGGATGGGTGGATGAGGATGGGTGGATGAGGATGGGTGGATGAGGATGGGTGGATGAGGATGGGTGGATGAGGATGGGTGGATGAGGATGGGTGGATGAGGATGGGTGGATGAGGATGGGTGGATGAGGATGGGTGGATGAGGATGAGTGGATGAGGATGGGTGGATGAGGATGGGTGGATGAGGATGGGTGGATGAGGATGGGTGGATGAGGATGGGTTGTTGAGGATGGGTGGTTGAGGATGGGTGGTTGAGGATGGGTGGATGAGGATGGGTGGATGAGGATGGGTGGATGAGGATGGGTGGATGAGGATGGGTGGATGAGGATGGGTGGATGAGGATGGGTGGTTGAGGATGGGTGGATGAGGATGGGTGGATGAGGATGGGTGGATGAGGATGGGTGGATGAGGATGGGTGGATGAGGATGGGTGGATGAGGATGGGTGGATGAGGATGGGTGGTTGAGGATGGGTGGATGAGGATGGGTGGATGAGGATGGGTGGATGAAGATGGGTGGATGAGGATGGGTGGTTGAGGATGGGTGGTTGAGGATGGGTGGTTGAGGATGGGTGGATGAGGATGGGTGGTTGAGGATGGGGGGATGAGGATGGGTGGATGAGGATGGGTGGATGAGGATGGGTGGATGAGGATGGGTGGATGAGGATGGGTGGTTGAGGATGGGTGGATGAGGATGGGTGGATGAGGATGGGTGGATGAGGATGGGTGGATGAGGATGGGTGGATGAGGATGGGTGGATGAGGATGGGTGGATGAGGATGGGTGGATGAGGATGGGTGGATGAGGATGGGTGGATGAGGATGGGTGGTTGAGGATGGGTGGATGAGGATGGGTGGATGAGGATGGGTGGATGAGGATGGGTGGATGAGGATGGGTGGATGAGGATGGGTGGATGAGGATGGGTGGATGAGGATGGGTGGTTGAGGATGGGTGGATGAGGATGGGTGGATGAGGATGGGTGGATGAGGATGGGTGGATGAGGATGGGTGGATGAGGATGGGTGGATGAGGATGGGTGGATGAGGATGGGTGGTTGAGGATGGGTGGATGAGGATGGGTGGATGAGGATGGGTGGATGAAGATGGGTGGATGAGGATGGGTGGTTGAGGATGGGTGGTTGAGGATGGGTGGTTGAGGATGGGTGGATGAGGATGGGTGGATGAGGATGGGTGGATAAGGATGGGTGGATGAGGATGGGTGGATGAGGATGGGTGGAAGAGGATGGGTGGATGAGGATGGGGGAGTATAATTGATTTTAAAGGGTAAATGGCGCCTGCATGGCGGAAATACACACGACGAAATGAGTGACAGATGCGACAAAGTTTCCTCACGGATTTCATACTCCCTGGTGAAGAAGTTCTTTACATTACGGTACGCCTTTTTGAACCACTTTATTATTGTCCAATTGGAAAGCGTGTCTGTCGGTTGCAATGGCCGTAAATGAACAATGGTGTTGAGAATATTTAAAAAACACTAACTTTTTTTTCTAGTTTATCTTTGCTAGTCTTTTTTATTAATTGAAAGTGAAAATTGAAAAGAAGACCTTTATCGCAGCGTCTTGCGATTTGAGAAGAATTATAATGATCATATGTGTCGCGACACTTGTCTCTGCCGCAATTGCCGTTGATCGAGTCGCAAGGGTAGAGGAGGTAGCAGAAACAGCGGAAAAGGCAATCTCTCCCGTAAAAGCCCGGAGGACATACTGGTGGTAGGTATTTATAATTAAAGTGTTAACCGCTTACTTTTAAAGCGTTTTTTGAATAATAAATAAATATTTTTTTGCATTTATTTTCGAGATTGATAGCCTTCACCTTGGAACTGGATGGCGAAGAAGTTACCATTTTCCTCCACTCTGCTTCCGCAAACCTGCCTAGAACTTCCTGGAAGTCAAGATTGATTAAGGAAAATAAACTATAAATTATAACTTTATGTTTTTTAATTGATCTATAACAAGAAATAAATTGTATAAAAAACCAAAATATTTAATCACATGCACCCAAAGTTTAACACAATTCCTTAACCCAAAAACACAAATACAACTACACACAAACACACACACACACACACACACACCCACACCCACACACACACACCCACACACACACACACAAACACACACACACACACACACACACACACACACACACACACAAACCTGCGCAATGAAGAGCACAGTGACCAACTTCTATGGGCACTTCCTTAAATTCCGATACTTTGCCACAACGACATCGGTTTCCCTTGGAGAGATATTAAAAGCACTTGTTTGCAGAGAATTGAGCGAAGAATAAAAACATTTAAACAAAACTTTATTTTTAATTTAACTTATTCTAAATAATCTTTTCAAATAATTAAAAAAGAATATCAAATTTTAAAAAATTGTCAAGACATCATAAAGAAAAGCGAAGGTATATTCGAAGTGGTGGCAATACTCGATACACAGTTCCCACGTCATCCTTTCTCTTTCCCGAGCCGATTCTGGAAATTCCTTTGAATCTCTATCGTTTCTATATTTGTTCATCCTCACACAACCTCGATATTTTGAATATTTGAGTTCGTAATCGAACTTTTTATCCGATGAACCATCTGATTTGGTGTTAAAATCAATATTTTAAACATTTTAAATGATTCAATAGAATAAAAATTGCTAAATATTTCAACAGTTTTTTATAAAGTTTCTGTAATAATTACAATGTAATCATAAAAAAATGTTTAATTATTACAGTTTAATCATTAAACTTTAATGGGATACAAGATTATATTTTGTTATTATAGTCACTATAATATAGTGTAATTATACAGTGTAATAGGAAACAAGATTATCTTTTTTTATAAAATTACAATCTAATCCAAGTAAGCTTTTATCTGGGATGTAGTTCACAAGAAGGCTAGCAGTGCATATGCTACTTTGAAAGTGAAAAATAAATGCAACGTTGAAAAAAGCGATCCACATCGTTTGAAGTTTTAAAGTCTAAAATTTAAACCTTAGATTGCACTAAGCAACCCGTTAACGAATATTTTGTCCGCTTAATTTATAAAAAAATGTTAAATAATAAAAGTGCTTAACTCTGAAAAGCATTAATTATGGTTATTTGAATGTTAAAATTAGTTTCAGTTTTTTTTATACCTTTTTTTAGTAGAAGATAGTTTTTCATTTTATTGCAAATCTATGATCACCGAAAAATATATTAAATTAAACTAAAAATAATTTTCTAAATATCAATCAATCAATCAAATAGATTTCTATAGCGCTCTTTCTTCAAATTCAAGAGCGCTCGTAAATAAATTTGTCGAACAGATATGTCTTCAGATCCTTACGAAAAGTAAATAATGATTTAGACTTAGTTAAATAAGGAGGTAATGAGTTCCAAATATATGGACCTGCATAATGGAAAGAACGTTGTAAAACAATTTGAAAAACTTTGAAATGTTAAAATAATTTATTTAAAATAAACTTCTTCAACTTATTTTGCTTTTCTTTGTCATCGAGGAAAAAGTACTTTTGATACATATTGTGAACTTTTTTGATTGGCATAGCTTTCCACCTTTTATGGTTATTTCTACAGTTCACAATCATATCACTCATCTCGGGACAAAAGTCGCTTAGAGTTTGAAATATGAAAAAACAAAAGTTTTCAATGAATTCGAATTGATTTTGCGGCAACCTCAAGTACATATCTCTGTCATTATAACCGAGCATTCCTCGGAGTTTCTCCAGGTCTCCTTGTAAGAAAGTTTCTTCGTACATTTTAACTGTGTATTTAACGTGCAGTTTCCACTTTTTACCAAACCCGTTCATATCACAGGCTGGAATGAGAACTCTGTGGAAGCTAGATCTGTTGTTCAAGGTTTCCCACTTGACTCCCTGCTCTTGCTTCATCTTCTCCAGCTGCAAAGGAAGGTTCTTGAGTCTCATGACGGCGTAGATGGAACCTGGGTTCGTAGCGAGAATGCACTCCTTGATGAAGCCAACGAACTCCTTGTACATCTTCTGCGACAGCACCCTCAGGATGTTGTTGCCCGGCATGGCAAGGATCTTGAGGCACCAGAAGATGTGGTGCTCCTCCAGGAAAGACTTGGAGTAGAGACGAGTCAGGGCACTGTTGGAGAGCAGGAGGAAGGTGTTGTCGGTGGCCCTGTGGTCGAGGTGGTGGCACAAACAGGCTATCAAAATGCCCAGTTTCTCGAGTGGAGAAATGACCACAGGCATGAAAGAGACCGACAGCATGTAAATGCTCGTTTGGAAGACACTCACCGCGTGTTCCCAGTTGTGGAAGGGAACTTCTCTGTAGCAATTCTTCACCGTGAGTATCCAGTGTGTGAAACTTTCCAATTCTATTTGGAACTCACTGAAGAGTCCCAGATGCTTGAAGCCCAGATACACCATGCTGATAGACTTTTCGAGGGAAAAAGACCACGTATTGACGTTTAATCTCTTTAGCTTGTCTGGCAAATTCAGTTTCGCGCACTTCTTCAGCGTCAGAAGAGAGTGCTCGTAACTTTTCTTCTTCGGCGACATGTGGTAGGTGAGCATCTCACTGGTCACTTCGTAACTGGGGAAGACTCTTTTGAGGATGCTCAAGTGGTAGCTGCCCGAGCCAATCAGATTCGCCAGCATCTTCAGTATTCGCAAGGTTTGGTTGTCTTCTTCCTTTTCGTTTGTCTCGTTGATGATATAGATCAGGCCGTAGAGGTCATTGGTGGTGTCTTTAATGGGGATGCACACGTGTGTTTTGAGGTCTTCGACGTTGGTGACAGAAGAAGTCTTGGTGTATGTCAGAGGCGTTCCTTGGATGATCACCCACTTGATCAGAGATAAATTCAAGTCGGTGTCTATAACCAGCAATCTAGCGTGTTCCTTCTGGTCGAAATACTTGTGTGAAAAGTAATATCCTTGCACCAAGTCCGTCTTAGACTCAGGGTCGACGAGAAGAACAAAAAAGTCATCTGCTCTGATAATGGGTCCCGTGGTAGTCATCAGTTTGATCAGCAGGCCGTCCAAGCTGTTGATTTCGTTCAAGATTTTGTCGAAGATCATCTGCATGTAGCTCATCGTGTGGCTCAACGCCTTTATTTCTTTCGCTAAAATCTCTTTTGTGATCTTTCTGAAAGAATTAAACATTTGAAGTATGTGATTTTGTCTAGTTAATGGGCTAACCTAAAAAACAATAGCGAATGAATCAACTCTCAAACCACCCTTATTAAAGCGAAAATTATTTTGATAAATTATCTCAAAAATTAATGAAAATATATCTTTACGGCTCTTTAACCACAAGTGAAACGAAATCCGGATCAGAGCTTTTAGGAATGACAGCATTCTCATGGCGAGAAGAGTCGCTCCTCTCAATAGAAACGTCCTTGTCCTTCGTAAGCCTCACTGAAATCAACTTGAAAAGAGAATAAAAACATTTTCAATATAAATTCTATCAAAGTTTGTACCAAGTTATTAATATGATTAACTCATGAATTCGTAAACAAGGAAAGATTATTTAATATTTTAAAAATTAAATTAAAAGTTTAGAAACTTTTGTTCCTCCGCTGGTTATGACATAAACATCTATTTCAATGAACTGTAGATCATCCATAACTCATCATAGTCATTTCTTATCTCTATGAAATGACTTTAGAAAATGGGTTATTACAAGTATTTTAATTGCTTATTTGTGACGATATAAGATCTAAAAGTGAATTTGATCAAATACGAGTGACTGTTTTTGTTGTTAAAAACGACCAAAATACTAGCAACATCCTTGAACTTGAATTTACTAACAATATAACCCTCATCAATAAATACGAAATAGCTTCTGGAATAGGAAACATGGGATTCTAATCGTGGATGCTAGCCTACAAACCAGAAAAGTGAAGAACCCCTTGTGAAAGGTATGCAGGAACGCAGACTACTAGTCTATGTGGGTTGAGTAGTCAGCACAGTATAAGGAGTTCTTAAGAGATTTCATGCATATAAATGAAATCTGGTTCACCTTTGATGAGCTACTCAAACCGATCTTAAGCGAGCAACTACCGCCCAGCGTCACTTAATTGCATAAATGATCTTGAAACATTCCATCGTCAGCAACATCATGGGACACTTAGAGCGAAAAACATGTGACCAGACCCAGGGTTTTTTTCGCAGAAATTTAAAAATCAAAAACAAGGATGTTTAAACTGCAGCTTACTTTGCTCTTGTACATCCAAGCCTTGAATTCTGCACACAATTTGGAACCCTTATCAGAAGACATGGGCGTATCCAGCCCCGAATAAAAGAGGGAGGGGCAATTATTATTTTAAAAATTTTCTTATAAAATGTTTGTATCATTCAACACAAATACAAAATTAATATGCTCATTTTTTAATTATAACTTTATTAATGAATATATACAGTAAAACTTCTCTTATGCGAACCCACCCAAGAGCGGAATCCCAACCAAAGGAAGCCCCTCTTATAAGAACAAAATATTTTTATTCGAGCACTGGCCTTATGAGAGAAGTTTTACTCTTTTATGCATAAAATGTTTGTTACCGGTTCTAGCATAGCAAAATATTCTGCAATTAAACAGAACGACACCACAAATTATTAAGTAATATACTTTATTATATAAAAATGGTTATAGGTAACTTTCCCTACAAAGTTGCAGATATTGGGTGGTACTTGGATGAAATTCTTTCCATTTTGCTTTTGCATGAATGAAACACTTTTCGTGAACCTGCTCAGGGTTTCATTCAGCCGACCAGCAACCATCACAGCCGAGTTTTTTGCAGTGTGCCAAACAGTCGTCGAGATTTTTTATCGTAGTATTACTAACACCTCCTGATGAATGCGTCTGTTTAAATGCGATATAACCTGGAAGAATGGTTTAAAAACACAGCAGCAAGAGGATAAGGAACGAGGTCAGTAGGGTAAATGATTTTTAAATGTTTTTTTGATCTTATGAAATCATCATGCGATGGAAAGTGAAAACAAAAAAATTATCGTGATAAAGGGTAGCTTAAGGCCATATATTGAAAAATATTATTTTTTAACATTTGAATAAATTACTTTTGACTAAGACCTTTTCTCCACAAAGTTGCAGATATTGGGTGGCACTTGGTGGCACTTCCATTTTTTTTTCGCATGAATGAAACTCTTTCCATCGGCCTGCTCCGGGTCCCAATCAACCGACCAGCAACCATCAAGGCCCATTTTTACACAGTATGACAGACAATCGTCGAGATTTGTTATCGAAGAATTAGGATTACCCGTTGATGAATGCGTGTTTGTAAACGCGAGAAAATCTGGAAGAATGGTTTAAAAACACAGGAGCAAAATGATGCAGAACGTAATCCGTATGGTAAATGTTTTTATTTGATTTTATGAAATCATCATGCGATGAAGAGGGAAAATATTATGGTGTTAAAGAGTAGCTTACGGTCTAATACATTTTCACACTGCACCAGACCCAAGAGAAGAGCATATGCGAGAAAATACTTCATTGCACGTTGGAATTACTTTGGAAAAAAACGAAAATCCCAATTTTTTGAGTTAAATTTGTATTTCTTATATACTATTTCAGCATACTTTACATTAAATCATTGGCGTTTCATTGAATCAGTAGAAGTTGATTCCTTAGTTTAACGTAGTTATTGATGAAATATGTTCATTTCCTTTTTAAAATATTCTCATTATTTTTAAATAGCGAACTTTTCAGATGAATTTGCATTATTTCCGTTGAATTCAACTTAGAACGTGTTAGTTTATCTAGGATTGATCCTTTAGAAGAAATAACGTTTAAGAGCGAGAATTTAATGGAAATTTCGTGGATATTTCTTTTAATTATTGACCCTAACTTTTAAAGGCAGTGTGTGTGTGTGTGTGTGTGTGTGTGTGTGTGTGTGTGTGTGTGTGTGTGTGTGTGTGTGTGTGTGTGTGTGTGTGTGTGTTGTGTGTGTGTGTGTGTGTGTGTGTGTGTGTGTGTGTGTGTGTGTGTGTGTGTGTGTGTGTGTGTGTGTGTGTGTGTGTGTGTGTGTGTTCAGATCCAACTAATATAGAAAATATTGTTTTTTAGGGTAAATGGCTCAAAAAAGATGTGTGACATTTGCATTTTTATCATTTATAAATATTTTTCTTATAAATGTAGATTGCTTTAATTTAAAAATTCTGATTAAACTTCAATAGTTTCTTTTACATTTAGTAGAAAAAAAGTAAAAATACTTGTTTTATAATAATGTCGAATAAGCTAGATTCATTGCATTAAAACACGATTAACTTTCGATTAAAGTTTCTTAACGTTCGGTTAACGGCGATTAAAATGTTAAATGATGGAACAGCTCTAATTTAAAAATCGGAAAAACTCTTTATTATAGTTTTTTTAAAAAATAAAAATCCATTAGAAAACTTTTATTCAAAAAAATTTGAAAGTATGTATCCAAACTAAAATTATAATTTTTTCTTTCTTTCTTTAAGACAAGAGAACTTTTCAAGCCTTCTCAATGGCCTTAATTGAAGCCACAATTCCTTGCCAAACCTCTCTGTAAATAAAGTATAATATTATAAAAACTATAATAGTATAAAAATATAATAATATAAAAACTATAATAGTATAAAAATATTATAATACAGAAACTTCAACAACTTTCTATTTTAAAATCAATAAACTTCAGCAAAAATACTTGAAAACTAATAATTAAACTTGCCTGAAAGATGGTTCAATGTCGGTGGGAGGGTTAATGAAGCTGGAACCTCTCAACTCTGGCACTCCTCCGTACTTGACTCCTGCCTTCTCTTTGGCGTAGTCCAGAGGCGATCCAGAAGCTGGGTCTAACGATTGAGATTAAGTTAATCACTCGTAGATCAACTAATCTTTATATTAATTAACAAATCTTTTTTTATTCTTTTGAGACTTTTATAAGGAAATGTAACAGAATAAGTTGATGAGAATTACAAATGGTTGTGCAGATGTCTCCTCTCTTCCACTTGGTGTTGTACACGGCTTCAATGGCATTTGCTGCTGCGTCAGCCACTCGTTTCTGCATATCATAATGAGTTTATACGAGATTTCAAATCGCATATTCGAATGAATAGGACATAGAATAAATCGAAGTTAACCAGAACCAAAAAAGGGGAAAATCTTAAACTTTATTTTCTTAATTTTTTCAACGTTTTCGAACCATTTCTTTGGCGTCAGGGGCGACGAAGCATTTGTTGGTGCTGCTGTCAATGTTGCCGAACGGAGTGAGCCAGTACCTTCCTTGGATTTTTGTTTACTGAATCAAACATAAACTACTCTAACTCTAAAATTGACTGAATTCAACTTTGAAACATGTTCTCTATATAACATATTATATAAACCCTAATTCCGGCTGAGTTAACCAACTCATTCCAAGTCACAACCACCTCGACTACTCACCATACGAGTGCATGGTGATGATCTGCACGAGGTTCTGACCCAGTCTCTTGAACTCGCTCTGCAGCGCCTTCGTCTCAGGCTCCGAAGCCACCGAGGGACCCCTGTAAGACTCTGCGCACTGGTCGCCACTGGCTCCCTGCGCTGTGTGGAGAATACTTCTGAGTTGGACCGGTTGGTAGGTAGAAACGTGTTTGTATCTGAGTGTATCGATTCTTGTTCTAGAACGTATAAAGTGTCTTTTTTTGGAGGTTAAAAGACAAAAGACTTAAAAATATGTTGAAAGCATTTAAAAGTTTTAACAAACTTTTAGAAAATTTAAATAATGTGATTAATTAATAAATTGAATTTGAATGGCTGCAACTCACTTCCCCAGGCACTGTCAGCGTTTCTGTTGATGTCCACGCCAGGGCAGCTGGAGTGGTTGTTATGAGCCCTGTTTTTCCTCCACAAACGAAACTGATCAGTGAGTTTCAGGTGTTTTAATGTTTTATAAGATTGCAATACATGCTATTCCCAAGATATTGAAATAAGAAACTTTTTAAATTACATATTTTAAATCTCTTTTATTATCTTCTAAAGTTTTTAAAGTGGCTCTAAAAATTTATTTTCTTCCCATCTTTTTAAATACTTGCAACGAAATTTAAGATGAATAAAATGTAAACTTTGATAGCAGGGGTTCTCCAAGAGTAGTGGTAACCATCGGGGTTGACGACAGGCACGAGATGCCAGTCGTAAGTGCTCAGCAGGTGCTTCACTTGCGTGTCGTTCGAGTGCTGGTCAAACATCTGTGCAGGGTTTGAAAGATTGATTAGATGGCGTCAACCTATTACAGTGTAAGGGCTCATATTTCAAAACAGGCATTAAAAAGATGTGTGAGTTAGATGAGAATTAACCAATTGTATGTGGAGCTATTTGGATGAATGAAATGATGGGTTGAAGAATGGGAGTCTCTGACGTGTTTGACGATCTTCATGAAGGTGGCTGTGCTGATCCACTCTCTGGCGTGCGTGGTCGCGTCCAACCACATCGACCTTCGTTTCACTCCTGGTTTCTCTATCTGTTAACCAAGAATACTTTAAAACGTTAATAATACTTGTTGTTTTATTGTATTGTTTTTTTTTGCATATTCAAAAAAGCACAAGTTGCTTAAATTCATTAAGATTTAAAAGCTGTAAAAAATTCTTACAGTTTTTTGTATATTGTTAGTTCAAAATCACCAAAAGCTTCTTGATGGGCCTGTTCTCTACAGTGCGTCCGAAGGAGGTCACACTGCATTTGTAACCTGGAATGCACTGAGCAGCCAACCTTTCCAGCTCTTTTTCGACCTTTGTAGACATTTCGAATGTATTTTGAACCAATAAAAATGAGATTTAAAAATTAATTTAATAATTATTTTTTTAAACCGCTATTTTTATAAAATATCTTTTAAGCCCACAAACCGTGGCCAGGTCATTGAAGTTGTCGTAGTTGAAGGAGGGAGACCTGTCCTTCAGTCTGGCTTCTTCTTCTTCGATGTCCCTTCACGTGTGATCATGAATAATTCATCGGGGTTCTAAGTATTAAATTAATGTAATTTTATGATTTAATGATAGAATCCAAAAGCAAATCCAAAAATCTCTCAGCGTTAAAAAGTCCAACTTCAATGACGACACTCAATGAGAGTGCTGAGGGAAAATATTAATAAATATGATCTGGTTATAGAGGTTTTAGGCCTGTGACCAAAATTTTCTAAGATATCCTTAAAGTAAGAACACACCTAGTAATGTCCTTTCTAGAGACGAAGTAGGGGAGATTGCTTTCTTGGAAGGTTGGAAGCAGAAGGTTCATGAAGTCTGGAGTTACAAGCATGTCGTACCTCTCCTCGGAAGCGTGCCACAGATCCACCTGAGTGGAGATTAGAATTTTACGACGGTAAGTCAAATAAGATCAGGCAAAAAATAACTTGAAATAGGAATTGAAACTTTATCAGTTTTTACATTTTTAAATAGGTTTTAAATTGCTTCAAACCAATTATTTTACAAACATGACGGGTATCAGCCAGTTGGTTGAGAACTCTGCGGTGTTCATCGTTACGGGGAAAGACCTTGATCAGCTTGTGCCTGTTATGGAAAGAATCATTTACAAATTTGTCTTACTTTAATTTGAGCTATGTGTAACTTCGATGCATTATCTTAAACAATTTAATTTTAAAATTTTATTTGCTTCGATAAAGCATTAAACAAATTCACAAAAATCTTTTTATTATTCACACAAACGCACACTGACCCGTCGTAAGAGGCGGTCACGCATGTCAAAGCGATCGTCAAAAATAAAAGAAACTTCCACATATTGGAGTTACAGTTCAAAATGATGGAACAGTAACGCAGGTGTTTGAAACTTAGTTCTATTTATGCTCGGTAATTATCTGCTAAATCGAACTTTGTTCTTTAGATAAGCGACCTTTTATCTTTTAAAACTAAGAATATTATTGTTTGATTTTAACGAGGACCCTTCTAATCTTGAGGACGTAATTCTCTAATCAAATTAAAATGGTGAATAATTTCTTTTTATTGTCTAAATATCGAGTAATCAAATATGAGTTTATAATTATTATATACAAAAATTAGGTAAAATATTATTTCAAATGTCAAAAACAAGGTTTCGTTTGTTTTTTTTTTGTTGACAACAGTAGTGTCTACCTAACTATTCTGAAAAATTGTGGAGAAAAATTCTAAAACAATAATTTATAATCAGCCAATTTGGGAGATATATGCTTGCAATTCCTATTGCGTGAACATTCTGATCATTCGAAATGCCTAGAATTATTATTTTTACAAAAACAAAGTTGTTTTTTTCCGTATTATCCACACATGAGAGTAATTCAAAATTAAAATTCAAGCCCAGTGGTAATCCAGAGATCTGTATGAAATTAGAGGCAAATGACTGGGGTAAGAGCCCACTGATCCGATATCGGACATACTACTTTATATGTAATTGTTAGCTATTCTGAGTTAAGTTTAAGCAAGTAACTTTTTCTAATGCGTTGTTTACGGTTAAAGGTATATTCTTTCCAAAAAATAAAAGCATAATTACTGCATCGTATTATTTTTTATTGGGTCAAACAAGTAAAACAAAAAATGTTGATTTTGCATGACTTTAAAAATTGACTTTAAATAAACTATAGCACCAATTCACATAAATATTATTCTTAAGTGTAGCTATGGAATCTATAATACCTAAAAGACAAAAAAATTATATATGATTACTTAATTAATTATAGTATTTTAATTGTCATGGCAAATATGATGAAGACGCTGGGCAGATATTAGAATTAGCATAAAAACGACCACCATAGGAAACTCAAAAAGAAAAAAGAAGCTACAAGCAAGAACGAATCTCAGATTGAATACATTTTCAATGAGAATAGTTAACACCTGGAATTCACCCCAGAGAATGTAGTCACAGCCCCAAATATAAATACATTCAAGAATCGTCTGGACTCATACTGGAAGGCTCATCCGCTTCTATATAAATGGGATGAAAATGACTACAAAATGTTTTTAATATCTTAAATTGAATAAAAAACATTTAAATCATTCAAATTGATTATACTGGCGTCATGAACGAGACCCAAAAGCACTATAAAGTTACTTTTTCATTTCAGTTGTCAAAATAAGCTTTTAATTTAAGTGTTTAGTTTGAATTTTCATTCATAAAAAAAGTTTCATCAATATACGAGAGATATTGAAAAAGTATAGTGAAAAAGTTAAATTCTCAAAGTCAGGTCCATGAAACGCATATTTATTCAGGCCAAATAGCGCTGTACGTCATTCTCCTAAAAGTTCAATTTATTCGAGTTTAAAAGCTGAATTACTTTTGAACCGATTGGAATATTGAAAAAATAAAAACAGATTTACAATCTGCAAATCAAAATATAAATGTATATTAATTTTTTTAAATTGACAATTTTGAAAAATCCGTGGTGGTTGCTAACTATAATCCAGACCATAAAAAAAAGTTGAAAAAAGAAAGCTTCAATAAAACACTCCAGTCTCAGCCTGTGGTTCCCAGCTTCGACAACACTCTCCAGTCTCAGTTAATCGTTCCAGCTTCGAAGAGCAGTTCACAGATCCAACAACAAAATCCATCTTTAGCACAACTGCCGGACCTCAAAAGCAAATCTAAAAAATCCCTCAGCGTCAAAAAGTCCAACTTCAATGACGACCCTCAATGAGAGTGCTGAAAGCAAATAAAAATAATAAATATGATCTGGTTATAGAGGTTTTAAGCCTGCGACCAGAATTTCTCAAGATATACTAAGATATTTTCGAATTCGGATCACTGGGCTCTTATGAGTTAATTTTCAATAGTCTATTTAGAATATACTTTATATAGTCTATTATACTTTACAAAGATTAATCAGAGTGCTACCATCATCTCCCGTGATAGACAAATGCCAGAGACAGATTTATCATTGTCTACAATCTCTTCCTACGTTTCATCTTATGCTACTATTCATTTTTTATCTGAGGAAACTATGACCAAGCTTCACATCCATGGTTACAACAGGCTAATCACTCAATAATTAATTATACTACTTGCACATAATGAAACTGTAGTGCATCATCTAATTACTAATAATAAAACGAAAATTATATTTCTTCGGATGTTGAGGAAAAAACAGCAAAACGTTATCTCCCAACTTTCTAACTATTCTTCTAGAAATCAATTATCAAATTATTATAATTGAACGAGACAACTTTCAGAAACCCAACCAACATACAAATGTGCTTAAAAACGAAAGCATAAATATATAAAAATGTTGTAAAAAAATTATATATCGCATAGCTGTAAATAAACTCGTTCCATCTTAGAAACCGGTTCATTTTGACCAACTTTCTCCTATACCATAGCTATGAATACATTTTCGGGGCTTAGTAATTTAATTTACGAATTACAATTCAATGTTTTCACCAATTTGGTGTTTTGAATTTTAAAACTGATTTTAAGTATATTCGAGGCGCTTATTTCAAATATGAAATCTGTTTTTGTTCTACTAGCTCTAAGTTGCATTTTAATCTGCATTTTTTACTTTTTATTTTTCAATATTTAATTTAAAAATCTGAAAAAATTCTTGGTTATAATAAAAAAAAAATCTATCGGAAAACTTTTATTCAAATAAATTTTGAAGTATGCATCAAACTAAGTTTGCGCTATCTTTGTTAAAGACACGATAACTTTTCAAGCCTTTTCAATGGCCTTGATTGAAGCCACAATTCCCTGCCAAACCTCTCTGTAAAATATTGTATAATATTATAGAAGCTATAATAGTATAAAAAATATAATAATATAAAAACGTGAACAATTTTCTATTTCTAAATCAATAAACTTCAGCACAAACATGCCGTAAAACAACATGTTTAGGGCGCACTTTTTTGCCTCTCATTGTTGCTCTCAACAGTTTTCTAATAACGTAAATGTAAATATTTTGCTATCGTAAATTAGTGGATACGTCCGATTTACTTAGCTACTTTTCATTTTTTATATCTTTGTGGCATTGGAAAAACAGGGCGCCTTATACATGGTGTTTTACGAAACTTGAAAACTAATATCTAAACTCGCCTGAAAGATGGTTCGATGTCGGTGGGAGGATTAATGAAGCTGGAACCTCGCAACTCTGGCACTCTTCCGTACTTGACTCCTGCCTTCTCTTTGGCGTAGTCCAGAGGCGAGCCAGAAGCTGGGTCTAACGATTGAGATTAAGTTAATCACTCGTAGATCAACTAACCTTTAAATTAATTAACAAATCTTTTTTATTCTTTTGAGACTTTTATAAGGAAATGTAACAGAATAAATTGAAGTGAATTACAAATGGTTGTGCAGATGTCTCCTCTCTTCCACTCGGTGTTGTAAACGGCTTCAATGGCATTTGCTGCTGCGTCAGCCACTCGTTTCTGCATATCATGATGAGTTTATACGAGATTTCAAATCACATATTCGAATGAATAGGACATAGAATAAATCGAAGTTAACCAGAACCAAAAAGGGGAAAATCTTAAACTTTATTTTCTTATTTTATTCAACGTTTTCGAACCATTTCTTTGGCGTCAGGAGCGACGAAGCATTTGTTGGTGCTGCTGTTAATGTTGCCGAACGGAGTGAGCCAGTAGTTTCCTTGTTGGTTTTTTTTACTGAATCAAACATAAACTACTCTAACTCTACAATTGACTGAAATCAACTTTGAAACATGTTCTCTATATAACATATTATATAAACCCTTATTCCGGCTGAGTTAACCAACTCATTCCAAGTCACAACCACCTCGACTACTCACCATACGCGTGCATGGTGATGATCTGCACGAGGTTCTGACCCAGTCTCTTGAACTCGCTCTGCAGCGCCTTCGTCTCAGGCTCCGAGGCCACCGAGGGACCCCTGTAATACTCTGCGCACTGGTCGCCACTGGCTCACTGCGCTGTGTGGGGAATACTTTTGAGTTGGACCGGTTGGTAGGTAGAAACGTGTTTGTATCTGAGTGTATCGATTCTTGTTCTAGAACGTATAAAGTGTCTTTTTTTGGAGATTAAAAGGCAAAAGACTTTTAAAAATATGTTGAAAGCATTTAAAAGTTTAAAAAAAGTTTTAGAAAATTTAAATAATGTGATTAATTAATTAATTGAATTTGAATGGCTGCATCTCACTTCCCCAGGCACTGTCAGCGTTTCTGTTGATGTCCACGCCAGGGCAGTTGGAGTGGCTGTTGTGAGCCCTGTTTTTCCTCCACAAACGAAACTGATCACTGAGTTTCAAGTGTTCTAATATTCAAATATATATTTCAATTCCCAAGATATTGAAATAATAAACCCTTTAAAAATATATTTCAAATATCTTTTATTATCTTCTGAAGTTCTTACAGCGGTTCTTAAAACCTAATTTCATTGCATCTTTAAAATACTTATATTGAAATTTAAGATGAATAAAATGTAAACTTTGATAGCAGGTTTTCTCCAGGAGTAGTGGTAACCATCGGGGTTGACGACAGGCACGAGATGCCAGTCGTAAGTGCTCAGCAGGTGCTTCACTTGCGTGTCGTTCGAGTGCTGGTCGAACATCTGTGAAGGGATTGAAAGATTGATGGCGTCAACCTATTATAGTGTAAGGGCTCATATATCAAGACAGGCCTTAAAAAGATGTATGAGTGAGATGAGAATTAATCAATTGTATGTGGAGCTATTTAGATGAATGAAATGATGGGTTGAAGAATGGGAGTCTCTGACGTGTTTGACGATCTTCATGAAGGTGGCTGTGCTCATCCACTCTCTGGCGTGCGTGGTCGCGTCCAACCACATCGACCTCCGTTTCACTCCTGGCTTTTCTATCTTTCAAACAATAATACGTTAATAACGTTATCATTACTGGTTGTTTTATTGTATTTTATTGTTTTGCATAGACAAAAAAACACAAATAGGATAAATTCATTAAGATTAAAAAGCTATAAAAAATCTTAATTTTAAAAAATATTGTTAGTTTAAAATCACCAAAAGCTTCTTGATGGGTCTGTTCTCTACAGTGCGTCCGAAAGAGGTCACACTGCATTTGTAACCTGGAATGCACTGAGCAGCCAACCTTTCCAGCTCTTTTTCGACCTTTGTAGACATTTCGAATGTTTTTTGAACCAATAAAAATGAGATTTAAAAATTAATTTAATAATTATTTTTTTAAACCGCTATTTTTATACAATATCTTTCATGCCTACAAACCGTGGCCAGGTCATTGAAGTTGTCGTAGTTGAAGGAGGGAGACCTGTCCTTCAGTCTGGCTTCTTCTTCTTCGATGTCTCTTCACGCGTGATCATGAATAATTAATCGGGATACTAAATACTACAACCAATAAATGTAATTTTATGATTTAATAATCTAAATTTAATTTATGATTTAATAATCTAAATTTAATTTATGATTTAATAATCTAAATTTAATTTATGATTTAATAATCTAAATTTAATTTATGATTTAATAATCTAAATTTAATTTATGATTTAATAATCTAAATTTAATTTATGATTTAATAATCTAAATTTAATTTATGATTTAATAATCTAAATTTAATTTATGATTTAATAATCTAAATTTAATTTATGATTTAATAATCTAATTTTAATTGATAATTTAAACAACGCGCTTTATACGAATTTTGTTTATGTCGTAAAAACACACCTAGTAATGTCCTTTCTAGATATGAAGTAGGGGAGATCGCTTTCTTGGAAGGTTGGAAGCAGTAGGTTCATGAAGTCTGGATTTACAAGCATGTCGTACCTCTTCTCGGAAGCGTGCCACAGATCCACCTGAGTGGAGATTAGGATTTTACGACGGTAAGTCAAATAAGATCAGGCAAAAAAAACTTAAAATAGGAATTGAAACTTTATAAGTTTTTACATTTTTAAATAGGTTTCAAATCGCTTCAAACAAATTGTTCTACAAACATGGCGGGTATCAGCCAGTTGGTTGAGGACTCTGCGGTGTTCATCGTTACGGGGAAAGACCTTGATCAGCTTGTGCCTGTTATGGAAAGAATCATTTACAAATTTGTCTTACTTTAATTTGAGCTATGTGTAACTTCAATGCATTATCTTAAACAATTTAATTTTCAACATTTTATTTGCTCCGATAAAGCATTAAACAAATCACAAAATTCTCCTTATTTTCCACATAAATGCACACTGACCCGTCGTAAGAGGCGGTCACGCATGTCAAAGCGAACGTCAAAAGTAAAAGAAACTTCCACATATTGGAGTTACAGTTCAAAATGATAGAACAGTAATTTTATTTAATTATTTGCTCATTTAAATACCCAACGCAGTCGTAATTGATTTAAGAATATAAAATTTTTTAAATAAATATTTAAACTCGTAAAGGTTTTGTGTGAAGACTAACCTTTCATAACTCCGTATTTTTATTGTGATCCGACTTTGTGAAGGTAGCTTTAAAAGATTTTTAAATTTTTATCCGTCTTAATTTACGTGCTAAAAATAATAAAATTCTTATGGTTGCATAATAAGAACTGGTTAGAGTCTACTCAGTCCTTATTATTAGAGCTGTTCCACGATTAACCATTTTAATCGCCCTTAATCGTTTGGTTAAAAATTTCAATCGCCGTTAATCTTAAAAATGTGATAACAAATTTATCAGAATTTTTTAATAAAAATTAATCCACATTTTAAAGAAAAAAAAATCTATAAATGATAAAAAATGCAGTTGTCAAACATAATTTTTGAGCCAGTAACTCTGGCAAAAGTGTAATCCACATATTAAAGAATAAAAACGAATCCATAAATGATACAAAATGCAATTGTCAAACATCCTTTTTGAGCCAGTTACTCAAGCAGACAAGATTTTCAACATTAGTTGGATCTAAAGAGACTTTTTTCTTGCTAACCATGTGTCCTGACAAACTGAATAGACGTTCATATGGAACTCTACTTGCAGGAGATGACAAGTACTTTCTTGCCAGTTTCGCAAGAGTCGGACATGCCCCTTCGTGTTGTTGCCACCAAACAAGAGAACTCTCAATGCCTACCTCAGATTCTTTATTTTAACCTTTAATGATTGACTTAATATCATTAAGGTATCTTCATTCAAATAATCGGAAGTTATATATGTTTGTAGTCTTTAGTTTGATGAAGGCTGTATAGTTTTTGAAGTTTTATTTTCTCATAGATTTTTTAACTCTTTCATTTTTGTCAAAATATGTACTTTTTTAAATCGGGGTCTAATGATGTGGCAATTGGATATTCTGATTATTCATTCTCTGCTCCAATTTGGGAAGAAATGTTGTGTGTGAAACGAATGACATAAGATGGATGTGAAGTTCATATTTCTTGTGTAAAGTGACAAATTGCAAGCATCACTATTGAAAATTTCACTTGTTTTTCACCCCCAGAAGTTCTGTTCACAATCTTCAAGAAATGAATTTTTTTTGATGAAATGCAATTTTTCCCATTCGTTTGTTGACTGTAAATTAGTAGTGTTTGTGTTCACTTGCTGACAATGAAACCAAAACAGCAAAAATCAGAGTAATTTGGATAATTTTAAATGCATTAAAAATTAATTTTTTGTAATTGCGTTTTAAATATAACGGAGTTAAAAATTTTAACGGCCGTTAAAGTAGAATAAAGCACAGTTCTACTTATTATATATCCATAGCTATGAATACATTTATGAGTCCTAAAAATTTAATTTACGAATTTAATTTACGAATTTTTTCTAATCTTTTCCCAATAATTTATATATTATTAACATTTTTTACTCTGTCTATTTCAGATTAACAATTTATTATACTTAGTTTTTTTGGGTTCTAAAAAAAAAATTTTAAACATTTAAAATATTTTATTTTATTTTCTTAAATTCGGTAATTTCATTTAAATATAATTTTGCTTTTAAAATAAGTTGTAGTTTTATTTATATATTAAAAAATTATAATTTTAAGTATATTTTTTAAAAATATGTATATTATTCAATAAATTATCTCATAATCGGTAGTTGAAGATCAATTGGGTACAAAAAAAGTAGTTGATTGGGTGCGGAGAGAGAGTGATTGGGCGCAAAGAGTGTGCTTGAAGGTTGGTTGATTAGAGAGAAAGCGGTCAAGGGCTGATTGACTGCAGCAACGACGGTTCATTAGGTGCATAGATCGTGATTGAAGGTTGAATGGGGGCAAAGAAATGGGTTCACTAGGTACAGAAAGGGTGATTAAGGGCTGATCTTGTGCAAAGAAGGTGGATGACTGAATTCAAAGAGGGTGGTAAAGTGTGATTGGGTGTAGAAAAGAAGGTTGATAGCTGATTGAAAGCAGGTGGGGTTGATTGATTGTAGATGAAGTAGTTGATTAGGTGCAGAAAAGGTAGTTAAGGGTTGAGTGCATAGAAGGCGATAAAGGGCTAATTGGATGCAGAAAAAGTGGTTGTATACTGATTAAGTGCAGAGAAAGTGGTTTTGATTAGGTTTAGAAAGGGTGGTTAAAGTTTGATTGTATGCAAAGAGGTTGGTTGAAGATTGATTGGGTGCATTTACTTATAATTTATTTGAGTATGAATTAAAACACTTAAAGATAATTATCTTCGCTGCGGGAAATTACTAGCGCGTTTGACTAATACTAAAACTTGCTTCTGGTATAAAATCATTTACGACAGTTTATTGTGTATTTTTAAAATCGTCTTTTTAACACTAAATGAACAAGACGAATGAGTTTGTAGTTTATTATAACCAGGAACTTAACGAATCAACGAAAGAATTAAAAGAACTGAACTTCAAGTAAAGGTGATGGTAAATGTTTAACTAAGAGCGGTAGAAGAGTGTTCATCAATTAAATTCACTCCTTACCGATAAAAACATTTGTATAACTCTTGAAATAATGGGAAGAAGGAAAGTCAGCTTCTAAAAGATCAAACGAGTGTAAAGCTTGTTTGTTACACGTTCAATATTACTTCCACTCTTTCACCGTTCGAGGCATGCAGGAAAAATAAATCTAAAAAGCAAATTTAAATACTTTAGCAATTTATCAAAAATGCCAGAAAAACTAATTATTTATGGTTCAATTTCTTGAACAGTCTCCTGCTTAGAGGGGCTACATTGAACCGCAGGGTGGTCATCTTTGCCGCCTGTAACTAACGAGTCGACCGAAGTGCTTCCTGCAAGACTCCTGTAACGTTTAAGTGAGAGTGTATGCACCAAAATCGATAGAACCAAATAAATTCCACCCCATCATGAATAATTACACACTGTAACTCGTTGGAATGAAATCTAACTCAGTATCAAAGTCTTACGTGATGAATAAAGGATAATAAATAATATAAATAATAAGAAGTAAGGAAGCCACTAGCACCCTTACTTTGTTGCGGCAGGCACGAGAAGGTCAGTGTCGACAGAGGGTGTCTTGTGCTCCAGTGTTTTCCTGCGTGGCTGCACCTTGGGCGCCTGGTCGACTTGCTTGTTGTTCACTTCAGAAGTTGAAGTCCTTGCAGTTTGGAAGTTCAAAAGTGAGAATGTCATGAGTTGAAACATTGAAAAGAAAGTGCTTTAATGAAGCAAAAGTTATGACTGGTTGATTGGTTGATTGATGCGTGCGCGGCAGATGCAACTTCGCAAGCACCTCGACTTGATGCAAGGCCTCTTGACTAGAGAATCAACAGAAAGCGTCGCAGCCGGCTTCTCCAACGAGCCACAACCGACGACGGCTCGAACAACCCTGGTTGCCTCCTCCTTGCACGCCTGCAAGCTTCGACCTCTGCCGACCGAATGCCTGTTGCCCTCCATTCGATGCTGGTCCAACGAAGACCTCTTCTGGATGGCGACTAGAGCACGATGAAGTCCGATAGAGCTTCTCTTCTCCTGCGGGAAGGGACCTGAGCGCTGTTCCAGCTCTGCCTCTCGATGAATCTGCTCTATTGTCTTCGGCTGGTTGTCGTCGTGGCGGGGTACCCAGGCGTTCTAATATGTTTAGAAAATATAAACAAATTATTCAAACGCCTCAATCAATAGGATTTCATTAAAAAACCTCGAAAAACACTTTTATATTCAGGAAGCATGATGGCAACCTGTCTGAGCTCGAGCACATCTTGCAGCATGAACCTCACTCTGGCACTGACGTCCTTCCTGCCAGCCAAGCCCTTCAACTCCTCAAACACAACGTCCAGGCGTTGCTGTCGAGAATGTGGTTTGTGTGCTTCATTAACATATTTTGTCGCAGACATTTATGTTCATGTCTTTCAAATTATTTACTATCTTATATTATAATTTAATTTTATTTTTAATGACATTCTCATCATAGAAGACAAGAAAACAACCCCTCTTTCCCCCCAAACCTTGGAGTGAGTGTTGGTGTTCTCGAGGTCGAAGCCGATGGTGGTGAGAAGGCGGCACAGGCACTCGACATTGTCCTCGTCAGCGGAAGAACGCAGCAGACGACTGATGCACTCGTACATGATGCTCTCACTCAGCATCTTCAGGCGGAAGAGCTCGCCGATGAAGCGGATGTTGCCCAATGACCTCCTCTTCGCCACCTTCTCTGCCTCTTGCTTCGCCTCGATCAGTTGCTGTCTGTCGTTCTCCTGTTGTTTTCGTTGTTGTTGTCGTTGTTGTTGTTGTGCGTTCGTCGTGTATCTTTGTTGACAGCAAACTAACAGCAACACAGCAGAATAAAACCAATATAACCGCTTTACAGCATTAAAGCAACAAAAAAGCAACAAAAAAGCAACAGAACCGCAGAAACAATGCAACACCACAACCACAACAACAGCAACAACAGCACACACACACACACACACAAAGACGAACCGACGAAGCGTTCTCGATGAGCAGGGCCATCTTCTGCAGATCCTCCTGCTCGACGTTGTCCTTCTCAAACTCCCTCTGGCACTGGTTCAGCAGCAGTTTCCTGAACGTCACCGTCTCTCCGGGCTGCTCGTCCATGTGCACCTTCAGCTGGTGGGAACGTTACGTGAAGTTTTAATCTCAACGCTTGTTTGGTATGATAAATATCAAAAATATATATGAATAAGTATTCGAAAACTTTATAACTTTATTTATTTATTTATTTACAAACAAAATATGCATTTTATAGTAATTCAATTTTAAAGTTGTTTAATTAAATATGCATTTTATAGTAATTCAATTTTAAAGTTGTTTAATTAAATATGCATATTCACGTTGTTGAGACTCTTGGCCATCTTGGCGTAGGCGAGTGAGAAGCTGGGCTCTCCAATCGCCTGGCAAGATGATGCACATTTTATGCAAATTTTATGCAAATTTCATGCAAATTTCATGCAAATTTCATGTAAATTTTATGCTAATTTTATGCTAATTTTATGCAAACTTTATACAAATTTTATGCAAATTTTATGCATGCTTTGAGAATTTGAAAAATCACTTTATTTTAGTTGTAAAGTTGCTTGTGAATAAATTTTTTAATTACAAAAAAAGATACTTTTAAGTAGACTTTAAAAATTCGTTTTTCTAACGATGTAAACAAATGTTTAAACAAATGTTTACACCAAAGTCTTTCATAAAAAACAAACAACATTAAAAAACAAACAATAAAAAAAATCATTAAAAACATGTAAAAATCGGAAACCTTTTCAAAGATGAGCTTGATGCAGCCCTTGAGTTTTTCCTCAGTGTTGATGGACAGATCATGAACCTGCTTGATGAGTGTATCGAACTTCTGAGGCGTCAACTTGTTCAGAATACTTCTCACCTTCTTGTACAGGTCCTGAGGCATGAGTAGGAGAGAGGGATGGGTGTGGGAGAGGATGTGGGTGGGGTGGATGGGTGTGGACAGGTGTGGATGAGTGTGAGTAAATGTGGTTGGCGTGGATGGGTGTGGATGAGTTCTCATAGGTGGTTTATGCCTCAAATGTGGATTGAAATTAAACTTTAAACTGTGTGAAAGTTTGTTATGCTTTTGGCATAAAAGGCAACGGGTGTGAAACTCAAAATCCGCTGACCCGGCACGATAATCAAGCAATCATTACAGTATTGATGATGATGATGATGATGATGATGATGATGATGATGATGATGATGATGATGATGATGATGATGATGATGATGATGATGATGATGATGATGATGATGATGATGATACTATCGCTAGTTTATAAGCTTTTGAAAGTAAGTAGGCATAATTAATTAGTAACTCGCAGCAACAACAATAGAAGTACCAATTAAACTCGTAAGTTTTAGCAACAATAAAAACAACATTACCAATATGGCGTATCAAATTAGTAACGCATAGCAACAACAACAACAACAACTAGAGCACCAATATAGTGGAGTCATCGGGCTGGATGGCGTCGGTGTTGTTGTTGTTGGTGAAGCAGCCTTTCTGCGAGGGCTTCCAGGCGTTGTTCGATTGGTGCAGTTGCACGTTCTTCTCCAACGACACCTGGATGATCTTGCGCGGAAGCTGGTTTGGATGGGTAGGTGGGTGGTTTGGATGGATAGATGGATAAATAAATGAATAAATTAATGAAGGAATGGTTGGAGACGGCAAATCGGGCTTTCTAGCGATGAATAAACTTATTCACTTATAAAATAAAAATAAAACAACAACTCGAATAATGACCCCGTGTTGTTGTTGTTGCAGAGACTTGCCCTTGATGTGTCTACCATGTTGTTGTTGTTGTTGTTGTTGTTGTTGTTGTTGTTGAATGTTGTTGTTGAGTAGCATCATGAGGGCGTGGTTGTTGAGTTGGGGCACTTTGTGAGAAAGTGTCGCATCGATGACCGAAGGCATTGACACGCTGGTGTTTCGTTGGCAGGGAATGTTGCCATCCACTTGCTGTTGTTGTTGTTGTTGATGTTGATGTAGATGTTGTGGTTTTTCGTTGGGCTGTGGCGAGATGTTGAAGTGGCTGTGGTTGTGGTGGTTGTGGTGTTGCTGATGGTTGCTGTAGTGGAAGTGCGAGTGGTTGAAGTCGAGGCATTGTTGTTGCTTGTTCATCCTTATCCGCATGTGGTGGGGCTATGGGGAGAAGGAGGAGGTGATGGTCGTTTGAGATTTTAATTAAATGGGGTGTTCGTTTGAGATTTAAATTAAATGGGATATTCGTTTGAGATTTAAATTAAATGGGGTGGTCAACTAAATTAAATCAAATGTGGTGGTCATTTAAGATTAAAATAGTTGAAAAAAGTTTTTATACTTTTTAACTACGGAAAATTTTCAAGTTCTAATTATAGACTATAGTTTATAGATACACATTTTATTTTTTAGTGTTGTATATTTAAAGTATAAGTAGAGTATACATTGTATACTATATGTATTGTATACGTTTTTAAATGTATTTTATGAATTTGTATGTATTAAATATATATATATATATATATATATATATATATATATATATATATATATATATATATATATATATATATATATATATATATATATATATATATATATATATATATATATATATATATATATATATATATATATATATATATATATATATATATATATATATATATATATATATATATATATATATATATATATATATATATATATATATATATATATATATATATATATATATATATATATATATATGGAATATGGTACCAACATGCAAGCCGGTCTGGATGATTTCGGGATACGAGATGGGATCTTTGGGGATTTTGAGGGAGTCAGGTTCGTATTGGAGGTTCAAGAGGAATTCCCTGCTGTACTGTATGCGCCCTGCAATTCATTCATTCTATTAATTATTAATTATCTCTCAATTAGTATTAATTTGTTTTAAAGAATGTATTAAATCTTTATTAAGATAGAAATATTTTTCATTAAATAAAATAATAAATCATATTATATTCAACTCTTCCATATTAAAATATTTCAATTGTAAAAACCACCAAAAATTTCTAAGCATAAAAAAATATATAAAATAAAAAATACTATTTTAAGGAAATACCCTAAAAAGAATTTCCCACCTGACTTGCAACTCTTGGCGACATCTTCACTGCTCCTGCTGCCTCCCACACCCATCACTCCCATCACTCCCTCCGACTCTGAGCGCACCAGCTTGGGCGTTGAGGTCACCCCGCCCAGGAAGGCATGCCCCTTCTCCGAACCCTGGCGAATGAGACGGAAATAATGGGTGATTAATAGTGATAACACAAATAACGCGAAGTATAATAATTGTTTTTATTCTTTATTAATTTATATATATTCTTGAGTAATATTATTCTTATTTTTATTATTTTTTATTATTATTATTTATACGGCTATTCTTTTTGACGAAAATTCTGGTTCGTTGCAATAGTGATGTTGCAAATAGAGATGTTGCAATTTTTAGATTGCATTTTCGATGTTTCATATTTTTTGTTGCAATGTTGATGTTGTAATGTTAATTTTGCAATGTTGATGTTGCAATGTTAATGTTGCAATGTTGATGTTGCAATGGTGTTGTTGCAATGGAGTTTTGAAGTCACCTTTCTGATCCACCTCTCGTTCTCAACAAAGTCGACATTGAAGCCAGTGTTCGAGTGCCTGCGAGACTGCCTGCATTCGATCGGCGACCATTCTGTTCGATAAAAATCAAAGAGCTCAGGAGAAAGAACTCACTCACTCACTCACTCACTCACTCACTCACTCACTCACTCACTCACTCACTCACTCACTCACTCACTCATTCACTCACTCACTCACTCACTCACTCACTCACTCACTCACTCACTCACTCACTTACTTATTCACTCACTCACTCACTCACTCACTCACTCATTCACTCACTCACTCACTCACTCACTCACTCACTCACCCACTCACTCACTCACTCACTCACTAACTCACTCACTCACTCACTCACTCACTCACTCACTCACTCACTCACTCACTCACTCACTCACTCACTCACTCACTCACTCACTCACTCACTCACTCACTCACTCACTCACTCACTCACTCACTAACTCACTCACTCACTCACTTACCTGGAAAACACTCGACAGACGGCATGAGAACTCCGTTGAAGATGAACGACTTGGCGTTAGGGTCAAGGTGTTTGGCGCCTGCGTGGCTCTCCTGACTGCTCTCACTGCTGCAGCTTTGCGCTTCCTTCTGCTCCTCTTCTCCCACCTTACTTCCTTCTCTGTCATTTTTCGTCTGAGAAACTTCGTGTTTTTTTTCCTCTGAATCACTTGCTCCTCCATTGACTGAGTCGACAATGGCGATCTCTTCCGTCGCATCGTGATCCTTTGACTCGACTTCAAGATCGACTGCAGCAGCTTTGATGTCGCCATCGGCATTATTGCGGTCTGGGCAGCTGCTTCCAGGCATGCTTGCTTCCTTCACGGCTTCTTCTTCAACTTCCTTCTCAACTTTCGCCTCACTCAAACTCTCATTCGAAGAATTCTCGCTTATTTTGTCTGGAGATTCGACGCTGTTCTTTTTGGGAAAGTTTTTGATGCCACCTGCATTGAAGCGAGGTCTCGCCATTGAGACGCCCCCTTGCGAGTGCAGGGGCGGGTAGAAGCAGACGTCTGAGTTGTAGTAGGGCAGGTTGCGGTAGGGAAGGATGTAGGGCTGCTGGGGAAAGTGTTGAGAGGAGGGTTGTTGCAGCGTTTGGAAGTGTGGAAGGTGCTCTGAAGGCGGGTAGAAGGGGTTGTTGTTGTAGTACATGTTGTGGAAGCCGGATAGAGAGTTGTTGAACTTGGGTGGCAGGATGTTTGGAGAGTAGCCATCGAGAGGCTTCATCAACTTGTTGATTCCGTAGTGCATCATCTTGCCTGTCGCGAAGCTGTTGTGGTCAGCAAGCATGGTTGCTCTGTTGTTGTTAACGTTCTCCATGCTGGGCGAGACGGAGGTCTTGTTCGTGCCTGACTTTGAAGCGTTCAACTGGCTTTTGATCTGCCCCTGAGGCGTTAAACCAGTGTCCATCTGGCTGTTATCACTGCTGCTGACACTCTTTCCCGCATCGTTTTGTGGAGAAGTTTCGTCAGTTGAAGGCTTATCTTTTTCGATTTCAGCGAATATGTTATCTCCAGTTTCTGGATTGATGATTTTGAGAATTTGTCTTTTTCTTTTAGGCAAACTTCCCGTATAAGGTTGGTACAAGTCATTGCTCATAGGGCCAAAATAACCTGGAATGAATTCTTTAAGAATTAAATAATTCGATGTTTGAAAGTTTTCCAACCTTTTTGTTTCAGATGACTTCGTAATTGAAATGTGTCGATTTTCCCAGACCCATAAGAAAGGGACTGAAACTAACATTAATATTATGAAATTAAATGTTGAGTAAAATAAAGTTTTATGGATAATAAAGATAGTGATTTGAGAAATAAATTCTGAACAAACTGATTCGTGATTGTGATTCATTTTAGAAATTTCTGCAGGGGTCCATAAATTTTTAAATAATATAAATATATTTAATATATAGATTTAAAATAATTATTTTAATGGTGTAAAATGAAACCAATAAATTTAATTCTAAGCTAGATTTAAAGATGATTAATGCTATTATTTTCAAGATATTGAATAGGTAAACGGTTAATTTTAAAACAGTGTACACAGTTAGCATTTAAACGCAATGGGTGCGTTTTTATTTATAATCTAATAAGTATTAATTTTGAAATATTTAAGAAATTTACTGAAAAATGTGTTAATAAATTTCTAAAAAGTCATAATAATACTAATAATGAAAGCCATAAAATGTTTATGAAACTGTTACTTTTTTTGGCTTTTCAGTAAGGATTGCTTTGGATTCGGCAATCCAAGATTTCGGCAATCTAAGGTTTCGGCAATCTAAGGTTTCGGCGATCTATGGTTTCGGCGCTCTATGATTTCGGCGCTCTATGATTTCGGTGATGCTACTACTACTACTACTACTACTACTACTACTACTACTACTACTACTACTACTACTACTACTACTACTACTACTACTACTACTACTACTACTACTTCTACTACTACTACTACTACTACCACAAATACTACTACTACTACAACTACTACTACTATTACCACTACTACTACTTCTATAATAATAATATTATCATTAATGAAAACAGATTTCCTGGTCGATTGATTTATGGGTGACTTACGGGTGTCTTAAAGGCTAATTGTTTGAAAGTGTCTCTGTGTGTGTCTTATTACTACTACTACTACTACTACTACTACTAATACTACTACTACTACTACTACTACTACTACTACTACCACTACTACTACCACTACTACTACTATTACTACTACTACTACTACTACTACTACTACTACTACTACTACTACTACTACTACTACTACTACTACTATGGCTACTACTACTAATAATAATACTTCTACTACTACTACTACTACTACTACTACTACTACTACTACTACTACTACTACTACTACTACTACTACTACTACTACTACTACTACTACTACTACTACTACTACTACTACTACTACTACTTCTACTACTACTACTACTATTACTAATATCAAAATGTCATAAAACAATTAGTAGGCTGTGTTTAAATTCCCTTCAATCAACCTAGTGTCAGTTTATGGTTATCACAATAGGGGTCAGTGTGTATCAGCAAAATATGTAGTTAGCCCCAACCCGCCCATTGGAGGAACTAGCCACTAAAAAGTGTGTATTTGCAAAATGAGTTTGCCAATCAAACTCTGAAGAAATAGTCTATTTAACAGAAATGACCAGTTGTGTTCGGTCTCTTCGAGTTTTGCGATCTTGTATTCACTTTGAAAAAATGTCTCAATGTATTTGGTGTAAGAAGGTGGTTTCCAGCAAGGCGATCGCCGTTAGCTGTGACGCCTGTGAAGGCTGGCAACACTTAAGTTGTGGCCACACAGGTATAACAAGACCATTATATAACAAAGCAGTTAAAGGATTAGCCAAACTGCACTTCATCTGCACAAGCTGTGCAGAAAAACCAATGTGAGTAATATATTTATATCAATTACCTTTCATTTATTGTTTATTCAATTTTTCCTTGTGCAAAACTGACTTCACCTAACTCGCTCTTTTGCAAAACTGACTCCTCACCTAACTCGCTTTTTTGCAAAACTGATTCCTCACCTAACTCGCTTTTTTGCAAAACTGATTCCTCACCTAACTCGCTTTTTTGCAAAACTGATTCCTCACCTAACTCGCTTTTTTGCAAAACTGACTCAACCTAACTCGTCTTTTGCAAAACTGACTCAGCCTAACTCGCTCTTTTGCTAAACTGACTCCTCACCTAACTCGCTCTTTTGCAAAACTGATTCCTCACCCAACTCGCTTTTTTGCAAAACTGACTCAACCTAACTCGCTCTTTTGCAAAACTGATTCCTCACCTAACTCGCTCTTTTGCAAAACTGATTCCTCACCTAAGTCGCTTTTTTGCAAAACTGATTCCTCACCTAACTCGCTCTTTTGCTAAACTGACTCCTCACCTAACTCGCTCTTTTGCAAAACTGACTCCTCACCTAACTCGCTCTTTTGCAAAACTGATTCCTCACCTAACTCGCTTTTTAGCAAAACTGATTCCTCACCTAACTCGCTTTTTTGCAATACTGACTCAACCTAACTCGTCTTTTGCAAAACTGACTCAGCCTAACTCGCTCTTTTGCTAAACTGACTCCTCACCTAACTCGCTTTTTTGCAAAACTGACTCCTCACCTAACTCGCTTTTTTGCAAAACTGATTCCTCACCTAACTCGCTTTTTTGCAAAACTGACTCAGCCTAACTCGCTATTTTGCTAAACTGACTCAACCTAACTCGCTCTTTTGCAAAACTGACTCAGCCTAACTCGCTCTTTTGCAAAACTGACTCAGCCTAACTCGCTCTTTTGCAAAACTGACTCAACCTAACTCGCTCTTTTGCAAAACTGACTCAGCCTAACTCGCTCTTTTGCAAAACTGACTCAACCTAACTCGCTCTTTTGCAAAACTGACTCAGCCTAACTCGCTCTTTTGCAAAACTGACTCAACCTAACTCGCTCTTTTGCTAAACTGACTCAACCTAACTCGCTTTTTTGCAAAACTGATTCCTCACCTAACTCGCTTTTTTTTTCAGTATCATAAGTGACGAGGATGAAGACGAGGAAGAGGAGGAGGAGAGCAGGGTTATTCCTGGTCCATCCCGTGTGGTGGAAGAAGAAGAGTCGTTAGTTATTAAATCTGATTCTTCAGTATAAAGATCAGATTTTATTGAAATTCAACTAAAATTACTTTTCTATCTATTAGGAGTGAGGATGAAGAAGAGGAAAAGGAGGAGGAGAGCAGGGTTATTCCTGGTCCATCCCGTGTGGTGGAAGAAGAAGAGTCGTTAGTTATTAACTCTGATTCTTCAGTATAAAGATCAGATTTTATTGAAATTCAACTAAAAATACTTTTCTATCTGTTAGGAGTGAGGATGAAGAAGAGGAAGAGGAGGAAGAGAGCAGGGTTATTCCTGGTCCATCCCGTGTGGTGGAAGCAAGATTCCTTGATGAGGAGTCGTGAGTCATCCATTATATTATTGAAATTTATAAGTTATTACTATAATTTTTTATCTGGCTATTTATTACTTCTAATATATCAATCAATTAATCAAATAAATTTCTATAGCGCTCTTTCTTCAAATTCAAGAGCGCTCAAAATAAAATATTTTTTGCATATCGTCAATATTGTAAATTTGATAATAATTAATGTAAATTGCTACAAAACATGAACAGCTTTAACTTAACAGCACCCTAAGCAGATTTCCAAATCTTTTATGACATTTATAATAATAATTTTTTAAAATATTTAAGGGACATGAGTGCAGAAAGTGTGCATGAAGAGGATTGTGTGACCGACCAACCACCTACCTACACAGTGGTGGAAGGTGGCACACAAAGAGGAGCGGACATGCTAGTGTCCAATGAAGGCTATTCCTTCACCTTCAGCAAAAAGTAAGGGGAGAATTTTGAGTAAGTTTGTGATTCTTCGAATAAAAAGTAAACAATTTCAACAACAAAAATTCATAAACTGCTTCATATTTTGGCCTTTTTGATCACTTGTTTTCTTTCCTTCTCTACTAAAGGTACCAGTATGGTGTGCTGTGGAGATGCTGTGTTCGGCCAAAGGGTAATGCTTGTCCGGCAACAGTAAAACAAAAGGGCATGGCATTTGAAAGGGGAGAAATTTTCCATTCACATGCGGCCAAACCGGGTCTTCTGACGACTGTTCGTCAAAAGAAAGAGGTAATAATAGATGAATATTTGCCATTGTAATTTCATAAAACTTTTTTTAAAGTTGTTTATATTAATTTTTTCAATAATGCAGATCAAGTCGGCTGCGCAGGAACGGCTCCTGGACACTGCCCCAGTCATCGTCCGAGATGCGGCGCAGAAGTTCCCTTTGGGGGAGCAGCCGACAGCGGCAGTGATTAGCGCAGCTAATCTCTGCCAAATCGCTTATTACCACCGAAGGCAGGTGTTTCCAAAAGAGCCAAGTGAAACTCCTTTTGAAGTAAGGTTACTTTTACATTTAAATAATCTCTAGGAGTCATCAATGACATTTTGTAAATATCATTTTTTTTATTAAGGTCGATGAAGGCTTTTTCAGAAGAGCAATGGAAGAGCCGTTTTACCGAGGGCATGTGGCAGTGGGTAACGAGGTCCACTATCTGTTTGCCACCGACCGCAACCTCAAGAGGCTCAAGAAGAGCAAGACCTGGTACCTGGACGGCACCTTTAAGGTCGTCAGGAAACCATTTGTGCAGCTCTTCACTATCCACTCTTTCATGAGGTAAATGGCAACTGAATTTTTTCTAATTTCGTCTTTTATAATATTTGTTCAAAGACTTTTAGAAAACAAAATGATATGTAGAAATGTGATGATCATTTGCTACATATATATATTACTATATGTATATGATTGCTACATCTGTATTTAAATCATTTTTACTTATTTGTCTATGGTTAGTAGGCGAGTGAAAATATATTATAAACAGGTTTTAATTTTTGTAAGTTTTAATCATGGATAAAACTGAGCAGACATCCTCTTCAAATATAGATGACTTTATAAAGGTACTTTCATAGCAGAATAATTAACAAATAGTTAATGGCATTTTTCTTTGTAAAAAAACCTATCAGATATCAGATCTATTGCAATTTTTAAAAAAATTATTTAAAAATATTAAAATTTAATAGTATTTAATTATTAATTATTTGTCAAATTATAAGATAAATAATATTTAAATAGTTTTGAATTGGTTTTTCAAAACCCAAATAATATTTTCAGAGCAGTTTGGATACAATTTCAAATGTTATGAAATGTGCAAACACCTTGCCTCTAGCTGACTATGACTACTGGTCAATTGAGAAGTGCTTTACGAACTCTATCGACGTACAGAAATGCCACATGATCAATATGTGCGTTGTCTTTAATCAATTTCATAAGCCATTTTATTCTTT
Organism: Piscicola geometra; assembly: GCA_943735955.1. NCBI lineage: Eukaryota > Metazoa > Annelida > Clitellata > Hirudinida > Piscicolidae > Piscicola > Piscicola geometra. Next base: position 8,006,418 of record OX030958.1, on the reverse strand, counting down.
TTAAAAGAAATATTCAAATTTAAACTAATAAGCATAGAACTTCAATTATGATTCAGGTATTATCATACTCAACCATTTAAAAATACAGCAAAAAAACACAAATCCCACACAACCATCAATTCCTTCCATCCCCACTCCTCAGGATACAGTTCATCTTGAGCAAGCACGGCTTCAAAAACAGACTGAGCGAAACGATGGACGAGGAGGACATTCTGGCGTGCATCACGAGCATCTGCGACCAGTTGATGGAGAGGATTGTGAGTTTGTTCGTCGTCGTTGCTGCTGTCTTGGTCTTTGTGTGAAAAAGAGATGTTTTGAGCTAGAATAATTATATGAATATTGTAGGCTACAATGTAGCCTGGATACATACTGGTTTTTATCTTAAAAAAAAGAGTTTATTATATGAGTCATTATGAATTTAAAATTTAAAAAAATATATTTCTATTACACTTATTAATTAAACTTCTCACTCTTTTCATTATCGTTTCATCATTTTTATTTTTTTCATCATCATCACCATACAGAACGGCAACCTGGACGAGGCATCGGGAAAAAAGGCCTCCAACAGTCTGCTGCTCGTCTCGAAGGTCACTTCTCCGAGGAACGACGTCTCCAGCAAGTTCTCCTTGATGACGCAAAAAAGCATTCCCAAGCCGCAGGGAGTCTTCAAGGACAAGGTGGACAATTCGGACCTTCCATTCAAACCTGACATCAAGAAGAAGCCGAATGCCCTGAAGTCCTTGCAAGGTTGTAATAAAATAATAGAGTAATAATTAGGAGGTTGTTGTGGCTGATGAGAAGATATGGTGTTACTCAATAGAATATTTAATAGTTTTTTAGGGAATGGGAAATGATTATTATTAATAATGTTAATTGAATGAATTATTTATAATTTCGTTAATAATAACTCATTAACTTTATAATTAAAGAACCCATTAACACCTTCTCAAAATCGATTTCCGTTCATACCACTACTCCATAAAGACACTTAAAGTTAAACTAGCGTACACTCATTTGTACCCGCAATTTCCAGAAAGTTTGTACTTGTATGAGGGGGAGTACAGCCATCCGTACGCTTTTGAGTTGGAGAATTTAAAGGTGGATCCAAAACTACTATGCAGGGTGGAACCAAAGGTTTGTGATGGTGATGATAGTAGTAATGGGGGTGGTGGTTGTATTAGTAAGTTTTTGATTCTATTATTAAGTTATGTTTCCGCACACGTACACACACACTTGCCCACCTATCCACACACACACACCCACACACAGAAAGCCTTGACCTTGCAAGAGACTCCCTTCACGTATATAGAACAAGAAGGTCAACTAGATGACCTGGTTAAGAAGCTTAAGTGTTGCACGGAAGTCGCGGTTGACTTGGAGGTGAGAGTGGGTTAGGGTTAGGGTTAGGGTTAGAGTTAGAGTTAGGGTTAGGGTTAGAGGCTGGAGGAAATGAAGAGGTGAAAGGATTTTCTTAAAAATTCAGCGGCTTTTTTCAACTATTTGCACAAGATATGAAATTCATCTCCCGCGCAGCACCACTCCTTCCGTAGCTACCAAGGCTTCACATGCCTCATGCAACTCTCCACACGCCATGAAGACTTCATCGTCGACACGCTAGCCCTGCGCCACCACCTTCACGCCCTTAACGATGTGTTCACCGACCCGCACATCCTCAAGGTTGTGGTGGTCATGGCGATGATGATGATAGTAATTAAAATAATAATTTTAATAATAATAATAATAATCATCATCATCATATTAATAATAAGGATAATAGTTTTTGATGTGTTTCCGATTTGTATTTATGTCTCTATGTGTAATGTTTAAATTTTCATATTTTTTAAATTATTGTTTATCAAAATTGTATTTTTGGAATCATTGAAGCATAATTTCACACTGCTATCGCTATCATCATCATCACCACCATCATCACCACTTCCACCACCATCACCACTTCCACCACCATCATCATCGCTACCACCATCACCACTTCCACCATCGTTACAATCATAATCACCATCACCAGAGCATCATCATCACTACCACCATCACCATCATCATCATCACCACCATCAGGTCTTGCACGGGTCTGATTGCGATATAGAGTGGCTACAGAAAGACTTTTCGATCTACGTGGTGAATTCCTTCGACACTGGCCAAGCCGCTCGTCTCCTGCAACTACCGCACTTTTCTCTGGCTTACTTGTTGCAGGTTTGGTTGTTGCGGAAGGGGGTGTGATTGCTGTTGTTGTGGTAGTTTTTGGTAGGGGGTTGTTGTTGTGGTTGTTGTTCAAGAGGGGTTTTATGTTGATGTTTGGGAGGGCGGGGGTGTGTGATTGATGTTGTTGTCGGGGGTAGTAGTTTTTGTAGTTGGCGGTAGATGTTGTGGTAGATGTGTGGGGGAGTAGATGTTGTTGTGGTTGTGATTGTTGGTGGTGGTGGGGGTTAGATGTTGTGCTTGTGATGGCTCGTGGTGGGATGGTTGTGTTGGGTTGTTGTTGTTGTGGTGGTGGGGTTGGTTGTGTGACTGTTTTTGGTTTGCTGTTGATTGTGTTTGGTGGGTTGTTGTTGCTGTTGTTTGTGTTTGGTGGGTTGTTGTGGTTGTTGCTGTTGTATGTGTTTGGTGGGTTGTTGTGGTTGTTGAAGTTGTTGGTGTTTTAGTAGTTGCTATTAGTTGACGTTATAGTTGTTGTTAGTCGGGCGTTTGTAGTCTTAGTTACTGTTGGTGGGGTGTTTGTCATTGATATTTTCGGCATAATTATTTTTGCCTTTTCAGTTATCGTTTTGTGAATATAGTTGATTTATTAGTGAGGGTCGATCTTTCAAGGCTGCGTTAGGGCACACTCGCAACAACCACCCACCAGACCATCTGTCACATCACTGCTGACAAGCAGTTCCAGAAGGCTGACTGGAGGATCAGGTGGTTGTTTTGATGATGATGTTCTTATGTCAATTTAGTGATGATGATAATATTTTTTTATTTTATAACTCTATTATTATTATAGTTATTATTCATTTAAGCAAAATTAAATTGGTTTCGAACACGATCAATTATAAGCCTGTAGTCTATGCCGTCGTAAGTATGACAACCTAGAACTACTACTACTACTACTACTACTACTACTACTACTACTACTACTACTACTACTACTACTACTACTACTACTAAAGCTGCTACTACTACTAAAATTACTACTACTACTACTACTACTACTACTACTACTGCTACTACTAAAACTACTACTACTACTACTACTACTACTACTACTACTACTACTACTACTACTAATACAACTACTTCTACTACTACTACAACTATTACTACTATTACTACTACTACTACAGCCACAACTACTACTACCATCACCACCAGGCCACTACCGGACGTCTACTTGAAGTACGCACGCGAAGACACGCACTATCTTCTTTACGTCTATGACGTCATCAAGAATATGCTGATCGAGAGAGAAGGAGGAGGAGGGGGAGGAGGTGATGATGACGATGATGGAGGGGAGGGTGGGAGTGAGGGGAGGGGCAAGGAGGGAGGTTTGTTGTACCAGGCGTTTGTGAACAGTAACGAGCTTTGCAAGAAGGTGTGTTCAAACGATAATAATAGTAATAATATTATTATTATATAATAATAAGTATTTTTATTATTATTATTATTTTGTTTTAAGCTGGTCGTTCTAGTTTTTCAAATCTACTTTTTTATCCACTTAATCATATTTTTGTTCAACATCACAACCCCCATCACACCACCTCTTTTATCACCACACCACCATATCCTATCATCCCACCACATTCTTTCACGACTTCCTTCCATCACCACAATCCGTTTTCCACCATTCTTCACACGTTTCCATCTCACCACCAGAGGTACAAAAAACCCAGGGTTAGCTCGACTAGCCACGTTGAGTTGTACGAGCAGCGGAAGGGACGGGCCGCTTCTGGGTCGGGCTCGTTGACTTGCAAGGGCGTTGAGGTGCTCAGGCGCCTGTTCGCCTGGAGAGACAAGCTCGCTCGGATGGAAGATGAAAGCACCGGGTTTGTTCTTTTGTCGTCGTGCGTCTGGGTTTATGCATTGTTAATGATATTCGTCATTTTAATGTATTGTAAATAAATCTGTTTTATTTATGTGACCTTGAAAGTGGGAGATGATGTTGTAGCTGAGGGAGGTGAGAGTGGAACTAAAACCTTCTCCAGGTACATCCTGCCCAACGAGATCATGTTCCAGATCGCCCTCACCCTGCCGCTGTGAGGATTATTGCATCTTGCCATTCATCTATGCATGCATGCATTCATCTTTGGATGCATGCATTAATTTAACCCTTCATTCATGCATCAATTTATGAATTCAACTTTTCATCCATACAACCAACACGTCCACTCCTGTGTATCCATTCATCTCACCATCCCACTCACCATCCCACTCCCATCTATCCAACCATCTCATGAACAAAGGACCGAGGGAGCGATTCTGCAGTGCTGCAAGACGTACATCCCTCCGACACTGAAGCGACAACTCGAAGACGTCAAGATCATCGTCACCGACGTCGTCACCTTCGAATCCATCGTTCGTCATGATGATGATGATGATGATGATGATGATGATGATGATGATGATGATGATGATGATGATGATGATGATGATAAAGGTTGCCAGTTCGAATCCCTGTTCAACCAACCGTTAGCTATCATATACCTAGTGTATATGATGTGGTGTTTCCCGACTTTTGTCGTGTGAGTGGCGCCCCAGTTGCGTGCCTTGGCGCATTATAAATAGGCATTATTTATTTTTATTGATGATGATGATGATGATGATGATGATTTTTATATAATATAGCGCCAAGGAAAGCAAGTCAAATGCTCAAATTCGTTATACGTCTTTCTAGATTCGGTATACTTCACACACACACTCACACACACACAAACGCACACACACACTCACACACACACAAACGCACACACACGCACATACAGGAAGAAGGCAAGACAGAGGCAAGCGACAAGACACCAGGCAAGAACAGGCCTTGCAGAGTGCTGAGAAATCTTCCCGTCTTCAAGGAGGAAAGCTTCGACGCCAGTGGTGCGTGCGTGTCTCTGTAGTAGTGTTGGTGTTGTTGTGGGTCGTTTTGGTGTTTCTGTAGTGGTGTTGTTGTTGTTGTTGTGGGTCGTTTTGGTGTTTCTGTAGTAGTGTTGTTTTGGTTCTTGTTTCGTTGCTGGTAGTGGTGGTGTGGATGGTAGTGTTGTTGTTGGTGGTTGTGATAGTTGTTGGTGTTTGTGCTGTTGCGGTGTTGTGGTTGTAGTGGTATTATTGTTGTGCTTCGAGTTATAGTGTTGAGTGAGAAAAGCTTTTTGATTGAACAGCATGGTCACCTTGGTGATTTGAAAAGTTTTCAAAGATACTCCTCAATTGCAGGTTATGACGATTCGTTTCTGAAATCTAAATCGAAAATCGACTCATCGTTCGATTCTCCACTCTTCCACGTAGGTTTCCTACATTTATGTTATTGATTCTTTGCATTTAAAAATTAAATTTCACTTTTAAACAATGGCAGACGTCAAAGCAGACGACTCAAATCAATTCGGTTCTTAACAAACTCAGCAAGGTTTTTCTACCGGTGAGTTGGCTCAAAATAGAGAATTTTACTTTATTCTTTTAACAATATTTGTGACTAATTATATTTATTTTTATAATTTAATTTTATCACAATTCAATTCTGCAATCGTTTTAATTACTACTTAATTATTATTTCACTTACATTGATATGTTTCCAGTACCTACCCACTGAGCTCCTACCTAAAGACTACAAAGTAACCTTTAAAGTTTAAACGCTTACATTCTTTACTTTTTAGATTATCGCATTTCAGATATTAAAAACTTATTATAAATATTGATTCGATTTGGGACAATTAAATGATAAATTAATTGTCGCTTATAAACTTAATAAAGATAAGTATCTAAATTAGTTCAAGGGACTCTTAAAACCACCAATGCATTCTTCTATATCACATAATAATTATAAATTATAATATTTCAATGAATATTCATTACCTAATCTTCAATTCCTCAAGGCCACCTTCAAGGTGAGGTTCATTGCAAACGCCCCTGTGGAGGTCACTGCAGTGCCTAAGGTCATCCAGCCTGAAGGTCGAGTCCGTTGTGAATATCAAGCTTTTTGAGTTAAAAATGCAATTTGTTGTGTTTGACAATTTTTGATAGCTTATTTATGAGTAGCCAATGGGTAATAGAGATTAGATCAACTTTTAATTTTTATTATTCTTTATTGTTTTTTATTTCATATTATTATTATTTCATTGTTCTGCAGTTGTTGAAACAGCCGAAGAAATTAAGTTATCTGCTGCCACCGTTTCCTTGCGGACTAAGGCTGGCTGGGCTTCTTGAATTTGAATTTATTAGGAGTATTTAACTTTATGAATATTAAAATATATATTAAATTACAAATTTTTGATAATCGCTTCAATAATAATTTATTCATTTAAATTTTCTCTACAATTTTCAAGATTAAATCCGGGAAAATAGCTTCAAAAGATACGGAAGAAAAAAATGAAGCTGAAAAAGATGCCACTGAAAAGAGCGACAGTAAGACTAAAAAGATCAATAATATTGGCAAGATACAACTCAACAAGAAAAGTAATTCAAGTAATAAAAATGGCGAGAAGGAGGATGATTTCCAGGCTAAAGTGTACGAGAAGAAGGAATTGAAGGGGATGTTGAAAGGTGAGAAAATTATCATCATCATAATCATTGTCATCAGCATTTCTATCATCATCATCATCATCATCATCATCATTTTAATCATAATCGACAGAAGACGAGAAGAAAGGCAAGGGAGGTGAGAAGAGGAGTTACGACCCCAACACAGACATCTCCAAGCATCCGACCGCCGCTGTGAGCACTCCACTCCTCCTTCCCTCCCATCATTGCAATGCCTCTCCTCACTCAACTACACTAGTTTTAATAATAATAATAAATAAACAGAAGCGCTCTTTATCAACTTTCGATCTCTTATCTCAACTTACTTTACCTGCACATGTCCAATATTCAATCAATCAATCACATCAATGTATAGAGCGTTTTTTAATTAAATTCACCGTGTTAACGGCATGTTTTACTATTTTAGTATTTAATCGCAACATCAAACCATGCAGAAAAAGACCCGCAAGAACTTCCACAAGAGCAACAAGAGTCAGTCGTTCATGCCCCAGAAGTGACCTTTCCAGCAGGGAAGCAGCAGATTTCACGCACTTATCTTTAAACATCGTTTACCTTTTTTTTGTTGCCTTCATTCAAGAATATCCTTCATGTACATGATGGGTATTGGTGTATTTTGAGGAAATAAAATTTATTGTTTTTTTTTGAACGATTTGTGGTTATAAAAGAATGTCAAACAAAGATGAGCTTAAATTTGCGTAAGACATTTGGTATAAAAAATAAAAAACAAAGTTTATTCGCAAAGTTGCATATATATTTCGAATAAAAAGATGACAAAAGAGTTTAAAATAAAGTTAGTTTTTAGCATAAAAATTTGAATATCAAATTATAAAAAAAGAAATTCATTGTTTAATGATGTCGAAATCTAAATTATTCGTAATGTACGGCATCCAAAACTAAAATGGAACAACTCAATTACCAGGATTTCTAAACTAAATGTAAAATGTTTCGAGGGGACTACATAGTTGCTTCAAATTATGAAAATCTAGTCAAGTTTGTGTATAGTTCCACTATTAATTGGTTCTTAAATGTCATTTTTGTAAAGTTCTGCAGCGTTACAAACGGCATTGATTCAGACGCTCAAGGTACATCTAAGATAAGATTGAGAGAATATCATTAGACAGGGCAGACGAATGTATATTCCTGCAGGATCCTACGTCGACATGCTAATAGCACTGAGATATGGCTGGAAAAAATAATAGATGAATGTGAAGGCTAAAGATTCTATGTAGATAGAAACAAAGTATTTGGGTTTGAAATTTGAAGTACCCATGGTTTACCGGTTTGAAAGGTCAACAGAAGTAAAACTGATTATTTTAAAAAAGTCATTAAAAATCATTTTCAATAGATCTGGGTTTTCTTCTTTCATTTGAGAATGATCTGGTAGAGGAACAGGCAGAAGGAAAGAAGGATGAAGCTGGTGGAAGAGATGAATCCAGCTGGTGCACCTGTGTCAAGTTGTAATATGTATTTGTTAGGTTTTATAAATGAGATATTTAAAAATATAATTTAAATTTAAAAAACTGGAAATTTATCTTGAAAAGAAGTAAATACCGTCGCAGATTGGCCTTCTGGCTTGCAGGTTGGTTCTACAGGGATCGACTGTTTCGACGAGTTCGAACAGATTATTATTTTAAAAATTACTTTTATCGCCTTGATTATTCTTAACCAAAGTACTTTTAGTTGTCCCAAACTCTTTAAACAATTTTGACTTTTTCGGGGTTGCGGCTTACAAATGAAAACCAGATTAAGATCGCAACCAATTTCTCAGAATAGAATACCTTTGCGTTTGCTCGAGGCACATTCGTCCCAGATCCTCGTGTCGATTTCGACCTGGTAGAGCTTGTCGAAGGTGCAGTCTTCGACCAGGGCAGCCAGCAGAAGGGGTCGACACAACATCCACAACTGCATAGCCCTGAAGGAGTTGCGCGAGAAATATTAACTTTTATTATATTTTATGTAATATTTTTTATAAATATGTATTAAACGATGGCGAAATTATGTATTTTTAAAAATCTTTGATTTAAATATTTTTAATTAAATCAATGTTCATTAAGTTAAATACTATTTTTAAGAAAAGCACGTACAGGCACTGGTCTTGGTTTCCTGAGACCGCCTGGCTGAAGCAGCGGTCGTAGTCACTCCTCAGCTGACTCATCTTGTCTTCGGGAACCTTCTCTATGCAACTGAGCACCGTTCCATAACCTGCATAAAGTTGCAATTCATGATGGCCACATTTTTTAGACAATCGCATTTTTTAACAATATGATTTACAATAAATTATCTATTTATTAAAATTCACGCGCAGTTTTACCATGGCATATTTTTCGTTATTTTAATGCTAATTCTGTGGAATTAATTAAGATGCTTCTTCCACGTACTTGCTTTTTGGACGCAGATGCCATTGTAGTGGGAGTACAAGTCCTTGTAGTAGTAGAAAGATTTGATGTCTGGAGCATTACAAAAGGTGTTCGCTGGCAGACAGGTTCGGAGAGCTGGAAGTTTCGATCTGAATCAGAATGGCTTAATCTGAGTAACACTATTTTTTTATCAAGAAATATTCCAAGCTGGAAAAATGATTTTATAAAAAACGGTCTGAAAACTCAAAATAAAAAATAATTTTATTATTTAAAAATTGAAATAGCCTACCTGCAATATTCTTCCAAGTTGACTGGTTTGAACGCGCTAACGGAAGGGAAAAAATCGAGATTCGAAAAGCCTAACATTTCGTTCGTGCAATATTGCCATTGGTTGGCGTTCCAGCTAGCGGTCTGACACCTTTCTGAAAGTTTTTAGATTTATTTATTTATCTTATAATGTAATTAACTATTTAATAAATTTTTAAGCAATAATTTACAAGATAAACTCATTAAAAACAAATAACATACGAGCGACAGGATAATCTGTAATTAGAATAGTAAATTAAATTTATACTAATTAGATAATCTACATGTATATGAATGAAAACTCGTTGACGACTATAATTATTACTTTTTGATTATGCTTAAATGTCCAATTAACTTAATAATAAGTTGATTTAAAACTCACTCGCACAGTCGGCTTCTGTCATTTGGATTTTGAGATACTTGGATTCATCTGGCGTGTTTTCATTTTATTTTTATTTTTTCTTGAACATTTATTCACTAACTTTTATTAAATTTTCGATTTATTAATATTTTTAAATTTAAAGAAAAGTGAAAACATTAATTCTAAACACTTAATTTACTAAGCAATCCCATTTTTTAGTTGGTTTACCAAAGACTCACCTGCAATGAGACTGCAAGAGGGAGAAGAAGTGCTGGAGGAGTCAGATGCAATGCCTCCAGAGAGATATTTCGCTTCCTTCGTGACGTCATCGTACGAGTAGCCCTTGGTCCACGTGCTAGTCGAGGTGGCGATGCTGGATCTTTGCAATGTAGTGTGTGTGTGTGTGTGTGTGTGTGTTTGTGTGTGTGTGTGTGTGTGTGTGTGTGTGTGTGTGTGTGTGTGTGTGTGTGTGTGTGTGTGTGTGTGTGTGTGTGTGTGTGTGTGTGTGTGTGTGTGTGTGTGTGTGTGTGTGTGTGTGTGTGTGTGTGTGTGTGTGTGTGTGTGTGTGTGTGTGTGTGTGTGGTGTTGTAGTTGTGTGAGTTTGGGTTATTGGTATGGAAATGGAATAGTTTTAGTTGAGTGACTTTGGATTATTGGCATAGAAATAAAATAATTAAACTTTTAATAAAAAAAATTAAATTACGATGTTCTTTCAACAGTCCGATTAAAATGTTTGAGAATTCGTTTTAAAATCGAGAAAACTAACAGACAATTGATTGGTCCACGCGTTGGAACGAAGTTGCACTTTTCTTTGGTTTGGAAGGCGTTGTTCATGTTCATTTGGAAGCTGGTGCAGATCAGGTTGTCTATTGGAGAATACTAATATACATCTTCAAGTAATTACTACTCAAGATGCAATTTTTTTGAAAATAATTAAAATTAACATAAATTAAAAGTAGCTAGAGTGTATAATTACTAAAATTGAAACAAAGCGGCAAACCTTCTGCGGTAGTGCTTGCCATCGTTCTGGTCAGTACTTTGTTCTCTGCACTGAACGACACCAGATCCACTGGATTCTCGAGCGTGTCGTAATTGAAGCAGGTGTCTTTGAAGCTTTCCTTGCTTTAATGTGGTGGAAATGCGATGTAAATGTTCACGTTAATTTTTTTCGTCTTTTAATAATCCTACTTTAACTATAAATAAAATTCTATAATTCTTCTTATAACCAGCTTGTCTGAAATTGCTTAACGTGTCCAAAAATACAAACAGAAAAAATTAAGACTTATGAAATTTTCAAGTCCTAATATAATATAATACATAATTTGAAAAAATATAAAACATCGATAACTTCAAGCAGGAAACTAACACAAAAAAGTCTTTTTTTTCAAGAATCACATCCCGATTTGTCTTTGGCATCTCTGGAAACCCGCTGATGCTTATGTCCAGGGTGCACATCGTCAGTTTGTGTGAGTCCCACGACATGATGTTACATTTCCCTTAGAAAAATATTTACGGTGAAATTTTCGAATTTTAAAGACTTTTAAACTTGTTTTTTAATTAAAATTCAAATTTAATTTGAAAAACAAATTATTTGTTAAAAATAAATGTTTTTGAATAAATTAAATAATAATAAATAAATGAACGTGCAGGATAGATGGAAGATTATTGATTAGAACAGCTTGGTTTAAAGATATTTCCGCGAAAAGATAGGTGAATAAGAATAATTAAGAATAGAAAACATAAAGATTAATTATCCGGAAACTAGCGTTAATATTCATCAAAATGTATTTTAAAATATTTATAAAAAATATACAATTAAAAAATCTAAATATGAAAAGTTATAATGTTAAATTTGGCAATTTTTTTTTTAAATACAAACTTTCAATCTTGTAAACTTGTTCTCCTTGTATCGTTTTGCAGGTAGCTGTGAATGGAAAACATCAGAAATCATTTATGATGTTCTCTATATCTTAACCTTACATAATTCAGCTATAAAAATCATTCAGTTTCGATGTGTAAATGGAAATTTAAAAAAAATACAACTTATAAAACTATAATAATCCAACTTTAGTTTTGTGTTTTACTGATAGAGATACAAATTAAAATAAAATCTAAAGAATCTAAAAAGGTTTAACCTGTCTGCAACCAAACCACGAATAGGAGATAACAAAATGTTTCACGCGACATTTTCAACAAAGATTTTTTTAAATTGTGAAGAAATGTTCAAAAAGTACTTTTTCAATGTTTTCAAACATTTAATTAGACATCGAGTTGCTTTCCTCTCTTATATGAAGTTCAAACCACTGCGTACATCGACTAAGCTTGGGCTTAATATCGACCCCCTTCGTGCATTCATGCCTGAACGAAGAAAAACGCCAAACATTCATAAAAATACGTATGATCTATTGAGAAAATGTATAAATATATTATGTGAAGAAGCAATCAAAAATACTTAACAAGAAGATTATCGGATTACAAATTCACGCACTTTTTCTGGCGTGGAAAGGTGTTCTACCATTAATTCATTCAAATGAATTTATATAGTGTTTTTTTACCATTTCAAAAATGCTCTTTAAGAAATTTGTTAAATCATTTAAAAAAACTTTTATAGAAATTATATATCCATATTTAAATGAACATTAAATAATTTTTGCTACTCCCACCTGCTTCTCAGGTTACCTCGACGGCAATAGGACACTGTGGATTGCCGTCAATTATAAGGATTTAATGACAATTAAAAAAGTAGATTAATAAGGACGAGACAATAATGAACAGTAAGTGATGATGATGACGTGGAGTTTTGATTGGTAGTAATTACCTAGAAACACGAAGGTTCAATAATAAAACGCGCTGATAAGTCACACACAAAACTTATCTTACCGAAATACAAGAGTCTTTCTAAATATGACATGTTTCTGGAACACGTTAAAAAAAATAAATTCCCATCAACTGCGTAGGCTCGAATTCTGAGAAGCGATGAAATAAAGTATGCCTAATGAATCACCAAGTTTGAGTCGTGATCTTTCAAAAACCATTAATTTCATAAAATATTAATCTGATCAGTAATCATTTCATCAATGACGCAAATGACATCTGTTATATCTTTTGTGAAAATATTTGAGTGCCATTCGTTAATGACATCAGAAACCTTTTAGGCAATGAAAACACAATAAGTGTTTATTCAAAGACTCATAATCGTGAAATGAATCATACTTTTATTTTCTTTGGGTGCAGGATAGCTTACGTTCAACTCACTAGTGTGGGTTCGATTCCTATCGGCCCCGAAGTGCGTCAATGCTCCAGAGGAGCCTTGAACTTTATAAAGAAAAAAAATAAAATTGCTGCTGTTGGCTGGTAATAAAGATTCTTTAGATAAAAAAAAATTATAAAACTATATTTTAGTTTAAAATTTGATTTGAACGTTTCGAAAATTGCTTAATCACAGAAACTATCAATCAATCATCAAATAAATTTCTATAGCGCTCTTTCATCAAATTGATAACTAGTTCAATTCACACTTAGATGGGAGTTTTATGGGCAATTTTACAAATAAAAGGTGCCTCATCTTTTTCCAAAGTTCACTTCGGTTTATTGAAATCCATTTCTTTAATGAAATCCTCATACTGATAGTTGGTGATAAAACTCAAAGAAAAAATGATGTCAGTTTACTTCAGTTTTACATTTATTCACTAGATCTTTACATAATAAAAGATAATTGAAGATAATATAGATTATAAAAAAATATGTTTCTTAATATAATTCTATTTTATTAAAAATAGAATAGTTGACTATTGAGGTTTGTGTTAAAGAATACCATCTGTCGAACTGAAAATATCTTGAGAATGTTTTCATTTAGGACACGAGCTTCAGGGATGCAATGGTGTCAGAGAGTTTAAGTTGATTATTAAGCTTTTGAATCATTTTAAAAATTAATAAAACTATGATTTTACCAAGAGTTAGACACATAACCTTTTATGAATAATTCCTTTTAAAAATTACTTTTTAAAATAAATTATTTTAGAAATAAAAGATTTAAAGGACTGTTCTGAAAAATCTTTAAAACGTGTATTCTTGTTTGTTAGAAGCTGAGTATTTGATAAAGATTCCTATTGATGATTTGTTCAGAGGAAACTCTTTCAAATGCTATGAAATAATGACGTTTCTATCGGTGCATCCATGCCGTTTAAACCCTTTATAAGAGTCTACATATATGTGAAGACAAAAAACTTTTTCTGATTTCAGGAACGAAATAGTTCATGTTAACTGTTGATAAATGAACTTATAAAAAGGAATAGATTCCAAATATTTTGTATCGAATATTGAAATTTAAAAGAACATAAAATAAACCAAGATTTCAACATAAACTCACCCAACAACGATGCGTCTCGGAGTAAACACCACTGTTTGTATTCTTTTTTTGATTTTATGTTTGTCTTTTCTAGCTTCCGAACCTTCGAACGACGCCATCGAGAACTTCATCTCCACCTTGAAAGCATTCCTCAACCGTTCCAAAGTGCTCGACGTCGTCCTGCTTATCCGAAACTCCAATAAGGTCACCAGGCCTGACCTGGATGTCGTCGAAAACTTTATGAAAGTAGGTCAAAAAATAATATATATAAAAAAATATATAATAATGATTTTTTTTAAAGAAATCGTTTTTTTCTGAAATAAATACTTATTCATATCGACATGCACTCTAGCACACTGACTACTACAGAATCTTCTCGACCCTCACATAAACGACCAGCTGAGAGCGGCAATCGTCACATACAACACCAACACCACTCTGTACTTCAACAACATCCACAACGACTCCCAAGTCACAGACAACTACAAATGCCTTCTCTTCGAGCACATCTCATCCAGCTTCATGCAAACCTCGCCTGACGACTTCACAAACACCCACAAAGCCCTCAAGGAGACCGAAAACATATTCACCAACGCTAGAACATCTTCCAGAAAACTAGTTTTTCTACTGACGGACAGTGCACACAACGTAGGACCTCCACCCGCCTCCGCCTCTCAGTCATTGCAGGCTTTATCGTGGCAGGAGAACTCCAGCCACGACGAGGTTGTCATCTTCACTCTGGGCATTCAGGAAGCCAGTCTCGAAGAACTCCAAAGCATCGCCACCGACCTCCCCCACCACGCCGTTCTCTTCGATAGTTACAAACAACTTGACGTCCAACGAAGAAAGCTTTTTGTTGGTTAGTGGAGAGTTCTACGTGCAAAAAAGTTTTAAATATTTATTTTTATCAAAAATTATTTTTTGTGCCGATGCTTTATGTTCTTTATAAAATATAGAGTTTCAAACGGATTACTCATCAAGTCAGCACGATTAGATAAACGTGAAACGTAGCGAATTGTTTTAAAAATTGAATTCTCTATTTAGAAACGAAGAATCGCTACTTCAATAGGAAGAAAGAAAGAAATAATTTAATACGAACGCTGATAGGAAGCGGTTACTATAAACTGAAGTGTAGATAAGACGATGACTTTCCCGTGGCACCACACTTACGCACACAAACCTCTGCATCCACACATTCCTCCATACAAACATATATCCATCCGAACATACGTTCATACAAACATACACAAACTTTTGATTAGCATTTTAAACTTCGAAATAGTTCAGGCGAGCAATTAAAATTAATGTTCTGTTCAAAAAGCGTTAAATCTTGGTAGGTACCCGAATAAAATTCATAAAACACACTTTTCAACGTTTAAGACATATTATTTCAGAATAAATTAGATTTTCGAACATTTGAAGCATTTTATTAACCCACAAAAAGATCAAATCGAGACAAACTGGGCTCCCATCGGCAATAACTCAGACGATCTGGCCCAAAAGCATGAAACCAATAAGAGCCCATTTCAAACGCCCAAGAAGTGTGGAAAGTGGCAGTGTGGAGGGGCTCATTCAACGTGTGTGTGTGGACGTGACACTGGAGAGTACGTGTGCACGTGTGACCTTGGTCATGAAAGAGTGGACTCTTCCTGCCAGCGTTGGTGTTCACCTTTTTTTCGCGCTCTTTACTTCATTAATTTAATGTTTTTATTTAATAAGTAATCACTTAGTCATAAAATGTAAAAAGTGTTAACTAAGTCTTTTTTCAAAATCTTGAAGCTTGTCAGGTGGGTTACTTCAGAGACTCGATGGAGACACTAAGCTGCAAAGCATGTCCTCAGAACGCCACCACCCTCAGCACCGGATGCACCTCTTTGGCTGCTTGTGTTCCCAAGCCCGGTTGGTGGATGAATAAATAATTCAAGTTAAATAAATTAATAAGTGAACTGATTGTTGTAAACCACAAAATCTCAAACGGCTAATTAAAGCACAGCTAATCACGGATAAACCATTGGTAATTACGGCGCCGAACCGCGGCGTGAATCCTTTTTAACAATCACTGACAAATTGAGGCACTTACGTAAGCCAGCGTAACGAGTCTTCTGTTATTATTTTTAATGTTCAAGATAATTTTTATTCCTTCAAATCAGAAAGTTAATTGGCATAATAAATGATTAATTGAGAATCTTAGTTTGTGAGAAAGTATTCAGGTTATGGCTCTTTTTAATTGATGGAGTTATAATTTACACGCCTTCACATAACCAAACCTAATTGAGTTGTAACGATAAGATGCACATTCACAAAGCACCCAAACGGTTGGAAAATGCATGAAAATCCTTTGAGGAAAATAAAAAAATTCTCATTTTTTGCCAATCATCGCCTAATGTTTAACAACTAAGTATTACCCATTAATTCAGTATAACCAAAATTTTCTAGCTAAAAAAACCCTACGCCTAAGTTAACCTTCAATAATGATAATAGGCTTTGGCGAAGACAAACGTCTGCGAGAATGAACAGATTAGAGTTCAAAGAAATGCCTGTCTGTGTGTTATCCAGGCTAAGACCGCCAAGACATTTTTACTTACTTTTGAGTTTATTATTAATAATAATAATAATAATAATTACGAGCATTATTATAGTGGCGTATAACCCGAACGAGCTTCTGGGCCACTTAGGCTGCATATTTTCATTTGCGCCTTTGGGTTACTAAGGCATCAGTTGAATTCGAACCTAGGACCTTTCATTATTGGTCAAGCCGAGATTCGTTGCCGACCTGGCTACCCGTTACTATTGTTTGCCCTTTATTAAAATTATAGAGACAATTACATAGTAAATAAAAAAAATTAAATTTCAAATGAATTATTGTTGAGACTTCCAACTGTATTGATAATATAATTTCATCATAGTCATACAAACGTTGGAATTCAATTTATTTCTATCTCATTTTAAACTCTACTTGAATCAAGGTTTTTTCAACATATGAAATGTAGATAAATCTCAATCAAAATAAAACTATAAAAAACTTTTCAAAAACTCTTATTTAACATGCAAACAGGATTTTCCAAATGTCCACCGGCACCTGCGGTTCCCAACTCGATCAGTTATTTCGTTTCTACCGCCTCAAACACCTACACCAAAGTAGCTCCAACGGGTGTAAGTTGTGAAAGCGTCACTGACGGGGGCTCGTGTTACTACGAGTGTCGCGAAGGTTTCAGTATGCAAGGGAGCCCCTATATACGGTGTCAGAGGGGAGGAGTGTGGAAAGGAAAAGAACCCGCGTGTGAAGGTTGGTTCGAAGTTGAAACGAGTTTAGTTGGTTTTTCGAATAAAGTTTCGGTGGTTGTTAAATTATAAATAAAAAATTTCACAATTAAAATCATTTTTTTCGAATAGCCTAAATTTTTCATTATATAGAACTTTCCCAACTCCTTTCAACACGCAACAGTGATTGAGTGCAAGAAGATAGCTCTCAAGAAGCTGAGTCAGTTGCAAGTGAGAGTGAGGTACCTCAACGGAAGCAACTACAACTCCGTGCTCCAGGTCACGTGTTTGAACCCTGCTCACGTGGTCATTGGCGCCTCCATGTGGCCGTGCAACAAGTTCGCAGTGTGGAAAAAACCGGATAATTTCCAGTGTAAAGGTTCAGTGGAACAAGTTCTTTGAATTTAATTTCAAATAATGCATTATATATCTTCAGAAAAACTTGTTAAACTACATTGAAACTTTCATTTCAAATAAAATGTGGAATTCCAGAAGTGTTTTGTTCGAAGTTGGAAGTGCCTGAACACTCAAAGGTCATGCCAGAAGAGTGCACAAGAACACAGCTGCCCTTGAACACCACTTGCTCAGTGCAGTGCGTCAGTGGTTTTGTGCTGCAAAATCCATCCAACTTTACGTGCACCTTTGATGGAAAAACCTTTTGGAAAAGCTTACAAACTCCTTATTGTCAAGGTGCTTTTATTCAATGTTGTTATTTTTAGTTAGAAGATAGGAATTTTTAAACACCCATAAGTTAACAACTTTGATTAATTTTTAGGAATTTAATTAAAGATCTTAAAAAATCTCCATTAACACCATCAGACATCAAGCCTCCAGTCGTAGAATGCTTGTCTGAGATAAGAATCGAAGTGTGGAAAGTTCCATTGGATGGAGTCTACGTCAATGTGTCATTAGAAAACGCCAACATTTCCGACAACAGTGACGACTTCAAGGCAAAAATAATTGGCTTGCCGCAGGGTAACAAATTCAAAAAAGGATCAACAGTCTTAACCTATTTTGCTGTTGACTCCAGCAATCACTCAGGCATTTGCCATCAAAACATCATTATTCAAGGTTTAGAACTGAATATTTATTTTATTGGTCGATCTTTGTATCGCAAACAAAATTTTGAAATGTATTTATTCATTAAATAAAATCCAACAATAATTTTATCAAAAACAATTGATTAAACACAGAAAAAACAGCAAGAGCGTTGAACTGTCCGAAGAGCCAAACGATACAGATCCAACGGGCTGACCGAAAGGCGATAGTGAAGTGGGAGGAACCGAGGTTTGAGTATTCCAACGGCACTGAAGCAGCCCACACATGCAGTCTGGAGAGTGGAAGACTGTTCCAGTATGGCATCCATGTCGTCAGGTGCCATGTTGTCAAATACCCTGGAAGCTTCTGCGAGTTCAACATCAACGTTTCAGGTTTTTAGATCTTGTTGCGTTTGATTCGACACAGATAAGAATAAAAAATGATCGCCATATATTTTCAAAAGTATTGTTAATCATGTACAAATATTCAAGTTTACATCAGTTAATTTCAACTTTTAGAACCAAGCTGTGAGCTACAGAACGATCTTCCTTTAAACGGACACCTCAAATGTGAGAGCAACCGTGGTCGTGTGGTCAAAACGTGTTTGTTGCAGTGTGTGCCTGGCTATGAGACCATCCCTGGAACTTCTTCATCGTTCGAGTGTGACTGGAAAGGCCTGTGGAACGTGCCATTCCCTTGGCCAGACTGCTTCAGTTAGTGGTGTTTTGTTGGAATGAATAATATATTATTTTTTTTTTGGAAATCGTTATTTTATCCATATTTGATTTTTAAAGCGTAAATGACTTTAAATTTTGTTTTAGAAGTTCGAAAGTCTCCGAATCAAGAGTTGACGATGGCGATTGATTTTGAAATGACGAAAGGAAATTGCGGAGTTGACAAAAATAAAATATTCGAAAAAATTAATGAATTCATGCAACCATTTATTAACCCGAACGATGAGCTATCGAAGGAAGCCCACGTAGTTAATATTAAAGAATGGAACACAAAGTGTGTTGAAGACGATAGTGAGAGTGATAAAACACGAAAGAGAAGAAGTGTGGAGGAGGGAATAGAACGGCCAGATGTGAACGAAACGAAGGTTTTTTCTGAATCGATTCCTGCTTTTACAATTAATAATTCGAGTAGCAGTCTCAAATGGGAAAAGTCTTCATTTGATATTACCGAATATATGTCACATCTGCTGAATTGGGCTAAAGATTTGACAGGCTCGTTGACGAATATTGAAAAAACAGAAACATTAAAAATACAAAAATCCGTAGATTTTTTAGTTGAGCCTAGAAAAGATGAACCAGATGATGCAAAAAATGATCTATCAAATGCACCATTAACTACACAATTTACAATGGAGTATCCCGAGATTCGTACACTTACATCTGAACCTATTGAAACTACAGCACTTACATTCGAATCTAATGAAACTGTAGCATTGACAATGGAAAATACCGTTTTTACAGCAACTATTTCAACAACATCAGCATCTACAGAATTCACCACACCAGTTGCACAACAAACTTCAAGCAACACTGAGCAGCAACAAATCTTGACACTTTCTACCAAAGAGTTGATAACTGAAACACTTGAAACTCAAGAACTCGGAAGCGATAATTACACGAAAGAAAACAGTAATCTTCAAAGCACCAACAAAATTAATGAAGGCGTAACACGAACCTTCTTCGAAAGTGATAAACAGCATGAAAACAATAAGCTTATAAAGTTTGATACCAGCGTTGAGGTTAATTCGCAAAAAGTCACTGCCACTCATTTTCTGCAATCAAACGAAGTAAGGGGAGTAGTAGGCGAAAAGAATCTAATCAGTTTCATAATCATCTTCGAAATAAAGTACCTGGACAAGACGATGTACATAACGACGAAAGAGATGGAGGAAAATGCAGAGAAACTCATTGACAACCTTTACGAGTTGGAGTGGTTCGACGAGGAGTGGAGCATCGACAGCACTCCAATACACATGACCACTAAGTTGATCGACATCCAGAAGAATCTCATGGAAATTAACTGCTCAACTGGCGAGCAAAAAGTATCGTCATCCTGTTGTTAGTCGGAATTTAATTAATTAGTTTAATTTTAAAAGAATTATAAAATTTATTTAAAAAAACATATATTCAGTATTAAAAAATTCAAACCCTAAAAGACACTCAAACAACCTTTCAAACTCCCACTCACGCAGACCTATGCGTGCAAGGAACCTACCTGAACAGCACTTCGCTGTTGTGTGACTGGTGCCCTGAAAGCTCCTACCAAGACGAGCCCGGTTCTTTAGATTGCATTCCTTGCTTTCACAACACCATAACCCTCAAACCGAAGTCAAGAACTAAAAGGGATTGCGTGGCGATGTGTAACTTGGGGTATTTTTCAACAACTGGTCGTCAGCCTTGCCAGCCTTGTCCTGTAGGTTCCTACCAAAATCTGATGGGACAAAGTGCGTGTATTGCTTGCTCCCCTGGATCCTCAACGCTTTCCATCGCTTCTGTCGATGCTAACTCGTGTGTCGGTTAGTCCGTTATGAGCTTCAGAAGAAAAAATTAGCTAAAAGAATGAAATTTAATATATTATCAACATTTAATTTTGATATAATTTATATTTTTTTAATTCTCAAATTTAAAATAAATAATTATTTTACAACAGAAGTATGCAAGCCAAACCAGGAAAGTCCCACTGGTCTCCAGCCTTGTCATGAGTGCGCGATGGGATTCTATACGAAACTAAGTGGCCAAATCTTTTGTCAACAATGTCCTCTAACCTCACATGAGAATGAACCTGTGTCTTCATATTGCCCAAGTAATAATAATGCTTTTACGTCTCTCCCAACAAATATGTCTCTAAATAACATGTATTAACTGAAATCGAAATTTCATTCTTAAACTTTTGGTCGATGTATTTTCACTATTATTGATGTATTTTCTTGAAACCCAAATAGAAAAAGTGGAGTGCAAGGATACGTCATGTAACAACAGAGGTTATTGCTTGGAGTGGGAAGGCGGTTTGTATTGTGAGTGTGATGATGGTTACGTGGGAAGGCGGTGTGAAGATGAAGCAGACGAATGTGTTGGCGTCGTGTGCGAGAACAATGGAACCTGCATAGACCAGCATGCATCTTTCGAGTGTGCTTGTCTGCCGCAGTTCAGAGGTTATCTACTAAATCCCGACTCCCTTTAATATTATATGCTCTTATTAAAGATAGATATTCTTTAAAAACCTATTTCAACAATAATAAAAATAGCCACTTAAAAGTCATTTATCAAACCACCAAAGGAAAGTTTTGCGATCTTGATGTGGATGAGTGTTTAAATAAAAAAGCTTGCATGAATGGTGGTTCCTGCATTAACCTCCACGGTGGATACCAGTGTCTGTGTCAAGATGGCTATACGGGTTTGCTTGAAGTTTATCAATTAATCTTAATGGAATTATTAAATGTTTTAAACTGATATAATTTGGAGTTAAGTTCCAATAAATCGGTCACTGAGAACTAAATTATAAAAAAAATTTATTAAACTTTAAAATCCTTCTTCTGAATTGGTAATTGAGAGGTAAAAGCATTTAATTTAAAAAAAGAAGTTTCGGACTAAAATGCCATTCACAAATCCCTCAAGGGTTTGACTGTTCTGTGGATGTAGACGACTGCGCTGGAGTGGACTGCGGAGGAGGAACTTGCGTCGATGCCCTCGACTCCTTCTCATGCCTCTGTCCGCCAGGCCTGACCGGTTGAGTTTAAAACATTAGTTATTATTCAGAATAACAACTTTCTTGTTTTAGTTGAATACTTCAAAGTTTGAATGCTTTTTCATAATTCACCAAGTACTCCAAATATTGTTTAATAATTTAAACTTGTATTTTGACTTCCCATAGGAGTCTTGTGTGACACCTCCATAGACATATGCACGCTTGAAGCCTGCCAAAACGGTGGCACGTGTGTCGCTAACGGCAGCACCAGAACTTGCCATTGTCCGGTCAACTTTGTTGGTGAGGTAACATTTCCAAACTGCAAGATCAAAAAATTATTAAAATACTTTAAATTTTTTTCCTAATTTTGACAAATCATTTAGACATTTTTCATTAAACCCTTTTTTCCTTCTCCCAAAAGGCTCAAACTGTGAAACAGAAGTAGGCTTTTGCTCAACAAACCCGTGTGGATCAAACGCTTCATGCATCTCTCATCACAGCAGTTCTCAATGCATTTGTCCCCTGGGATTCATCGGCAAGGATTGCTCTCAGGGTTTGTTTTGAACTAAAATTTTAAATCATCAAGTTGATTATTGTATATACAAAATGGTATATTAACGAGAATTTAATATTTTTTATTTATATTATATTAATTATATTAATTAATTATTTATTTATTTTAATAACTTTTTATCTCCACAAGAAACCTCTTCGAACTTCGATCTTCTATTCTTCTCCCGTCTGCCTGGTGGATACGCGAGTGTGCCGGTGTGGAAGAGTACGAAAGAGTTGAGCGTGTGTGTGTGGATAAGATCGAACGACATGCAAAACTACGGCACCGTCTGGTCTTACGAGCCTGAAGTGGGAGATGCAGCGGCCCCTAAGCTCTATGACTACGGAAACCTCAAAGTAGCCCTTTGAATGAAAACATTTATAAGGATGTTAAATGTAATTTCAAAATATTTCAAAATTCGTGAACTAGTTTTGAACCCAATTTAAAACACGATGTTTTGAATTTGGAAAACTTTAAAATAATTATAACCTTCAATCTAGGCGCTTTTGAATTTGAGGAAAGAGCGCTATAGAATTTGATTTGATTGATTGATTGATTGATTGAATCGATTTAAAATCCCAGTTTAAGATGGGCAGGAACACGATAAGCACGGGACTATCACTGAACAACGGCAACTGGCATGATGTGTGCGTAGCATGGAGAAGTTTGGAAGGACTGTGGAGTGTGTATGTTAATGGCACCAAGGTAGGCAGAGGAAAAGGCTTGAATCCGAATGGAAACTTAGAGAAAGGACGTTTGATTCTAGGTAGTCATTTTTATAAAAGAAAATAAAATAAATACTTTTATATTCACTTTTTCTAACAATTGTTGATGAATAATTATTGAATCAAAAGTTTATTTTTCAAAATATATATATAATTTTTTTAAATGTCAAAATAATTCACAAAGGGCAAGACATTGAGGATGCGGTGAGCAAGAGGAAGAGATTCGTCGGGGAGATGTCAGGTCTTGTGGTTCAAGACGAGTTCATGAATGCGTCATTCTTGGAGGATTTGCATCAAGAGGGGGACGAGTGTTCTGTTAGAGAAGGCTCTGTGCTATCGTGGACAGCTGTGCTGGAAGGCCTGAAGGGAGATGTGCGCATTCGGAGTTCTTCCTTGTGTAAAAGTAAATATTTACACTTTGAGCATGAAAACGCTTTTTAGATTGGTTATTTATATACTGATTTGAAAATTCAAGAACCATTTCTTTCTATCTGCCTAATTACCATGCAGGCAACAACCAATGCTTTTCGTCTGATGAGTGCGCCTCAGACGCTATATGCATTGCTGAGAAGGGCGTAAAAACCTGTAAAGAATGTTCCAAAGACCTGTGGACTCTCGAAGAAGAAGAATGCCAAAAACGACAAGTTGCCTGCACGTCAAGCCCGTGTCAAAACGACGGTGTTTGTGAAGCAACTAGCGCAAACCGTGAGTTTTACGTGTGCCGATGTGTGGAGGGTTACTATGGGAAACTGTGTGCGCATAAGGAAGACTACACCGCCTGTGAAGATGAGTTGTGTTTGAATGGGAAGTGTAAAACGATTGGCGCTAACAAAGTCGAGTGTCAATGTGAACCCGGATGGATTGGCAGAAGATGCCAGGTTTGTGATGAAAATTAAATTTTATAAAATAATTAAAAATTATGACAAATATAAATAAACAAAATTCTATCAATAACTTTTTTTAAAATTTACTTAGTTTTTGAATTAGAGAAATCATTTTTTTAGATCTCTTACACTTCTCCGTGCACCAACCACTCGTGTCCCAGCCATCAAACCTGCATCATCACGGAGGAAGATAAATTCTCCTGCGTCTCTCTTACACCATTTTGTGAGCCTATTACTGTGATAATGTAACTAAGAAATTTCTCATGTTATATTATTGATGTCTCTTTTCTATTATTCTAATATAATTAGTGAACTTTTATTTTTTGGCACATATTTCATTAAAAATCACCCTTTACAGGGACTAAACCGGCCTTCCAAATTGTCTTAGCTGCCGTCATAGCTTCTGTTATTTGCCTCGTCATATGTTTCTTCATCGTTTTCTGCTGTCTTAAAAAATTTAAAAAGTCAAGGTAAGTACGATCGAAAAAATTATTTACGCATTAAAAAAATTTTTTATAAAAATATTTCTAAATTATTGTTTAAGATATTTCTTTAAGCATAGCTTTAAATATTAACTAAATATTCTTTGAGATAGTTTGATAGTAGATGACCTACTCCACAGAGTGAACCGAGCAAGCGACGACATTCCGCTACAAGTGAGCAACCCCTGCTACCCTGACCTCTCCTTATTCACACAATCCACTGACACATTACAAGGTATCAGTGTCGATAGAGCTAAGAGATAATAAATAAATAAATCTAGAAACGCATTTTTTGCTTTAAATTTTAATGAATAATGGGTTTTAAATGCTTTTATTGATTTGACAATCTTCCACGCGACAGAGAGTTACTACTGCGAGCCGAGAGAGATCATGCCATACGCCACATCGGAGGACTCTGAGAGGGAGAGTGACGTCGACGAGGTTTCAGGCCACCTCAGGGGTAGGTACAATCGAGGCTGGACTTCCCGCCAAAACATTCCTCTGCCGGAAGAGCCCGAAGATGAGTCTTGCAAGGACTTCTGCAAGCTGAACCACGCCTTCAGGAACACACCTCCACCTCCGTACTTCCCTTCTCGAGGGTTCTTGGGAAAACGCAATTCGATGCAAAAAATTTCCATTCCATCTACCTCAAACGAAGCGCCAAGCCATGATTATGAAAACGACGGTTTCGAAAAGTACCAAGCTCCTGCTAGCAACTGTTACTTCCTTCCCTTGAACGATGACGACGCTAAAGATGTCGACAATGAGGCCTACCTTGTTCCTTCGACCGAGTCGTTGGCACACAGCTCCAACCCAGATGATGGAGAAAATGAAATTTTTGAAGAGGTGAAAGATTATTCTGTAGAAAATTAATTATTTATCGAAATTTCACAGGAGAACTTACTGTTTTTCCATCTCTTCTTATATGCAACTGTAAATTGATTAGGTTCTTTCTTCACCAAAATGTTTTTTAAATAAACGAGTTTTTTCGTTTATATTATTATTACTGAAAACATTAATAAAATTAGACAATTAGCATTAAACACAATAAATTATAAATTTTAACTACTAAAAAGAGCTAAAGATTTATATTAGAGAGTTATTTTATAAATTCTAGCTAATAATATTAGTCTTTAATTTAGCATTATATTGTGAATTTAGTCAACAAATGGCGATTAAAAAGTAATAAAAAAATAATTTATTGAGCAGCTGAACAGTTTCAAGCTGAATAACAAAGCTATTCAAACCCGTTTCAAGGTAAGCTTATTTCAAACATTTGACTTCATAAAAACGCTATAGAAATATTTTGGAATGAATGATTAATTGACTGACTAGTCTTTCTTCCAATTAACTGCGATTTTTGTTTGATTTATTCAAACGGTTAATTCAACTTAATAAATTCCGTTAAAAATGGAAAAATTCGCAGCCATTATTATAATATTTCAAGAACAGAAGCGAAACTTTTTAAAATCAACATAGTTGGAAAAAGCCGGAAATCATGCGCAATAAATAAAAGCTGAAGATTATTTTTTTTTTACAATAGAATCTTTAAATAGCCTCATATGCGCGTATGCTACCATCTGGTAGCGTTGGCAGAAACAAGGTTAATCACCCATTTAATCACTAGTCATTAAATTTATCAACCGCTTGAAACTGCCTTCAAGCCAAACAAATGAAAAAATTTAAATTCTTAAAAATAATGAAAGTTATAATAATTTCTTTGCATTCCACCTAAAGTTTGAATTATACTCATATATATATAATATATATTATAGGTAATACATAATTTATATTGTTATACTTAAGTCATTTGACATACACAGGAACTATAAATGTAGTTGCGTGATAATAACATTGCCTCCGAATGTTTTATGACTTGTGTTAAATTTTAAATATTATTATAAGTATATTTAACTTATAATTTTAAAATTTAATTAAATTAAGAAAATTTGTTTTGAAGAAACTTCAATACACAGTAAACTTAATAGAATGCATTTTTAACACTTTAATCGATTTAAGAACTTTTCTTATATTTAGTTTCTAAACGTTCTGAATATATGTTGAAATTTATAAAAAAATTGTTCTTGATTTACTTCCTATTATTATTTTTTTAAATTTAATGAGAAAAAAAATACTTAAGACAAGATTAATCTAACATATTTGAAACTGAAGTTTAGTTACTAAAGTTTAGTTACTAAACACTTGAAAACACATTAGAAAATTAAATTAAAGCATTTAATGTTAGATTCAAATATTTTGTTTAAATTATATTTAATTTTATTTTAGAATGTCATTTGCTTTATAAATATAATTCTATTTAATTATCATTATTTATATTTAAATTGCAGATAACATGCCAGAGAGTACAACTGAAAAGTTTAGGTGGGTTTCTATGTTAAGATTTTGAAAAATATAATTTTTTAAAATTTTGCATAAAATCTTATTTATTCTATCTGCATTGTTTAAAAACAATAAAATATAATATTAGTGTAATATGGTATTATTTCACCACTTTTATCACTCAATGACTAGCCTCTTGAACACCTTAGTTATCAACTGAATTCTTATCAACACTCAATATCACAAGACCCATCAGAGATGCATTCTAAAAACTGAACTTTTCATTTTAAATTTCTGAAACACTTCATCAACTTATTCTGTTTTTAACCTTTGACACCAATTTCAAAGATTGGATGAGTCACATCATCAAACTTTGCAAACTTTCTCTGTTTTAACCCTAACTTATATGAGGTCTAGTATATTATATTATAATTGCAATATATTTTAATTATATTGTATTACATTATAATATAGTATATATATGATATAATAATTACGTTTGAAATATATATTAAAACTATGTTATTACTCCATTCTAGTTATAATATATTCTAATTATAATATATTGTTCCATGTTATATGATATTTATTCATATGATATTACTATTATTATAATACACCCTCATTAACAAAACACCCCAAAAACACTCAATACTTAAATCCATATTTCCAGACACAAAAGCCCTATAAATAAATTAATAAATTAACCATTCACAAAGACACACACACACACACACACAGCCTGCTTCCGAAGATTGTGAACGGGGGCATAGCTGGGATAGTGGGGGTGACATGCGTTTTTCCAATCGACCTCGTTAAAACTCGCCTGCAAAATCAGCAAGTGACTGCAGATGGCCACAAGATGTACCAGAACTTGTGAGTTGTTATTGTCCTATTTTCATTTTATTATTATTTTTTCTTTTTGTCTTTCATACATAAATTATTCATTTTTTATGTATTTATAAAAAAAATTTTGTCTGAAAGTTTATTTTATTTATGTTATTTTGATTTATTTTCAAAATAATTTTTATATTTTGATAGTTTTGCAGCGATAATAAAATGTACACTAATTTTGTAATGACAAATGGTGCATTAATATAACTCAGAGTTTAAAGCAAAAATCAATTTGAAGATCATTACTCGAATACTCTTTGGTTAGTGGCTGCCATTTTGGTAACCAAATCAAATCAATTTGTGGTTTTGGGTATAGTATTTAAAATGCTAAAATCTTAGATCTAAATGTTTTTTGTGTGTCTTTTGGTCGTTTAAGTCTGTCAAGGAATGGCTGCAGCAAACCAAGATGGTCGCAGGGAACCAGGTGAGCCGCGACAAAAAAAGAGAAAATCTTCCACAACAACAACAACAACAGTTCCAGTGCTGACAATGACTTCTCCTTCACTTCCTGTCGCAGCCTCAACACCAGTGGCAAGAAGATTACGAAAAATGATGATTATGTTTTGTGGTCATGAAGATGATGTGGTGATGATTATGATGTAGTAGGAATGTTGGTACTGTGGTGATGATTATGATGTAGTAGGAATGTTGGTACTGTGGTGATGATTATGATGTAGTAGGAATGTTGGTACTGTGGTGATGATTACATTTTGTAATGGTTAAGACAATGATGATCATCGTGATGTGGGTGAAGTTGGATTATTAAGCTTGATTATATATATATATATATATATATATATATATATATATATATATATATATATATATATATATATATATATATATATATATATATATATATATATATATATATATATATATATGTATATATATATTGAAAGGGTTATAAAACCGGTTTTATTTAACTAATTTATTGAAAGCGCTTTTGAATTCGATAAAAAGCGCTATAGAAATAGTTGTGATTGATTGATTGAATACAAAAATGATTATTACTCTTTCGCAGATGTTTTTGACCTTTGAAGTTAGATTAAAAATCGATAATTAAAGTGTATAGGTTTTTCTAAAAATTCAATATTGCAAGGTTATTTCGTTTATTTGAATTATTTAGGTAGTACAAACAAAACTTTCATTATTGTTTTTAATTAACTAATTTTTCTTTTCTTCAAATGCAAAACTATGAATACTTAAAGTCCATGAATCTTTGCACATAGACTGATCCTATTTTAAGTTTCCTAATTCGTAATCACCTAAAACTTTCACATAATAAATGATCATACATTACTTCACCCATGCTACTATTTATTCATTTTTCAATAATATTTTTTCTACCTTCATTATCATCACTATCAGTATCATCATCATTAGCAGCACTATCATCACTACCACAATCATCATCATCATCATCATAGTCATCATCATCATTCAAAGATACGACTGCGGCATGAAGACCTTTCGGAAAGAGGGTTTCTTCGGCATGTATAGAGGTGAATGCCAGTGCTTTTGAATTCTTCAAAAAGTGCTATATAAATTTGTTCATTTGATTGATTGATTGATTGACTAACTGATTGATTGATTGATTGGTTAATTACTTGATTGATTGATTTAATGGGAAAATGTGTGGATAAATGAATCTCTGGAGTTGATCAGGAAAGCACCGTGAAACTCCATGTTAAGACGCAATAGCTTTTGAAATTAAATTTTGTTGTTTAAGAAAGTGCGTCTTATACATGGTGTTTCACGGTTAAAAAAAAGCAATTGTGATCATTTATATTATTATATAAATATATACTGGAAAACCTAACATATACAATGTATATTTTATATTATTCATGATATACAGTATATTATACACATATACAATGTATATAATATATGTGTGTATAATATACAGTATATCATACACATATAATTATATATATATATAGAATACATATAATATATATATATAGGATTATACATATAACAAACATGAAAACTCACCAGGCTCGGCGGTAAACCTGCTCCTCATCACGCCTGAGAAAGCCATCAAGCTGGTCGGCAACGACTTCTTCAGACACCACCTTAGAGACAAAGAGTGGGTGGTAGTGATGATGGCGATGATAGTGATGTTGGTGGTGTTGGTGGTGATGGTGATGGTGGTGTTGATGGTGGTGGTGGTGGTGGTGATGGTGATGATGGTGGTGATGATGGCGATGATGATACACACACACACAAATACAGACACACACACACACACACAGTGGCAAGCTTACCTTAATGAAGGAGATGTTATCAGGGGGAGGGGCTGGTGCCTGTCAAATTGCTGTGACCACGCCCATGGAACTGCTCAAGATCCAGATGCAGGACGCGGGAAGAATTGGTGAGGGGGAGGGAGAGGTGGCAGATGAGGCGGGGAGGAGGAGGGGGGAGTAGGTAGTGGATGAGGAGGGTATAGTGGATGAAGGGAGGTGGTAGTGGATGAAGGGGGTGGTTAGTTGATGAGGGAAGAGGAAGTAGATGAATGGGGCTTGGTGAGTGATGGAAAGGATGAAAGGTGGCTAATTATGAATACAGATTTTATTTTGCCTCTTTTAAATACTAAATAAATCTTTGTGAATTTAAATTATGTTGAATTACAATTTCCCATACGAAACATCTTTCCCCACACACACACACACACACACACACACACACACACACACACACACACACACACACACACACACACACACACACACACACACACACACACACACACACACACACACACACACACACACACACACACACATACACACACACACACACACACACACACACACACACACACACACGGACACACACACACACACGGACACACGGACACACACACATACACACACACGCACACACACACAAACAGCTGAGAAAAGCATAGCGGAGGGAAGGGCGGTGGTGCGTATGTCGGCGACCAGTTTGACGCTGCAGCTGCTGCGAGAGAAGGGAATTCTGGGTCTTTACAAGGGCCTCACTGCCACGTTTGCCAGAGACGTCACTTTCTCCGCGATCTACTTTCCGCTGTTCGCACACTTCAATAGCCATGTTGGCGGCCTTTTTTAATTCGTTGTTGATTAATTTTGCTAAGTTTTTTGTTTTTACAAATTTTTAATGTATATTATCGAATTATATTAAATAAAAACAATAAATTTCATTTGAATTAAAAAAATGTAAAATTATTTTATTAATTCGGTATAAATAAATAAATTCTCTTAGCAAGACTCATTTACCACCTGACGACCACTCACACACAGGGCAAGAGAAGGGAGGGCGGTGATCAGGCGGTTTTCTACGTCTCCTTCGTTGCAGGCCTCTCCGCCGCTGGTGTCGCATCCCTCATCGTCACTCCCTTCGATGGTCAGTGATGCTGTTGTTGCTGTTGTTATAGTTGTTGTAGTTGTTATAGTTGTTGTTATAGTTGTTGTTATAGTTGTTGTTATAGTTGTTGTTATAGTTGTTGTTATAGTTGTTGTTATAGTTGTTGTTATAGTTGTTGTTATAGTTGTTGTTATAGTTGTTGTTATAGTTGTTGTTATAGTTGTTGATGTTGTTGATGCTGGCGTTGTTGATAATGTTGCAGTTTTATTTGTTCATTTTGTTGTGTTTGTTATTGTTTTTGTCATTGCTGTTGAAGCTGTAGTTGTTAGCCAATGTTGTTGTTTTTCTTTTTGTGGTTGTACTTGTTGTTTTTATTGAAGTGGTTGCTTCGTGGAGCTTTTGTGTTGACCACTCTTCACCATACTTTGTTATATCATTCTTGTAACACTTTCATTTGAATTTATAGATTATATTTAAATCAGTTTTTTAAATCCTCCATTTTAAATTGCCATCGCCCTCGTTATTCGATTTCGTACATGTCAAGTTCGATTGTTAATAAAAATGAATTTTAACTTTTAAATGGCTTTAACTTTGATAAATGGTGCTCTCAGTTTTAAAGATGGTTAAAAGAATAAAATTCGTTTCCAAGTCGTGAGGAAAAAGTCGTTTGTAAATATTGTTCGAGGGAAGTAAAGTGCCATCGGTATCATTTGAAGAGCAAGCATGTGTTTTGTCAAAACGAATCTACCACAGTGCAATCAACAAGCGCTGAAATCATGAGTAGGCAAAGTAGTTTGACAGACAACTATCGGCCGAAAAAGCTAACCAAATGACTTATACAATTGTCCTTTGGGCTGCTTACAATGATTGTCGGCTTCTCAATATTGTAAGGGATTCGGGCTCAGAAGAGCTGGTTAGAGCTGCGACATCTGATCATACTTAAAAACCCTTCTTTCGGCATAAAGTTAAAAAAACTAAATGGACTGTATAATAAGAAAAGAGAAATAAATTCAAGTGAACCAAAGTTTGTCAATAATTTGTCATCACTGGATATCATTAGCTAATCATGGCTATCTTGATTTAACATGCTATCTTCTTGATAATGATTGCAAATTAAATCCTTTTGCAATAGGAATTTATTATTTAAAGGAACGACAAACGATTGAAAACATCTCAAAATATTTCAATAACATTTTCGTGTTCAGCAAAAGTTACTTCAATTGGAACTGATAGTTATGATGGAAGGAACGTCGTGAAAACTGCTTCTCATTTTACATGCAAACAACTGGAATGTTTGCACATACAGTCTCCAATTTATTGTTCAATCAGCTATGGATGAAACAAGCTTTGACGAGAAACTGGTGGAATGCCATAGAATTGTTTGTCATTTTAAACATAGTTCAGCCTATTTAAGAGATTTATACAAACCAAATAGATTTAACCTCCCAGGTGAATGTGATTCTTAAATGGAGTAGCATGAACGACATGTCAAGTCGATCATAAAACGAAAGTTAGCAATTATTTGCATGAGCAAAACCACCACATCAAAATGCTTACCAAAAAAAGTTAGAAAATAGAAAAAATAATTGAAGAGTTACAGCGATGTGAAGTAGCTGCTGAATTGTTAGGACGGAGCAAATATGTTTCGCGTTCTGTAATATCACCCATAATATGCCACTTATTTCGTGAAATGTTTTCAGATGATGAAGACCCCCTTCATATTGTTTTTATATACAAATAAGTTTGTATAAGATTTTGAAGACCCCCTTCATATTGTTTTTTATATACAAATAAGTTTGTTACTGAACTTGAACACAGGTGAATACAATCTCAGACTGTTAGTTGACTTCAAGTTTTATCTGCTCTGCATCTACGATTAAAATATTTTTCGTTTGTGAACCCAAATGAAAGAGTAGGTGTTTTTACAAAAATAAATCAATTGCTTGACTCTAAATCAAAATCTGTGTCTGTTATAAAAGGAAAGACAAGTACTCGAAATGGATTTGTTTATGAATGTTTAGTAAACATTTTATAATTAACTAATACTTTCTGTTCTAGCCATCTACGAAAAAACATAAGCCACTCTTAAATCTACCACAACGAAATGAAGAAGAAAGTTTTTAGATTGTGAGATGGCAAGGTATACAAAGTAGCAAGTGGAAGGAGAACCAAATTAATTATCCACTGTTAGCTTCCATAACGAGGAGATATTTAGCTACATCAGCAACGACAATCCGATGCGATCGATTATTTCCAACTGCTGGATTTTATTGCCGATAAACGAAGATCATTATTATCGTCTGACTCATTAAATATTGTGCCAAATTTAAAACAGGCTTTGAAGTAACATGGCATTGTTCTACGAAATTTTTCAAAATGTAAAGAAGTATAGTGAAAACTATGCATTATTATTGCATTTTATCTATTGAAAATGTGAACAACATTTTTTTGAGATTAATCACGATTAAAACTTGATCATGTGGTTAAATACGATTAACTTTTTAATCGGTTTCCATCTTTAAGTATATATTATTTGGATTTATATTTAGCTAAAATTCTAATTGGCCACTCACACAGTGGTCAAGACACGACTACAGACGCTGCAGAAGGGTGTAGGTGAGAAGGCGCACACTGGCATCGCCAACTGCCTCGTGTAGGAAACTGTATTTGTTCGGCATTTGAATGACAGTCTATATAATTCGAGTCTTTTCTTATCATTATCACCTTTTGCTCATTCGAGTAACAAACTCATTAAACCACCCACCAAGCCAAGCCAACCACCATTCAGCCATCTGAGCAAACCAAAGACTACTCAACCCCCTGACCCGACCACCATCCCATCTACCCAAACGAACTACCACAACAACTCACTAATTACCACTCATCTCCCCATCCAACCCTTTTACCAAACCTCCTCTCATCAACCTACTATCCAAACCTTCCCTCCCTCCCTCAACCTCTTACCAAATTTCTAACCAAACCTTTTCCCCCCAACCTTCTTACCAAATATCTCTTCTCCAACCCCCTAACCAAACCCCTCATTCAACTCTCACAAAACTTTCCCTTCTCCCCAAACCCCCAAACCTCTCAAGCCTCCCTCCCACCTCTCCCTACCAGGCAGACGTACCGGGACGAGGGGTGGAGGGCGTTGTTCAAGGGCGGCTTCTGCAGGATGCTCGTGTTGGCGCCGCTCTTCGGCATCGCGCAGACCGTCTACTACATCGGTGTGGCCGAGTATCTCTTCAAGTTCGTCGGACCATAAATACTTGTTTTGTTTTCTTTTTTTCCATATACCTTTATTTGATTTTTTAAAGATGTTTTTATTATTTTTTTTAGATAGTTTTTCATGTTTTTTTCTGGTTTTGCGGTTGATAATATATATATTTAATTAATTTTACTTATTTATTATTAATGTTAGAAACTTGTTATTAGGTTTTGTTGGCTCTAATGATTAGTTTCGTTTAGTGTTTAAAAACGAATTTTTTGGCCAATTTTAGATGGTTTTTCAAGTAATCAGGAATTTACTATATTTTATTGACCTTTGATATTTATCTTTTTTCATACAAATGATTTATATATATATTTTTTTCTTTTTTCTCTTTATTATCATTGTTAGTCTACCTTTTCTGGTTTCTTAGTTCTAGTTTTACGATTCCATTTTCATTTAATAGTCGAAGTTTTAATCTTAATTAGTTACGTTCAAAAAAGTATACAATCTTTGACGTTTCAAATAGTGTTCAGGTTGTTGAAGTGATTTCAGACGTACAATTTTTCTATCATACATTGCACCAGCATTTTATAATCATGTATATTCATCTAGTTCAAATTGTGTAGAGAACTTTATTCTATTGTATGTTTCATTCAACTACTTTTTGAAATTGTAAATTTTAATTTTAATGTTTTGCACAACAATTATACAAATTTGTATCATGTATTTCCACATAAACATTGACCATACAGTATGGTCCATACTCTGTACAAGAATGTTTTTAACTACAAAGGTTAATGTAGTTTATTTTAATCATAATTGTTTGGTTTTTACATTGGTTTTACAAATATTAAACAAAATATGGCTAGGAAGTGTAATAGTAACATTTAAGTTTAGTATTCAGTAATCAATCAATACATTATTTCTTCAATTGAAGCATCTTCGGATTACCATTACCACATTCAAAGACCTTCTTCTATATATGTTTGTATATAGAATGTACAGCAAATCCTATTTACAATTCAAGCCCAGGCACACTGTGTATATTCCTTATGTATTCACCCTCCTTCATTTCATGTATAGTTTTGAGCACATGCCCTATTGAAACTGAACTGAATGATTTACTTTTCCATTTCTATGCGCTCTTGTATAGTGTTTAGTGTGGAGGTGGTTTGCGGTTTTGGCAAAAAATGGATTTGATTCGAGCTGTAGAAATTGATTGATTGATTAAGCTGAAAAGATTTAATGGTTCGGAGAGAAACAAGACTTTCTAGGCAGCGTGAGACGTCGAAATGCAAGTTTAGGATTTGTTAATGGAATGGCAATACTTGAACAAGATTTTAAGTCTTTTAGATTGTTACCGCTGATTATTGTTCGATATCACAATCTTAAAACCTCTTTATAGCATCATTCACTTGTGATTATGATGATTATGATCATGATATTCATGATTATGATCATTATATTCATGATTATGATCATTATATTCATGATTATGATGATTATTATCATTATATTCATGATTATGATGATTATTATCATGATAGTGATGATTATGATGATTATTATCATGATAATCATTTTTATGATGATCATGGTAGTGATGATTATAATCATGATATTCATGATTATTATTATGATAATCATTATTATGATGATCATGATCATCGTGTGATATACAACTGAATAATCGATATTTAGTAGCTTGTCTTGCAATCATCTAGCGCTTGAAAGACTTGATTTTATAATCTTTTGGGATCAAGCTTCTTTTTATTGCTTTCCCCCGACATTACCTCCTTCCGGTTCTTGGGAGTATTTGTGTTTACTTTCATTCAGACACAATTTTTTTTTCTATCGAGCTTTTATCGTTCATTTTCTAGAGATTTTATTATGAAAGTAAAGTATTTTTTATTTTAAAATGTTTTCTTATTTCACTTTATTTCATTTTATTTGCAGTTTGTGAAGTATTGACATAATCCACCTAGTTTTTAGTTTGTTTTCATACCGAATGAATTTTATGTCCTTCCATCAAATAAGACAATCCACTATGTAATATAATAAATCATATTCAAATATTTTTATCGCAAATACGTCGCTTCAAGTCCAAGTAGAATTATAGAATTACAGCTTCATTTAATTTATAGTTATTAAATATATTTCTTTGAAAATTCATGCTATTAACTTAAACCTGAATAATATATATTTTCTTGGTTGAAATAATTTAACACGTTTATTTATTTATAGTTTTGGTTTGAGTGTTCTAACGGCTTGTTTTTGCACAAACTTCATGGAACTCCACGGTGGCACTCTTGTGCCTTTAACATCCTTTCCTATTAGTGACACAATTAGATTTATCTTTGACATTTTTATGCTTAAATGTTTTTGAGATACTTTTTATTCGAAAATAAATTTAAATTTTGTATTAACTAATTATTAAAATTAAGTAGAACCTATAATTAAATAAAGTTGTTAAATTTCAATTCAGTACAATTCAATTTAGAGTATGGGGCCGGCTGACGCAACCAGCAAAGATTCACAGCCAGTCCACGATGAAATATTAATGTTACAATGTGTCTCATGTTTCAAGTTTTTATCATGCATTCAAATAAATATATTCTATAAAAATAAACTTTTTTATAATTTTGAATTGAAAAATCTTATTAGATTGTAAATAGACAAGTTTTGTGCCGAGTTAATTTTAATAATTAATTTTTACAATTTAGGCGCTAACTTAACAATCGTGGGTAAAAGATAATTTAGAGAATATTTTACGGACGCTTTAACTATAAAATTTAGTTATAATTTGAAAAAAATGGAAAAGAAACATGATGACAGAACATTTAAGTCTGAAGATCTCGAACTAGAAATAAAAGAATTGAAAACTAATCTGATAGAGGGAGAGCCTTCAGAAGAATTTTATGAAGAGATGTTCAAAGACAGGTACACTGACAAAGACCAGGTCTACCTTAACACTCCTCTTATTTCTACTCCACCCTGTCTTCCAGATTTCAATTTGTTGAACAAAAGGTTGAGTTTTTTACATAATTTTTAAGATTTAAGGAATTTTTTATTTTATTATCCTATATTATAAGACTTATAAACACAATTTATATAGTAACTATATTATAGTTCTAATTTCTTACACTACATATTTTACTCTTTCTTATTTTGACAGATACCAGTACAATAGAAATCAGCAACATTCCCATTAAATAAAAATTTCAAAATATCATTTATTGACAATAATTTATTTTAATGATTTTAATCTCATTTCATCTTTTTCAAGAATAAACACAACTCAATTAAAAATTATTTAAAATAATTTAATCACTTTATTGAATAAAGTTTATTCCTTGAAAAATTCAAGTTACAAAAAATGAAACTAAATTAGGCTTAGATAATTTTTTGGAGATTAGTTTATATTTGTTAAAAATGTAATTAAAAATAAAAATTTGGGACATATAAGCATGAATAAAATGTAGTTCAGTCTCAAATGTCATGGCCTCCTCTTAGAGCTAAAACCAAATGCAAGACAGAGCCTCCAGTTATTTTGTAGTCAGCAGCGGTCTTTTCATCGTTCATCTGTTTTCCACTGAAGATCAACCTCTGCTGTGCCGGCGGAATTCCTTCTTTTTCTTCCACTCTTTCTTTTATTCTTTCTACTTTGTCCAGCGGCTCAATGTCTATTTCAATTTCTTTTCCAGTTAGTGTTTTTACTTTAATCAACATTTTGATTGTAAGTGAATAATTCTGTGAATTTTTATAAATGTTTTTCTGTAGAATTAAAGGATAAAACTAATCGTCGTAAAGCTATTCTAATAAATTTATTCGTGTACTAAATTTTTTTTAACTTTTGAAATTGTTCACACAAAAATCATTAACTTAAATTACAAATCTAATATATTTAGGAAAGTTTCAAATCTAATGAAACGAGAAAAAAAATTCTGAAATGAAATATTCCAAATATATAGTAAGACTTTTTACACCATCCACTGAAGACTTTTAGTGTAGTTGAAGGACTTTTGTTTAAGAAGAGAAACACTGTAGGTAGCTGGACCAGGATGTCGCCTATTTAAATCTTTCCACTTCTGTAACATTGACATATTTTTCATCCTTTCCTTACTTCGAAAAAACCAATTTGGATTTTTAGATTTATCAAAGAAACATGGTTCTTTTGAGATGTCGTAACTTCCGGGGCTTGGTGACGTCTTAGGATTCATCTTTGCAATCGGTTTTTCACGAAGTTGTAACGTTTGCGTTTTTTTAGGTTTATCTCCCTTGTTTTCGACCACGCATGTGATTACTGGTTTGGGACTGTAGTAGCAAGGACAGGGCGTTTTGGAAGCCAGTTTAATTTGCTTGGAGATGCTGTCAAGAATGGCGACTTTAGACTTGAAACTTGCATTCGCTGGAGTGATAGTTCTATTCTTGACTAGAGAATCATTGATGGTGTACTGGTTTGGACCAGGAGTGAACGACGATG
This sequence comes from Piscicola geometra, assembly GCA_943735955.1. Taxonomy (NCBI): domain Eukaryota; kingdom Metazoa; phylum Annelida; class Clitellata; order Hirudinida; family Piscicolidae; genus Piscicola; species Piscicola geometra. The sequence goes on along the minus strand of OX030958.1, from coordinate 7,967,387 downwards.
GATTTATTTCATGGGAATTTTCTGGCTCGGTGAACATTGAACTGCCCATCCTCCAGTAACAACAATGCTTCCTCGACTGATCTGAAATTCTGTAGGCGTTTGGAGCAGGATTTCCTGCGAAATCTTCAGGCTGGAAAAGTTACATAGTTTAAGTATGAAACAATTCTTGATTGATTGATTAAATGAATTTTAGTTAGGTATCTAGAAAAAGAACTTTAAGGAATATTAATTTGTTTCAATTGAAAAAACGTAAACTTTTTTCACATTTACCAACCATTTCTTTGCCGTACAAAACAGGAAAATGGACTGAGCTTTTGGCGTTAAAACTGGTCTTTTTCTTGATGTTCTTCACATCATAGTCAGCAGGCCCTGGAAAATCTAGAACGTGATATCTTTCACTGTCTTTCAAGGAAACTGGAAAGAGAGGCGGCTCTCTGGAACAAGGCTTCGAAGTGTCAGGTAGGCAGTAGTCGGAAGGTCCTGGATTCTCGTCAGTTCTTTCCTCTTGGAAGCGTTTGACTGAACTTAAAAAGCCATAAGGTTCCTTCTTAGTTGAAACTTTCTTTTTTTCAGACTTTCCATTTATGTTTTCGATTTCTGGAAGGTTGAGTCATTTAAATCGTTACTTTTTCTAAAAATTAGTTATAAATATCGATCTTAAGCTCTCTTGTAAAGGCTCACCAGTGAAGAGCATTCGGTTCTTGGTACCACGAGAACACATAGGCGAACTATCCTTGAACAATTCCAAGGTAACTGTCTTCATATTGTCAGCTTAGTTCAAGTTTTGAACTATTTTTTTTTTATTCAATAAAAGAAATATACATATTTTATCATTAAAAAGTTGAAGAATTTTTTGTTTATTAAACTTGTTTGTTTACATAAATAAAACAGCAAAACAAGTTACTATGGAAGGCTTTGTTTAAATGTTTATTCAAAACAACGCTAAATATTTATCGATCTTAAAAAGTTAAAAAATCCTTGTTTTCAAATTAGTTTATAGGTTCTGTCAAAACCATTTTGAATTCATTGGCAAGAAACAAAACATTTTTTAAAGAGCTTTTGTGCTTTTATAAATAATTCTTTATTCTCAAAAGAAGTTTTTTTTCGATTGTCCTGCTTTTTAAAAATGTTTAACCTACAAAATATTTAATGTTTTTGAAGGGAAACGAGTAAAAAAAAATTTCAAATTGAAAAATTCTATGCTAATTGTATGTATAAATTTAGAGTTTTCATTAAATTAATCAAATAGCATTTATATCGAAAAGTTTCAACTTCTAATAGAAGTTCTTTACAATTTCATTGATATTTTCGATAGTTTAGTTTTAAAATCTTTTTCTTAGTTTTTAAAACATGCTGCAAAGGTACAAAAAATTCTAAATTTGTGAAAATGAAACAAATAAACTTTAAGAATGTCTCTTGTTGATTCTTTCACATTTTTTTATTGCATAAAAACGACATGTTTCGTGACAGGAAAGAATTTTAAATTTATTTTACAAGTTTATTGAATTAGTTTTTCGAACTCATTAAACTTTTGCTTTTTAAATCCATTTAAATAAAGAAGCATCTTCACAGGCGAATATATTTGGCAACTGCGTTCATAAGCTTTTAGAACCACCACTGAAAAAGCGTTAAAATGTATGTTAACTGGCTTTTAATCCTCTTCCTAGCGGCTATGGCAGAAGGCATTTCAACTTCCAGTAACTACCAGTTGGAGGTCCGAGGGTGCGTTGACTTGGCGAATTCTCATTCTGTCGTGGCGGCCAGGAGTCTCACAGATTGCGCTAATCTTTGTCTCAGCATGGGCGCCACCGTGTGTATGAGGTGAGTGATGTGTTGGCTTCGTCGTCTTCTCAACATTTCATTGAAATATAACTTAAGTTTCGTTCAATCCAGAGGGCCGCGATCTGCTGCAGATCTTGGGGGAGGGTGTCTTAGGGTCCGGACTCCCACTTTAATAAAAACAATTTATTTTGATACGGGTATTTAAGTTAGCAAAGAATAGTTTTGTTTTAGAAAGGCTATCACTATAACTACACATATTCACAATGTATCACTATATACGCGTTCTGTTTTATGCCATGGGTGACGATTATGCTCAATCAAAACACAAATTGAAAAGTTTTTTGTGTGAAAAAACTGTAGTATTCTACATTGAAGTTGACCCCTTCACCAGGGGTGGCGATCTGCTGCAAATCTTGGGGGGTCCTACTCAGTATGGACGGTGATCCTGGGGGATCCTAGGGTCTAAACTATTGAAGTGGACCCATTCACTACCAAAAAGTGGAGGGTCCGGACCCCAGGATCGCCGTCCATGCTCCTCACTACCAAAAAGTGAAGAGGGAAAACGCCTGGACTCTGGGATCCCTCCCTCACCAGGATCGCTGCCCATGGATTAATTTCAATTCTAGATTCTAAAAATATTGAATACATTTTAATTAATCTAGAACATACCGTGAAACTCATAATTATAGGTATTTGGTAATATGAACATAGTTCAAGCTATAGGTGGGTAAGTAGTTAAATAATAGTTTTGTGTTGGCTAGCAACCCTATTCTGTTGTTATTGATAAAAAAAATTAACTTGGTCATCAGAGGAACTTTTTAATATTTGGGTGTCACCAGACCTTTAAACGAAGAACAAGATCGACCATCTGTGCATCACAAAAAGTTTTGATGTTGCCTACAAGGTGAACGACGTACATTGTACGTGTAAAGTGAAAACAGACGTGGATTCAAACCATCATCTCTTTGTCGCTCATTTGAAAATGAAACTGAAGAAGAGTGGGCCAAGAGAACACAACTAATGATAACTTTATGGCGTTGATGTGCTGAAAGGAATGGATAACAATGCTGCGCTCCAAAGGAGGAAGAGATCAGCAGTGTCACAAAGCAACTGAAGAACGGCAGCTCTGCAAGACTGGACTGCACACCAGCAGAAGCGTTTGAAGCTGACATGACGATCAATGGAGAGCTACTCTATCAAATTTTCATAAAAAGTATCAAAAGAATGGCATGAGGGTTATCTCGTTAAGCTTCTGATCCAACCACCGAGTGACCACGCTGTTGTCCATCCTAAAGAAAGTGTTTGATAGCATCGTGCTGAACCGAATAAAAAACGCCATAGGCCAACATCGCCAAGATCAAAGGCTTTCGAAAAGAGAGATCGCGCACTGTTCAGATTGCCCATCATTCTGGAGCAATCACTGGAGTGGAATTTGTTACTCTATGTCAATTTTATCGACAAAGAAAAGAGTTTGACTGAAGCTTTTTAATAAATCTAAAAAGTTAAATAATTTAAGATCTTTTTAAACTTTAATTTTATTTATGCAAATGTTCAAATTTCAAGGTTTAACTACGCGAGTCTTTTAAGAAAATGCTATCTTTTCTACCTTCTGAAAGTAGTTGGCTTCGTGCTCCTAGACCCTCTTACATGCACTTCATATTATAACACAGGTATTTACTCGCCTTTGTTTGATTTAAAATAGTAATATTAAAAAAATAATTTAAACAATTATTTTAAAAAATTCACTTACTATTGGCTTTTTACCATATAAAGCTAAAGAAATTTTTCTACATATTGACTCAACTATCCCAAAAGTTTGTCCTCCATCCTTCGTGTACTTGGACGCCTCGAAGAAGTGTTACCAGATGCTGAGAGGGGCTTGGAGCTTTGACCAAGCCCTGGCGCAATGCAACTCTCTCCACCATGCGTCCCACTCACTCGTTCTTGATGACCTTGTCGAGTTCAACGCACTCGTCTCTTACTTCGCCAGCAATAGAAGTCACAATAGCATGATGAGCATAATATTGTACTCGATTAGTGCTTAACTGGAAATAGCATTTTTTGCATCGTTATGAAGCATAAAATATTCTTTTTAAAAGTCGAAGTAATACATTTAAAATGAATACGTTGAAACAACCTCACAGTTACGGGCTGCAGTTTCAATCCAGCTCCTCAGTTCATGGAGTTTTGGACGGCGGGTGTCAGAGAAGCTAATGGAGCGACTTTCTTTTGGACTCCTTTTCCAGGCGTCAACCAATCCCTGGCAATCACCAAATGGCACCCGTTCAACTCCTATGGAGCAGTGGGAACCTCGATGTGCATAAGTACCCTGTCAGACGGACAGTGGAATGATGAAGGCTGCCTCTTGAACAAATGCGTTCTGTGTGAGATTGATATATGAAGTAGTGTGTGTGAAGATTCAAAGTGTGGATGGCTAAGTCGGTTAGTGGGTAGATGTTTGTGTGGTTAGGTGGGTAGGTGGGTGGGTGGGTTGTTAGATGTTTGAGTGGGTAGAAAGACGAGTGAGTTGGTGGGTGGGTTGTTTAGTGAATGAGTGGGTGGGTAGATAGATAAGTGAGTTGGTGGGTTGGTTGGTTAGTGAGTAAGTGGTTTGGTAGGTAAGTGAATTTGAATAGTGTGTTTATGCATGTATCTCAGATGAAACTGAGATGACGAGCTGAATTGCAAACGATTCTTTATGAGGTTTTTATTGGTACTTTCTGAACCCACAAAATTGTTTCCTTTTTAGCGTTGAAAACCCAATTAGACGTTTTAAAATCGAATATTTCTGTGGGTTGATAAAATCTTTTAGAAACAATTTTCAATACATTATATTTTTTTTGTTTTAAAGATATATAACTTTCTGACATTTTAAAAAGAATTTTTTATAGATTTTCAGCATTGAATAAAAGTAGCTATGAAACTATATTTTTTATAGCATATGAAATCAATAATAATAAATATTAAAATATATTTAAAAGAGACTTAAATTTCAAATTATATTGAAACCTCTCATTGCCGCGAGGATTGCTGGTTTATTAGTTGAAGGGAACTCTCGGGTTAAGTAGCTCTGGCGTGATAACAAATCTGAATGAATGTCTTCTTCTCCCTCAAGATTGATGCCGCATATCATCAGGTCTCCTAATTAGCCATTAATTTACGACCATTTCGTCCAAAAAAATTTTTTTTAATGAATTATCTTTTTAAAACCTGTATTTAATTACACAATTGATAAATTAATTATATAATTTTTTTAATACATAATTTTTAACTGAAAAGTTCAAAAAAGTTTGAATAGAATATTGTCGTGTTTAGCATCTAAACCAAGTTCGTAATGAATATTTATATAGCTGTATATTAAGTAGTGATATTCTAGTAACTGAAACTAAAACTTAAGCTGCTATGACTGCAATCAGTTTTATTGAAACATAAATATATATACATTTACAAAACTACATCGATGTATAAATAGAAATAATAGATCTTTAAAAAACTAAAACTGAAAAAAGCATGATTAAAATTGAAGTTTTCTAAATTAAAATGATTTTTTCCAGCTTTGAAAAAATGTAAATATTTTTTCCGAATCTTTGAAGCAAAACAATCTATTTCAGTTTCAAACTAAATTAAAAAATATATAAATAAATATAAAATAAAACTAAAATACTTTTAACAACTGTAATCACATTGATTTGAAGCCAAATAAAAATCTATTCCAAGTAAATTCACTATAAAACAGTAGTTGAATTAAATCATTCAATTGTTGATATGGAGAATCTTCTCGTTTGAAAGCGTGTCTTCTTTGTATATAAGTTATAACATCATATGAATGTTACTAAGTAATAAGAATAATAAGTTACTAAGTGATAATAATAATAAGTTACTAACTAATATGAAAATGGTTAAATGTATATTAATATATTTATATACATTTAACGATTTTTAAATCGATACATAAAAAGTAAAGTATTTCTAAAAACTATAAATTTGGGAATATTGTTGCTCAACCCTAAATTAAACTAACTTTGAATAATTGGCTTTGATTTTTTTTTGAATGTTGCTTGTTTCCAGTCTGTTGAAGAATTGTCCGCAGTGAACCGGTTGAGCTGCAATAACAAAGGGAAACTTGCCACAGCAACAACAGTTTCAGCTTTGGCAAGGACCTCTTCTGCACCTCCTGTCGTACCCTCAACACCAGCTCCAAGATATTGATAAAGATTTTATGCGAATGATGATGATATGGAGTTGCCACAGCGAACCAGGTGAACTGCTACAACTGAGAGGGAACCAGACACAACACAAGTGGCAAGAGGATTCAGAAAAATAATGATGGTTATGTTGTGGTGAGAATGATGCTGTAGTAGCCAAGATGGTATTGTGATGATGATGAAGATGCTTTATTGGTGTTGTGGCAACGATGATCATGGTGATGTGGATGGGATTGGATGTGAATGTGGAAAAAATTAATTATTAAGAAAGTTTATATTATTAATTTATATATATATATAAGGGGTATAAAAACTGTTTTATGTAACGAATTTTATTTGAAAGTGCTCTTGAATTTATAAAAACTGTTATATAAATACTTAGGATCGATTGATTGATTGAACCCTTCAGGGCGTGATGGCAGTTTAAAAAAATGATACATAAACAATTTCTTGACAAAAAAAGTTTTTTGATTAGGCGTAAAGCTTAAACATTTGTGTTTGAACCTGCAATAAGGATCGTGAGAATAAGTGGAAAAGCACAAATAAAATCACAAATAAAAGTTTTAAATACTTTATTACTGAAATCTTTATTCAGAGTAAAATGCCAAAATATCAAAATATTTAATAGCCATCTAAGTCTTATCATTTATTTACTTTCCAGGTTAGTTGACATCAAGTGCTGATGACTTAGTTTTAAGAAAAAAATTTCATAGTCTTCGACTACTTAAAGAGGATATTGCTAATTTATTTCATTGCATGTCAAACTCGAGTTGAAATCCTGAATCAACAGGACTCCACGTCCAGCCAAGTCATTAAAGACTTTGACATACTGCACAAGACGTTTGCTTTCTTGATATTTGGTTTGCGATTCCAATTAATTTGGTGTGCAACTGCCATCAAACGCTTTTCTTCTCAAGTGACTCATCATCAACGTAGCCAAAGGTAGCAAGAGTTTCAGAAATATAACAAAGTTTCTCTCATAGGCTGAAGTAGAAGCACTGAAGTTTTAAATGTAAAGGTCCAATGAACGAAAAAAAAAATTTATAAATTAATTAGAAAATGATAAATTTCATGGGATTGAAGGATTTCAATTGTAATCGAAAGATTACGAAGTTTATTTAAATCAATATTAAAATAACTAAAAAGTATTGTATTTTAAAGTTGAAAGTGGGGTTTAAAGTCATAAATAGTGTGTCATTAAGGCTTCAGTGGCAACTGATGCGGGCTTGTTTTCTAGTGCTAATAATGACTCTTTCCACATATTGTTTCAGTAATCCTTTAAGTGGATATACAGTAATTATATTTGCTTCTTTTTGCTAGCAGTATTTGTTTTATCGAGGGCTCAAGGATTCATAATACTTACAGTGCCCTCGCTCTTGATGTCTTAGGAGTTTTGGTGTTTCATCAGCTTTCACTTAATGAGTGGGCATGTGCGCCGTTGTGTAGTTAGCATGAAAGAGCTAAAAACAGGTAATCACACAAATAGGCGGTTAAATACGTTTTTTGTCAAATAATTAAGGAAAATTACAAAAGATTAAGCTTTTGCTCTTGTTTAAAATTTATTTTTTACAAAGATATTTTGCCTAATGAGTTTTTATGAGACATGTCACTAAATCAATGGTTAAGCAAAAAAAAGCAATTTAAAAGTTAAAATGGAAGTTAAAAACATCGTAATGAAGAGGTATATTGTTTCTATACATAAAATGATACAATCTACAATATATAATTATATATTATATATATATACTTATATATACTCTCACATACATAATATATAACATTGTTACATATTATGTATGTGAGTATGTATATAATTATGCATTCAAAAAGAACAGAATACTACAGAGAGTATATAAATGAAGTGTATAAAAGGGGGTTTCTTGTTAGTTTGTTTGACTTCAAACATTCATGCGATGTTACGCCGCTTCTTACTTCAGCCCACCTACTTGAGATTTGAAGATTTTTTGAGGTTCTTTACAAGTTTTGTACGTTGGAAAGAACTTACTTCTTGAATTTAAATATATATAAAACATTATGAAGTTTTGAAAATAATAAGTTTAATATAACTGTATTATGTTTAATAAAGTTAATAAAGAAACTCGAAAACAAAATGTCTAGGAATTCTTAATTTTTGCTTCATCAAAAGAATAGGAATATTTGATTATAAGGTTTCAATTGCCCATTTCCATTCTAATATATAATTAAAAATTAAATGTACAAAGTTTCAAGGATTTTTAGCAAAAGAATAAAAAAAAGTTATTGCAAATTTTTCCAGTTTTGATGAAACCTAGGTTTGTGATAAATACCTTATTGACATTAATCATTACATTTTCTCGATTGCAATGCAACATCGCCGAAACATTGTTTTGCTGTCTGAAAATAATTTACGACAATGAAAATAAAACAGTTCCGAGTTACCTTTTCATGTTCTCGCTAGCTGTTCGTATAAAAATATTTATATATCTCCCAAAAGTCTCTTTTGTATTTTTTCAGATTACTTATATTCAGACATAAATTTCTATTCAGTATACAGTTTATGACCGATTGATCAAAACATGTTTGATTCCTTCGATCTTATCTTCTTTATCTTCAATAATAATTTCAAACAATATCTCCTTAATAATTTGACATAGCACACAAAAAACTTTTGGGTTATTATTAGATCTTATTGTAACAAATTCAATAAACAGAAAAATAATTCGATTCAAGTTTTCATTAAATAAACAACACTGCTCGCTTTCCTTCTCTCAGATGTTGATCAAATCAAGATCAAAAGATTAACGTGTTATTTCGGTTTCTGACGGACCCATGCTACTGTACGTGCTCATTGTGCTAGTTGCAATCGCTCTATTGTTAGTTTGCATTCTTCAAAACGTCTTATATCAGGGGAAATTTAAGAAGTTTCATGATTTAATATTTCATTCATTTATTCAACCTTCCATTGCGTAACGCCACAATGAAGCTAACCTATTAATTCACAATAGCGATAATAAATTATAATTCCAGAATTTAATTTTTAAGTTAAAACCTATGCTACTTTAAAATACCAAAAGACTCGAACATTTGTAAACCATTGTTTTTTTAAATGTACGATAATGTTTTTTTAAAGTAATTTTTAATTGATAAATATTGAAGTCTTGTGCTCATTATTTGTTCTATTCTTAGTCAAATTAAATTTGTCACAAAATTTTATGAATTCAGTTAAGAGTGTTATTACTGTTTTTCATAATTACCACCATAAAAATTCTAGTTTTTTAAATGCAGGCCCAAATAAGGGCCCAAAAAACAAATCGTTTTTTAAAAAAGTATGGATGTTTGAACAATCTGGTATTTCACGGAACCTTTTTAGAACATTCCAACATAATCTTGCTAATATAAATGTGTTAAAAAATTAATTCTACATCCTGCACCTTTAGTAATAATCAAATAAAAAGAAGTGTCTCATGGGAATATGCTTGAATTTAAAACTACCAGGTGAATAGAAAGATTAAAAGATAATAAAGCCCAAAGAAGCACACAAAAAGCCATTTAATTATTTTGAATTTTTAATAAATAGAAGAATAAAATACCTTTATTAAAAATCTTTAAATTTTCGTTATTAACAGTTAAATTTTTATTTTTATTACATTTTTATTTTTATTACAAATTCAAGTATCAGAATTCTTTTGTTTGACTAAACGCTCAATTAATATTTAATCAACTACAGACAAAATTTAAAGGCTTAGGAAAAAAAATCGAACAAATAGTTACTCTCTAATCTAGTTTAATCTTAGAGGTTCATTACGATAATTCTGTGGAGCTCATGCACTAATCGCAGGCGAACAAAAAAGTGTGTTATTTGCCATAGGATAATTGTAGGCGTCACAACTCATTCTGAGAACAAATAAATATTTACTCACCGGTAATCATTCCTTTGAAACGCCTAGAAAATACTCACAAGATGTTTAAAGCAAAAATTGGTTGAACCTTAAAAATGAAAAGTTGATAAAAGGAGAAAAAGTTTGGATTAGTTAACTTGAAGGAACAAAAGACAAATTGAGCAAAGTAATTCGGCGTAAATACGGCGATAAAAAATAAACGATGTATATAAAAGATGTAATCAAACAGAAAAACAAGGTATTTGAGTAGACGTAACAAAAACTACTTTGATGGAGCACATTTGAACGTGTTTCAAGTATTTTTTAACAACAATGCTTATGATTTTTTGATGAAATATGAGAATTAAAAATACAAAATAATACTTTAAAAAATAATTTATCTAAAACGATCTTGAAAAGGCATTTTTAGAGCTCTTCCCACTCACTATTGCCACTTTCAGAAAACCAAGAAAAGAAAATGACTTTATTTTGGACTAAAAAAAATTAATAAATCATTAAAATATGCAGTCATTGAATAAAAATCGCTACTATTTTTAATACAGAAGCTACAACACTTTTTAGATTGCTACAACCACAGTGACAACCACTACTAATAACACAATTATTAATATTTTTCTCTTACTTCTTTCCTTCTTTATAAAAGCCAATCTTCTTACACGTTTGCCTCGGATACTTATAAGAACACCATCACCAACTGTTTTTACATCTTAAATGCACTTATTTTTATCTCACAGACCGTAAATTTAAATAATCTCCTTTACTGCCATAAATAATAAATATGTTAATTGGCCAACTAAGTGCATGTTTGATGGAAGTGCATGAAGATTGAGGTCACCTTTTAATCGTGAATTTAATTAATGAGATTCTATCAGTCTTCAACCATCCAATGCTGACCACGCCACTCCATCACCTTCAGTCACTCCATCAGAATCTAAATCGGGATAATGCGTTTTGCAGAGTTATTCACAATTCGGTGAGTTACACTTTTTAATCTCCCATCCATCAAGCCACCCACAGCACATTAAATTTTTGCATGAGAGGTAAACTGAAGCAACAAAGGAAAGAAACTTTTTGTTAAAATTAATGGCATGCTCATTATGGGAGTAACAACAAGAGATGAAGTTTATATGGCAATGATAACACACCGTAGCGGGTGGATGATTGCGCAGGGAATAGTTAGAATGACCAGATCGCATTTATTTCGACTCTCCGTGAAACGCATGCTTTATCCGCAGCCATTACTCATTGAGTAGATGATTTTTATGATGAAATACTTTTATTTTGATATTTTCATAAAAAGAAAACTTTTTTTACTGAATATCCGCTATGTAGTTCAGTCCATTGTGAAAAAAAAAAGTATTTGAAATGTTCTGGTCATAAAGAAGCTATAAGCTCTGAATAGCTAGGAAGAGCATGCGATGGGTAGTTTGATGCATGAAAGTTTTGGAGATTATCGAAGAGATTATTGTTATTATGTAATTTTAATCCTCGCAATAGGCCAATTCGGTCAATTTAATTGCCTTTTCAGATGTTTTAATCTTCGATTTGCTGTCTTAGCAAAAATACACGGATTTTTCATTCATTTAAATTAAGTTTTAAATGTCTTACTGAAAGTGCTTTTAACCTTTCACGGATATTTCAAACAAAATATTAAAGTTAGTTTCGTCATCCATTAAACTAGGTTAATTCTTTTTAAAAAATACTTTATCTTCAACATGGCATCTACAAATTTAACTAACAATTTTCATTTTTTATTAGATATTTAAAAATACTCTTTAATATTTTGACACCAATTTAACATACTTATAAATATGTTTAAATATTGTAAAAAAATTATATTAAAGTTTTTAATATTCAAAACTAATTTTAAATATTCAAAAAACAAAAATAATAATTTAACACATTTTCCGTGCATGAGAGAATGGCTTTGAAGCGTATCTCATCGTCAATCAAAATTCAATTTCTGTCCTATTTCAAGGGCTTTATCTAAATGAAAAGCACTTACCATTCTCGCTTGTCTCTCAATGTATTTACCATCAATTTATTCAGATAAAAAGTCTATTCCGTTGCTGTAGCCTTGGATTTTTCAAGTGAATAATTTATCACTGAAATATTACTTTTCAAAAGCTTTAAAAATGTGAAGTTCACTGGCAGAAAGTGATGTGGAAAAGCTTTCAAGCGCATAAAGAAAATGTTAAAGCTTGAATTCGTAAGGAAGAAAACTCTATATCTCGTATGCATGAATAAACTCTTATTCTTTTTCCCTGAAAAGCTTTTTGTAATTTTGATTGGCATACTAGACGATTAATTTCAAAGAATTCAAGTTTACAGCAGTATACGCAAATAATCTCGCTGTTACACATAAAAAATGAACTTAAAAACCTTATTGACTGTTGAAAAATATGTCAGAAGGGTAAGACGTAAAGGTTTAAAAAAAGTAATAAATTCTTGAAAACGGAAAATATGTTTTTTATTAAACCCTTTTCAAAACGTTTTACAATAATTGAAAAAACACGTTCATGGGAAAATAATTTATTTAAATAGAAAAAAAATTATATTTTTTCAAAAACGATTAAGCTTATGATAAATAAATAAATAATAAAATAATTGTAATTTCGACACTCGTCAAGGGGGTTTCTACACTCCATCTGTTGCATGCCACGGTTCTCAATGACCTACTTGGAATACTTTCATCAGTCTTTTAAAATATTTAAAAATAGTTTTTAAATATATTTAAAAATAGTTTTTAAATATATTTAAAAATAGCTTTTAAATATATTTTAAAATAGTTTTAAATATATTTTTACAATTTATTACGTTCTCACATATTTTTATAAATATATGTAATGTTTCAATTAGTTTATTTTAACTAGTAAATGTAAATAATTCATTTATGAAGCATACGTTTAATTATCCTTATCTTGTTTTTTAGTGTTACATCGTCACAATGTAACGACGTTACATACCTACATATTCTGATGCTCCATGAGCAGTCATATGGCTTTTATGGGACATTAAGTTTTATTCCAGGCGAGATAATCACATATATTGGTGTAGCAATACTTGCTCATTTCTGATTCAAGGATTCATTTCAACTAATTTCTATATTTTTTTGTCATTTGGATTTTGTACTCAGTCTTTCCAGACTAGCTTTTGATGTGTTTTAAAGCTCTCTAGAGATTTCAATGCAGCAGAAAAATATTTGCCAATATACTGGAGCGTCAATATCTTAAATCAGTTCGATGTTTCCAAAAGAGCATCATAAATGTCCATCTATAAACTACTATAAAGTACAATATAATGTTGTTAAGAAAGTTAAAAACTTTCTATTTCAGTAAATGAAAAATGTTTTGATGTTTATGTAGACAACATTCGAAGGTCCGGAAAGGCGTACGTTGATGTAGTATAGTGAATCACAGAGAGAAAGGATTAGCCTTGGGAGAGAATGCTGAAGCAATTAGGAGAACTAAGCATGCAAAATGATGGAGTATTTGCGAGCATGGATAATTAATTATACGCTTTTTAACACCCATTCCAACACTCACTAGGGTCAAGTTTAAAAGAGTGAAAAAATGTTAAAATGTTATATTTAAATAGTAAAACTGTCAATCAAAGGTGAAATTTGTACCGAAGCCTAATACAAAGAGATTACTTTAATCTGAGCGCTTTTAAAATGACATAACTCTTCCCAGAGCTGGGATTTGAGCCATTAATTTCAAATTCAACCGTAAGTCCTTAATGCTATTTCTATTTCCAAACAATATAAATCTAAGAACTGGTTTAACATTTGAATTAACATTTATAGGGTGTGGCTTAATAATAGGAAATGAATTCTTAAGAAAAATATAAATTATTTAGTACTGAAATAATAAAAAAGTGTTTTTAAAGAAAATAAAGTGTGAAAACATCGAGTGCATGGCAACTAGATGCTGCAGTGCGTGCTTTCATCGTGATGAATTTAACGGAAACATGAAAAAAATATGTGTAAGAAATATTTTTGGAAATATGTAAATCATAACAACAACAAAAAGCGTTATGTAGCACGCAGACTTTATCCGGTCATCTTGCCTAATCTAGTATTGATTGAAAGCCAAAATAGAGACACACACACACACACACACTCACTCACACACACACACACACACACACACACACACAAACACACACACACACACACACACACACACACACACACACACACACACACACACACACACACACACACACACACACACACACACACACACACACACACACACACACACACACACACACACACACACACACACACACACACACACAAACACACACACACACACACAAACACACACACAAACACACACAGACACACACACACAAATACACACACACAAACACACACAAAGAATTTATATATACACTTTTATTTAATAAGAAAAATGGTTTAATCAAACTTTACATTGTAATCATTTTGGCAATTGCTACTGTAATTGGGAGAATAAATCAATTATAATGCGAGAGTGTCCCATGGCATCGACAGACCCCTCCTCCCCCACGCCCTGCTCATAAATCCATTTCTGGCCTTTCAGACGAGCTTTCTTTGCTCTTTATTAAGAGGGTTTAGGGTTGGTGCATGCTTAACACACTATAAACTTATAATGTTTAAAATGTCTAAAAAAAAGTTTTTACAACTCTAAATTTTTCTTCTTTTTCCTATATATAGTTCAGGGCTTCTCTTGAGCATCAAGGCAAGGAATCGAACCCTTGCTATTGAGTCGAACGCCAAGCTTTTGACCGCCAGGCTGTCCCGCTGCATTTTTGTGAATCACATGTAGTAAAGTCCGTTACGATGCGCCTCTCTTCACGATGGTTTCATGGCACTATTGAGATTTTGAAAGAGAATAGCGTGCTAGTTCTAGCGTGAGCAAACACCATGAACTTTTTCTCACCTCTGACAATAGTTAGTTTATATTCTACACTCAGCGGAGTCTTTCGGAGAAGATTGCAATGATTGGCAAGGAAATGCGGAATTGTGAATGTTCGAAAAGGCTTTTAATGACTATTTGCAGAAACTAGCTTCGTGATAACGACATTATATGCTGAGTCTTTCAAAAGAATTTATTTTTTACGATTTGTTAACGAGTTGTTTAAGAGATTTGAAAATAATTAAACGGTGTCGTTTTATTTTATTCTTCACGACTCTTCAAGGAAAAGTTATTTACCGTGAAATACCAGATTGTTGGGACATCCATAATGTTCAGGCACCATCATTTGTCTGAAAAATAATTTTTCATCTCTTAGTTCGGGCATAGTTGTTAAAAACAAGAATGTCTAAAGTGGTAGTTATGGCGAACATTTATTAATACTCGTTACTGAATTTCAAAAATATTATAACTAATTTAATTTGACTTTAAATAGAAAGACTAAAAAGCCTCAATATTTGTCAATTTATAAATTTTTTGAATAAGTTGACAAAATATTTATATTTCCTAAATTTGAAAAACAATTATTTGAAAGTGTGCGTTTATATTAGTATTTTACGGTAATGTATAAAAATCATCTATCTATAAAGTTTAGTTATCTAGCTTTTGAAGAGATGACTTCTACAAAAGCCACACAACACGCATCGTCAAGCGTCCAATGGTGATTTATGTTGCAAATTGAGTGGAAAAATAAATTATTCATTGATTTATTATCAGCGAAAATTAAATTAAGTTGAGAAAAGTCAATCTGAAAAAATCTATAACTGTCATAGAGATAGAAAATAAGAAATGCAGGTCAGACAATTGTGATAAGGTGCTGCGGTTTGGCATTGATTTTCAACGATTTTATTTCATTTTAACTGTTAACTAAGACAGACATACAAGCGACACGTGAAGATTTCATCAATAACAACTTGCATTGTTATATTTGCTTCTGAATGGAACAGCATTCCTTCATGTTAATTATTCAAGTGAAAACCGACAGTTATTTAATAGTAGCTATTTTCCTTCTATGAATCGTCTAATAGCTCACTGCACTCAAATAATAGTCCTCATTTTACACATATCAGTACTTTTTATTATATTTTGAATTGTAGAAAACCATTGGGGAGTTTGGAACTTAGAAGCATTCGAAAACTGTCTCCAAAATTTGTCACATTTCAAATAAGTTTTTAACTTTTCAGACTTTTCAGTTCAAAGAGAAAAAAATTAATTTTTTTTACAAATTCCATGAATTTTAATAATTACTTATCACCCTTTTTTTATTAATGAAAAATTAAATATATTTAAGTTAAAACTTACTTGAATCCTGTAATTACTTTCAGAAACTTTACGCACAAAACACGAAACGATCAAGAGGATTGAAAATGAAGCCGATTTACCTACTCACGTTATCCTTTGTAATCTCATTTGAATTTGCAACGAGTCAGCATAAAAGTATCAGAAGCAGCATTATCAATAACAACAACAAAAACCTGAACAACAACAAAAACCATAAAAATACTAGCAAAAGTAAAAATGACGAAACGCCACTTTTGGTGTTCGACGTGCTGGAAGAGCAGTCTGCAAGGACGTTTGTGGGAGACATTAAATCATCCTTGAAAAACATATCCCACCATAAGGGAAACTACATCCATGAAGATGCAAAAGACCACCATAGCAAGGTATTTAATTTAGATGGCTTAGACGATAACAGCACCATTGTGATGCTGAAAGAACCCAACACTTACCCCTCATCACTCTTCCAAATCGTCCGAACAAGCGGTCACTTACTGACGAACCGAGTTCTCAATAGGGAAACGCTGTGTTCTCTCAATAACGACATCATAGGTTCAAGTAACAGCAACAACCAGCCGGTCACTAAATCACCCGGTCTCCTTGACTACGACAGCGTCACTGACGTTCAACAGCATTGTTACTTTGATTTAGACGTGATCGTCATTGATATGAAGGAGATTAACAACATTAATTACGTAATCAACAACAATAAAAACAATGGAAACAATAAAAATAACAAAAACACCAACAATAATAAAAATAACGACAACAATAACAAAAATAACAACAATGACAAGAACAATAGGAGCGTCCTTGTGCGAGTCTACTTGCTTGACATCAATGACAACACGCCAAGCTTTCTCAACAATCAAATCAGCCTCCGGATTAGCGAGGGATCGCACCAGCAGAGTCGGTTCGCCTTGCCATCGGCCGTCGATCCAGACGACGTGCATGCCAAACTTACTTACAGCGTCGATTGCAGTTCTGGAGAGTCCCATATAGAACGAAATCCCAAAATGGGTGATGAGGAGGCTAGTGATAAGACTGATGAAGACGGGGATGAGAAGTTGTGGTTCGGTCTGGAAAGCGAGAGAGATGAGTTGTTTCTTATCCAATTGGGGAGATTAGACAGAGAAGCAATCGACAAATTTGTGTGCAATGTGAAGGCGGTGGACGATGGAGGCAAGACAGGAGAGATGACAGTATGGGTCGACATCGACGACGTCAACGACAACTCGCCAACCTTCGACACTGATGTCTACTCCGTCGAAGTGGCTGAGAACTTCCACTTAGGAGCGATCCTGCTGCGGGTGCATGCCAGTGACGCAGACGACGCAGCGAACGCCGTAGTGCACTATCGCATGAGCGAGTCGTCCAAGTTGTTACACGGCCATATGTTCGCTGTCGACGCCGACAATGGCAATGTTGTTCTAACGCACGCGTTGGATCGCGAAAGCATGCAATCACACCAGTTCATTGTCGAGGCTGTTGACTCCGGAGCTGCGATGCAAAACTCGGCCTTTGTTCGTGTGTCGATAAAGGTTGTCGATGAAAATGACAACGACCCCGTTATAACAGTCACGTCGTTTGGAAACGAAGAGATCGAAAGAGACGAAGAGAGTGATGCCGTCAAGTACTTTGAAATCGCCGAAAACGATGAAGTTGACAAGTTTGTGGCGTTTTTGTCTGTGAGTGACGAAGACGAAGGAAAGAACGCAGAATGCTTATGTGCTTTGAAGAGCGTCAACAGGTATTATGAGCAGAACGAAACAATAGAAGCGAGTTCTAACAATAAGAAAACCTCTTTTTTGAACCACTTCAAGTTGATCTCTTATTACGAAGACGGTTACAAGCTTGAAACAGCAAAGTCACTCGACCGAGAGACTGTGCCCTACTACGAGATCGTGGTGCAGTGCTTCGACCAGGGAAGACCACAGAGAACCTCGACCAGTCTCGTCCATGTACGAGTCACTGATGTCAACGACAACAGACCCAGTTTCACCGATAAGCAGATTCGAATCAGCGTGGAAGAAGGAAACGAAGTTGGAAAGTTGTTGGCCACTCTAACAGCCCAAGATCTCGACACTCCAGAAAATTCCAACACTTTCTACGCCCTTCAACCCATGGTGAACGTTTCTCAAAACATGAAATACATATTCAACAGGAAAGAAACCTCTGAACTGAATACTCACGGTGCTGACTCTGATAGGCTAGAAATCAGTAAAGCAGGCGTGGATCTGGAAGACCGACTGAACTACAACGTGATGAACCTGGTGCAGCTGGATGAACGCAGTGCCCATCTCATTGCACTCGTCTCATTCGACTACGAAAGCATGCCAGCAGAGCTCAACTACAAGGCAATCGCCTACGAATTCCTTGAAGACGACGCGAACGAAGACGATGACGCTTTGACGAACTGGTCGTGGATGCCTGTGATCATATCGATCATCGATCAAAACGACGAAAAACCAGTTTTCGACCAGCCTCATTATACATTCAAAATCGTGGAAAACTCTCAGAGCCAAGAGAACATTCTCGGTCAAGTGAAGGCTACGGATGCGGATGTGACACCTGCTTTTAAAGAAATACTTTTTGAGCTGGTCCCTTCCTTAACTTCTTCCGTCTTTCAAATTGACGAAAATACTGGAATCATCAGCACAAACGCAAGATTCGACCGAGAAGAAAGAGATGTGTTCAACCTCGTAGTCAAGGCCTTCAACCCTGTTTCTGCACACGAGTCCCACAAAGGATCAGCCAGCGTGTTTTCGCTCGCTAATGTCAGCATCGAAGTAATCGACGAAAATGACAACGCTCCTTCATTCAAGTTCCCATCGGCTCTTAATAACAGGGTCACCGTAGCGACTTCACACGCGCCGGGTGAGGTTGTTTGCGTCGTGGAGGCTGGCGACGAAGACGGGGTGGGCGGCAACTCGCAAGTGGCATACTCTATCATTAAAGTCGAGCAGTTTGACGACAAAAACAACGTTAATGATGCTTACGATAACGCTCCCAAGAGCCGTGACCTCGAAGGAAAAGCCAAAAAACCGCGAGAGCCGATGTTTGAAGTGGATCGAACGAGTGGTGAGGTTGTCAGCTTGAAAGCCTTGAGTGAAGAGAAGACTTACAAGTTGACCTTGCTGGCTGAGGACTCTGGTGTTCCCTCCCTTTCCTCACTCTCTCTCCTCTTCATCGACGTTAACAACTCCAAGGCCGGATTGGCACATTTGCAAGACACGGCAGCGGTGAGGGAAGAGAGCGTGGAATGGTACGGCTTAGATCAAAGGCACGTGCTTCCTTTATTATTCACCATCTGCTGCGTCATCGCTAGCGTCCTTTGTCTCGTGACGATCGTCGCCTCCGCCGTGATGTGCAAGCGAATCAAGAGGCGAAAACGAAACAAGAATGCATTGGAAAGCTCTATTGCCTTGTCGAACTCCTGTTACACCGACAAGAAACTGATGCAGAACTCTTTGATCGCTGGAAGCAGTTGTGGAGTGGGAGGGGGGTACGCAGGCTTGAAAGTAGACGACAACTGGGTGGGAACGGAGGAAGAAAACGACACGTGGAAGGAGTTGAGTGTGCAGAGTATCGAGTCGAAGCAGTCTTGCTGTTCCGCCCACAACTGCGTTGAACGCAACCGTTCCAACTTCTCTCCCACCAGCAACGAAATGGCCATCAAATCAAGCGCTACCACTCCCCTAACAACAACCACCTTTTGTCAATACAACAACAAATGCCACTACAGCAACATCAACAAGAACAACCAATGCAAAAGTCGCTGTTGCTGCTACAACAGTTACAGCAGCATCAGAAGTTGCGCCATCACCGACGACGTCAAGTGCAACAAATTTGATGCGGAAAACAACGACGAAGACAACAAAGGAAAGAACTATGAATCAGACACTCACGAGTCACTGGTGCATAAAAAGGTTCGGATATTCTTTAATGAGCTCTCAATAAATTGATTGTGTAGATAAAGAACCGGATTTGGTAATTAAAAAATGCATTAATATGAAAATATTCAAGAAAAATGTAACAATCGCCAATATTTAAAATAAATGAGATTAATATTCTTTTAATGTTCAATCAAACTCCAGGCTTTTTCTTGTCAGAAACTTTCTAAGAAATCTCAAGCGAATCGTTTGGACAGCCGTCATCACCACCGTCACCCTCATCACCACAACCACTCTCACAACCACGGACTTCACCGCCAAGGCCCCTATTTCAGCTCACACCACTACTGCCACAACGCCTCCCTCATCAAGATGCACAGAAGGCAGGCACCGAGGGTAAAACGCAAACAAGTCCATGATTATATTTCATTTTGTTATTTAAAAGCTTTTGTTTCAAATCGATATTTTAGTTTTATTAATTTAAATTTTACTAATTGTTCAAATTGTTCACAGTACTTAAGTTTTTTATATAAAATATTTATTTTATTTATATTACATTCCTTCAAAACAAGTATATTTTCATTTTTAAATCTTCAAAAAGATTATTCCACTACTGAATTCCTAAGTTTAAAATCCACTTGGTTCTAGAAGTATTTTTAGAAGTATTTATCAATCTTTCGCGATGCGAAAAAGTCTTTGAAAAACATTAAAGAATGTAAATGGTGCTTAAAGACACGCCTTCAACAAATAAAGAAGTCTATAATAAGAAAATAGAATAAATCTTACAAAAAAAACGTAATTGAAACAACTTTGAATTTCGAAACATTTCCAAAAAAGAAGGTTTCTTTTAATTAGTCTAATTCTGTTAGAACTCTTTTAAAATGGGCTTAATGAAAAATTCTCGAACTCAAGTTCCTGGTTACAATGCTGCTTGAACTAAAAATATTTTTTATTCCATGTTGTATCAATAAATTGCCAATAAAACATTTATGTTCCAGAACATTTGATATCCTCCTATGCTTTGATATACTTGTCTCGATATTTTATTCTCAAATTACGTTGAAGCTTCCAAGTGATATGAAATGAATACAAAAAATACTTTTTTGTTTTTCCACAAAGTTTCTATAAAAAAAGAAGAGTATAAGGGCAATAAAATACAAACACGCCAGTGGACTGAATAGTGGACGCCGAGAACCATAAAATGAATAACTTAAAATACAACGCTTTGTTTAAATGCAATATGCTCTGTAATTAAATTCCATATGTATTTAGAAAAAGAGTTTTTTGAATGTAAATTGTGAATTTCTCACAATTTTTTCACAGTCTAAAACTATTCTAGTTATTTTTGAATACGTGCAAATATTGATGAAATTTGTAGAAAAAAACTGTTTTTACGAAATAATTTTTTCTGTTTGAACAACTCTGGAAAATAAAATAATGGTTTGTATCCAAACGGCACTTATAATTCATTTTTCTGCAATGCAAACATCCCTCTAAGCAAACAATTACAGAAAAACGCCATTGACTATATATTCATCAAAAAAGAAAAATAATTCAAAAATCAACATCAATATTATTAATGTAAATGTTGCCAATTTGCGTGGCATGAATCAATAAGGTTTCGTTTGATGGATAGGCATCATTCCGGGCCATTTGTAGTGAATTCAAGTTTCCAATCTACGCTATAAATATCTTTAAAACTCTTTTCATCATTGTAGGTTTTTTTATCAATGAATGATTGCCTCTAACAAACAATCTTTCCAAAGTTGTCTGTAAGATATTTAGTGGGTAAAAAATTTACATTCTTGTTGAAATTTTTCTACTTTTGCAAGAAATTATTCTCTATTAACAACTCTTTGTGGGCCATGAACAGAAGATTTTCGGCAACTGCTCGTTATCAACACCACAGCAATCTATTAAATCGCCATCAATCGACGAAGCACGCGCTATCACATTTCGGAAGTTCATTTTCCATTTTCACGAGATCATCAGTCAGGAGAAGGAGCGGACAGAGGTACCGCAGGAGATAATAGATTGGAGAATGATAACTGCTCCAAGGCAAGATGTATAGCGGGAAGATTGATAATGAGTATGCACGTCTTATCATGGCAAGTATCACCTCCATTTTTTCGTATTTTGGAATTATTTCTTCATTATGTTGTTTAGACTTTTCTAACTCAGCAATGAGCTTAAAAAAACATCTCAAGCAAGACACTCAAGAAACATTAAAACATGGAAATAATATTTTCTCTTGAGAGCAGCAATAAAAGATCACTTCGAAAAACACTTTATTATGAAACCTGAACCACGCTTTTCAAACTCTATTAATAAAAAAACTTTAATCACGGAATTAAGAAACTCGCAGTTTATGAAAAATAAAAAAGAGTTTGAAGGCGTTTTACTGAAAAACTGAAACACTCAAGATTACAACAGCCTTCTTAACGGACGACTCGTAGGATCGATAATTTCTCCAATAGCTCGACAATAAAGATACAGTAGTGGGTTCGTGCTTTTTTTAAATCGGAAAAACATCGAGTATCAATAGCAAGAATCGGTTAGTGTTTGGTTTATAGTTGATTGATAAAATGCAAATAACTTCCACCGGTTATGTAAATATAAAAGCACGCCAGATCTCATATCGAGTTCATAAAAATTTCGAGGAAAGAAGCCTGGAATTCCATCTCGGAATGCTTCGTTTATAGCTGTAATAAACCTACCTGCTGGACAAACAAGTGAGTTAAGACGAAAATGAAAGAATGTAGAATTTTTTTTTAAATAGTTCTAAAAACAATTTTTTTGAAAGAAGTGTTTCAAAGACTAACAAGCTAGTTAATGAGGATTGGGTTTCAGTCTCGTTTTTTAAGATACGTCGAATGAAACAAAAATAAAATTAGATTTAAACTAGTAAGTGCCCGCAGCTTCGCTTGTGAAGTTATTTTAAGTGTTTTAATGTTTATTTAAACTTAAATAAATTTTTGAAAAGAAGAAAGATTCGACAAAAGTGTATTTTCGTAAAGAAATGTTTAGAAAACTCAAATCTACAGAGAAAATACTATGAAAATATATTTTTCTTTTCAATAAAAAATCTAAAAGAGGCATTTATTATTATTTGTTAAATCTCTGAGAAACTTTGCGAACTTAAGGGAAAAACTTAAAACCTGATTGATTCTTGAAAAATAATTTTAGAAAAAGTGCTAAGAGATGAATGAAATTCCATAGAAAGGCATCAAATTCACCGATACATCATCTCTAATCGGCCATTGTTGTGATAGCAACTCACAACGGCACTTTCAGCAGCCGGGCATCATTCATACTTTTTCATCTCCCTTTTATCTCTACAGCCATAACTCTTGAGCTTTAATTTCAAAACAGAATTTTTATTTCCACTTTTAGAGTTGTTTTTTTATTGATAATTTGTTTTGAGTTCATAACAATTATTAGTTCTGAAAACTTGTTTTATCTACCCAGAGGTATAAATACTTTACTAAATTATTTGTCACCCACAGTACGATTTGAAGCACAAAGTCACCAACTCCAACTTGACCATCTCCAGTAACAGCAACGACAACAACACCACTTCCACCATCAACAACACCAACAACAACAACCTCACCACCATTCCAAAAACGCATGCAAACAAGCTCAACAACCCCAACAACACAACGCAACAACTACTACAACAACAACAACAGTTGCAAGCCCCCAGAAACAAGTTGAACGAAGATGCTTCTGAGAGTGAGATGAGTGGTTCCTGTTGCTGTGACAGTGGCATGGACAGTGATCAAGTCCACGTTGCCACCAAGTAGACCCGAGATTTGAGAATTGATATTATACCTCAGAACAGTGACAATGTGTTTCAAGAATTGACTTACTACTTCAGAATATGGACACGAAGATTTAAAAATTGACTTTTACCTCCGAATAGTAACAGGGAGCTTGTGAATTGGCCTATTACCTCAGAATAGTGACTGGAGACTCTTTGAGATCCATAAGTCAGTGCACCAACGAGCTTTAAATCTTTCTCGATTATAAAAACACTTATGACTCTCAGATTATTACTTTATTTATGACAGTTGTTATTTTATTTGTTTTTAGTTTACTAAAACTTTTCAATACTGATTTATTTATTTAAATTGCTGAATTTTTATTTTTATTATGATTTATTGAGTTTTTTAAATTGTTCGATTCTCAAAACGATTCTTGCACATAATCAAAACGAAGAACCCTGTACAAATGTATGTAGTGTAACCAATATTAATCTGGAAATACAGTTTGAGTTCCAGAGTGACATCATTATGAATGCTATCCTCCTTTTAAATGTATCTGTTTTCCATTGTCATACAAAGTTGATAATATTTATGTAGTATTTCAAACTGAATTTTGCGAAAAGTTTAATTGTTTTAATTTATAAAATCAAAATGCTTTAAACATTGTTTTTGTTGAATAACATCGATCGATATTATTTTTCAATCGATAGAGTCCGGAAAATCGTTAAAAGTACATTTTCATTTCAAAGTTGTCAATAATAACAAAATTTACAATGTAAATTTAAACACAATTTTTAATACTGTATATTTTTTAAGGTTTTTAGTAAACCATATGGACTTTTAAAGACATGAATAAATTGGATTAAAAGTTGATGGAAAATCGTTAAAATACTTTGTTGTATGAACCTCAATCGAAGATTGAATACATTTTTTTGCCTTTTAGTTATTTCCCGACAATATTTCAATAACTAAAATAATCATAAATACAATATGTATTTAATCTTATCATAAGTAACATTGGAGCTAAAACAAGTGTACAAACAATGAATTTGGAAATGTAATATTTCAACAACAAAAAACGACACCAATTATTGTGTTGAAGCATCTGTGTATCTCAAATAAATACTCCCAGACCCATGAAGATAACCAATGATCATGAACTTCAATCCACTGTTTCCTGGATCAGTGAGACTTAATCATGCCAACTAACACTGATGAATTTAATTGAATTGAGTTTGTACATCATTGTTTGTGACTTCCAAACTGAAGAAAACACAGAAAACAAATAGAAAAAAATGTTTTTAAAAAATATAGAAATATAAAAAACTAAAAATTCTTTTAAACGTCTTAAAATGATTTAATGGTATAAGAAAAAAAAATTAAATATTAAAAAAATTAAACGATATATTGCGTGTTGCAGAAGACTTTCATGCTGTTGAAATTTAAAATCAATCAATATGATTCAAGAAATAAAAAATTCTTATTCCTATTGAAACCTATGGAATATTCTGTAAATATAATATTTTAGGCAGTTGCAAAAGAACTCGTTTTCATATTCAAACAAATTATATATAAAAGAAGTATAATTTGTAGCTTCAAATACTATTATTATAATGCTAGTTATAATTATATTTAACTTCAAATTTTTAAGTTTACAGTTTGATTTAAATTTAAAGCTTCTTTTTCGTTTTTATCCTTTTAAAATTAGAAAATACCGTTAAACACCAATATCTTCGCACACTTTTAAGTAATTATTTTTTCAAATGTACGAAAATATAGATTTTTCATCTCCAGCTAATTTCAAAAGATTCTAAATTGATAAATATTGTTTTTGTTGCTCATTAGTCTTTCTATTATCAGACAAATTAAAGTTTTCAGAATTTAATTTAAATTCAGTTTCGAGTAATATTAGTATTCGCCCTAACCTTAACCCTAATCCTAACCACCATAGATATTCTAGTTTTGAAATGTATGTTCGAATTAATAACCCAAAAAAGTATTTTTACTGAAAGTGAGTTTCACGGTATGGTCTAAACAATATGAGTGTCCGAACAAACTGGTATTTCACGGTGAAATTTTAAACTGTTATTTCAAATTAGCTAATTGATTCATCTTAAATGTATTGAATCCTTCAAAGTTAGGCTCAAAAAAGTCTAAAGTTTTTGTTAAAATTATGCTGGACTTATTATAAAACTGAATTAATTTAGTAAAAATATTCAAAAACGTTCTTAATTCTATTGTAATTAATAATTACTAATTATGATTACTAATAATAATTACTAATTATGATAGACTAAAATTAGTACTATAAAAAAACATTCTTCTAGTATGTATAGTTATTATCTTTAACAGCAGCCACATAAGCACGAACATGTCCATAACTTGCATGTAATGACTCGACAAGGCTTGTCTCCACCTTTCAAATTCATTGACAAAGCGTTAATGTCGCATGGATGCATTGAGGGAGCCGAAGAATGACAAGTGAATACTGTTCTGAGTCAAATACTAAATTAGTGATTAGGTCATTTTCAAGAAATTTATCATATGTAGTCCAACTCAACCGCCTATTTTTTTAAAACAGAAAACACAACGTTCATTCAAGGGATTAAAACAATATTCTTCGTATTTTAATTTAAACTTTAATTAAGTTTTCATATTTAAAAACACACACGAACACACACAAGAGCATAAAAGCGCCTTGGCTGATTGAGCGGACTCCCATCTCAAGAACTCTTCAGAGGCACTCACTTCTTTCATATGTGAGTGGGTGTTCGTGTGCTTGTGTTTGTGCTTTTGCGTTTTGTGTCTGTGTGTGGTTGTTTGAATGAATGTGTGGCTGTTCGTGTGCTTGTATGTGTGCTTTTGCGTGTTGTGTCTGTGTGTGGTTGTTTGAATGGATGTGTGCTTTTGAAAGTTTTTTTCTTAGTGAGTTGTTTGTTTGTTTGGATGTTTATGTGCGTATTTTTGGGTTTGGGAATTTTTTTGGTTTGTGTGAAAATAGCAGAATTAAAAAAAAATTTGTAATGAAATTGCCGAAAAAGAAAAAAACTGTTCAAAATGTCGATCGTAGGTGCACGAAGCATTCAAATTCTTCACAATTGAAAATTGGTAAAAAATAAACACACCCAGTAAACACACACACATGCACAAACACACAAACACACACACACACACAAACACAAACACACACACAAACACACAGCGACACACACAAACACAAACACACAAACACACACACATACAAACACACACACACACACACAGCGACACAAACAAAGACAGCGACAAACGAGCCAATTAAGAGCCTTTCGCAATAATTTCTCCCCTCAGCAAGCAAACAGACAACGGCGCATATCACTTCCATTTCATCGCCTGCCCACGCGACCAACACAACGTGACATTACGCTGTTCTTGGTCGCCCCTAACGACCTTGTTACCATGGCGATGAAGTGGTGGGGAAGAATTACGTGGTGGCAGGAAGATTCGACGCTCATGATGAAATGCTGTGAGGTTAGAGTAGCTTTTAACTCACTTGTAATACGAATCATAAATGTAGTGTGTAAAGAAAAAATAAGTATCGAAAAACGCTTGAAAGGTTGATTGAATAGGAGAATAATTTAAAATAGGATAACTTCGAAGTTGATGCCCGAATGAGCCCCGAAAAAACAATTTTGCGGTTACTTGTCAACTCTGCGTCAAACTTCTCCCGTTTCAGAGGAAATAAAGAAACGGTAAATGTCTTTTATGCATTTTCAATTTATGTAAAAGTTCAAAAAAGTATTTTAACATAATTTTGACTAAATGTACAAAGTCAGCGAAGGTAGAGTGCAAGAGACAGTAAAAGTCATCGATGAGGTACGCAGGAGTTCGCGGGAGAATGATTGCCAATTAGGCACTGTATGCTCCTTCACTTGTCTCTTCCTGTCGCTCTGAGTCCCTGTCGTGGAAGTGTGTCTGTATGCGTGTGTGAGTCCACTGGGCGTTGTATATGAGTTATACTCAGGGACATACAAAACCCATTCAAACATTGTATTATCTTGTCATTGGGGTATAATATTGAATGTATTATACACTGTATATAAGCGTATGCAGTTCGACAAGCAGAGACACAAGCAAGTGCATGGGCACGTACACACTCCATTCCAGGCATACGGAAGTCGAGGTTTGTGACACGATAGTAAGCAAACGAACCTTGAAATCTCGCCTCTAATGATTTGTAATCTCCATTCCTCGACATCATTACCAGAACGGAAAGTCTTCGATAATTTACTTTATTATTAATTTAATTAGTGATAATTAACAAATAAAAATGTGATCTTAAATGTTTGAAGATTTTGAAGGACCCACCAAAACAATTTTTAATTTAAAGTTTTCTCTTTCCAAGCTTCCTGTTAAATCCTGAAAGTATAGCGCTTTAAATGCTTTTAGCTTAATCTTCTACATTTCCGAATCTGTCAGAACAACCTGCCGCAGCTGAATGCACTGATCTCTTCGATCCAAGCTTTAACCTCAATTTGTGAGACTTCTGCAGTTTCAATAAAAGATCATTTTGGAGTTTTTAAGTGCTAATTGAATTTTTCTCATTAAATTGAAAAAACTATGTGATGCTGAGAAATCATTTCAATGGTTTTTAAAGTTTAAAATTAATATAAATTATCTTAAACGCACTGTAAGGAATTAAAAAATCTTTGCTTTTTAAATCATGCTTCAAATAAAATTACCTATGAATAACTAAAACACATAAATCAAAATTGCATCATAATTGGGTTGCTGAGATCTGAAAGATTTATTTCAAAATGAACAAATATTTCATCATCATGAGGAATTCTTTTTCCTCCATCACGTCACCGAAGAGCATTTAATTGCTGCGTCAAAAATCATGCAGCAAGCAAGACGTGATCGATTCAAAAGAAAATGTACAAATGATCAGTGAAGGAATTTTTGAAGATAAGCTTGAAAAAAGATTACAGTTATTCTTCGAATAATTATTTTATTGATTTATTTATATACTTTTTGAAGATGAAATATTGAATATTTATTTATAAGATATAACATTTTAAAATAAACAATTCATTTTAAAAAAGAGTTTCAACTTTTTTTACCAACAAAATTAGTAAAATAAGTTTTGATTTGAAATAAAAACCTAAATATTTTTTCCGTAAAATGAATTACAAACCATCGGACAAGAACTTTTTAAAAACTAACTGAATTCGAACTCAGCTAAATTGTTATTTAACCGAACTCTAACTTTAAAACTGTCGAAATCAAACCGAACCAATCTAATTTCTAACAGAATTATTTTATCGTATATCATTACTAGATGAGTTTTTATTGATAAAACAAACAACTATACCAAATTGATAACACGTTTCCCTTTTCAAACACAATTTTATTTCGCACATTATGCAAACAACTTGAAAAAATAAATTTGTGAAAATAAATTTTTTAGTAACAAGTTTTATGGAATTTTATTCATGAAAAAAAATCAAGAAACCAAGAGAGTTGTGGAAAAAGTTCACCCACAAACACGATTGAGCATTTATGCATAGTATTTGTTGTGAAAAAACATTTTCAATAAAACTTATGGATCTTTTCTATTTTTACTGTTATTATACAATATTTCATTAAAAGTTGAAAATGTTTTTTTAAACATTATAATTTGACAGAATTAGTTTCTCAAGTTTACTTGTTTACACATAACCTTCTAGACTGAAAAAAGAAATAAAAGTAAACGCCTGAAAGCCAGTAGTATTTAATGAATTAGTTGTCTAAAAAATCAGACAGTTTTGATCATATAAATTTCATGCTCATAACTACATTTCAAATTAAATGTTTTTCTGAAGTTTCATAAATTGTTGATCTGCAACTGTCAGTCACTTCAAAAGGGTGGAGTGAGTGCTTCTCAGCCAATCAAGCCTCAGAACCGCTTTAATCGTTTTTCTATTTTCGAAAGTCTTAAACTTATAAATTACTCTCTTAGTACCAAGTCTTAGTAAAAGTACTAATGACAATCATATAAATTATAAAAATATGTTGAATTTTTCAGAAAAAAGGAAAAAAACTAACGAAAAAGAAAAAAATGAATATGTGGGGTAGATTCTTCAGGCTTCCTCGCTTATCCCACTTAACCAACACTTCCTTGCATAACCACAGCCAAAGATTATCTCCTCTCTACAATTGCTTCTTTCCCTCGCAAATAGCATGGAAGTTGTATGCTTCCATATTTTTGCATATGTTTGTATGTATACTTTTGTATATACGCTTGTATTTGTATTTATGTTTGAATATGTTTTTATGTATGTATTCACATCTAATTATATATCTAATACATTATTTGAAACATATTCTGGATGTAGAGATGTCATTGAGATATGACATCATTCGAAAAAGCATTGCCAAATTGAGCAGATGCAGTTTTTATCTTGTTGTAATGGCGTTTTATATTTTTCCAAAAGACAAAACTATTTGGTGAACAGAGCAAATGTTTTTAGAGAATTAATTCAAAATTTCAGAATAATAATTTGATCTCATAACAAATTCTTGCTAGAAGTGAAAGCCAAAATGAAGACAGTTGCTAACTAAAAGCACTTCTCTTCTTCCTCAATTCAATAAACTACTCAAGAAAAATAGATTTGATGGGCGGAGTTGGCACTACAAATGCAACCAATAAGAATAAAAGATAAAACTCAGCAACCAATCAGAGGCAAGCAGACGTTGAAGTTTCTTTCGGAAGCTTCTTCCCTAATTGATTCAAGTTGCCTGGTCACGTGAGGTCCTTCTGACGTCATCGGAGACTCGAATGGAGGTGCTGAGACGTCGAGCAAGCCGTTGGTATTAATAATATGTCTAAATATTATAATTGTATTTAATTTTTAATATTTTATTAATATAATTATTATATACATGTAAATTCATTTATATATAAATCTATCCATTTATACATGAGTATACTCACTTATATATGATTATACTCATATATATATGAATATATTCATCTTTAATATATATATACATATTTATACATAGATTCAGTAACATATAGTTTGACATTCATTCTGTACGAGGAAGACCTCTCGTTTATAAGGAGTAGAATGTTGAGTGTGGCTTTGAAGTGTTGTCGCAGGAGTGAGTAGTCGCAGGCAACAATCAGACAACACACTCTGGCAACACTTACAACAAGCTCTCGAAGCTGCAAATAGCTGGAGTGTTTTTTGAAGAGTTCATTAGCGAGTTTTAAGTTTTTTGTCGAGTTTTGCCAAGCAATAATGGTTTGTTGAGAGCGATTTAGTGCTTCTGAGAAGGTATGCATCGGTGTTGTCTATTGAAAATTGTCGTTAAATGTCGAAATAAAAATAGTGACTTTTTGAAAAGTATAGGAAGTAATAAAATTGGATAAGTATTACTTTAAAAATACTTTCAAACCAGAAAAGTCACTGTTCATGACAACCGATTGTTTATTAAAAGTTTCTTTTCTGAAAATTTAAAACTTTTCTTTGAAAAGCACATAACTTATTTTTAAATTATACCTATCACTAATTTCATTTCAAAACCCTAGTCTCAAGCTCACATGTCCACGCTGCCAACTCCCTCCTATCATTGCAACCCATTCCAATACGAAGACCTCGCCTACCCCACCTCGCAAGAAGCACACGATAAGTTGTTATCGACCGAAAGCCCCTGGTACTTTCCTGCCCCTGGAAACAACAACGCCGATGCTAAACTGACAAGTTATAATAGGAATTTTATGCATTTTTTATGATTTATATTTATGTGGTTGTTTTCAGGATAGATGAATTAATAGGTTGTTAAAATCAACAGTGTAAAAGCATGTTGACATGTTTTAATTCCGTTCCGAAGACAATTGTTCTAACATATTCCAAACTTTTCCCAGTCAGTCGTCTGATGAACCCTTCCATCGCGGCAGTGCAACACCACGTCAGCAGCATGGCGGCTTCATTCGGGGCAGCCCTCCAACAGAACGAAACCACTCCAGGCTTTCCTCAAAACCACCTCCCTTCCCACTTCCCCTCCCACCTCTCCTCGCATCCCCATCGCTGGCAACACCAACTTCCATTTTCGTTTTCGAGTCACCGAAGACGACGCAGAATCTTGTTCACGCAGGCTCAGATCTATGAGTTGGAACGGAGGTTCAGACAGCAGAAGTACCTGTCAGCTCCCGAGAGAGAACACCTCTCGAACCTCATTGGACTCACCTCCACACAAGTGATTTCCATAATATTTGTTTTAAAAGAAAGGCGTGGTTTATTTAGCAAAAATTGAATGTTAATATTATCTTTTTTCAGGTTAAAATATGGTTTCAGAATCACCGTTACAAAACAAAAAAAGCTCAGAAAGATAAAGAAAAACTTGAAGGCAAACACAGCTCTGCATCCCATCATGTACCGTCAAAACAAAATCAAAATAAAATGCAAAAACCGACAGAAAACACACTAAAAAAAGCCTGTAGTTCTCTTTCAATCAAAAATGGAAAACCATGCAACGAAAACTGCAACGGAAAGAATGATCCGAACAAAAATAAAGGATATTTGAAAACAATAACCAAAGACGAAGATTCAAGCAACAAAGATATGCCATTAAAAAAAGACCAACCATCCAAAACACTGGAATTTAACCAGTCCGGGCAAGGTCTTTTGTATTACGATTCTGCAAACGAGAGCGCTGACGACGAAGATGTTTCTGAGAACTACGTAGAAAGCAGCAAGATGCAAAACGAAAGTAACCACTCAAACAACGACGAAGAACTTTTCAAGACAAACTATTCGGTATCTTCTGGTTACTTGGGCGACTGTTACAAGAGGAAGGCGACCCCCTTCACGGCCTACCCACCAGCACAAGAGGGCCAACTCTTGCCCTCCATTGAACGACCACTTTCTCCCTTCTCTCCCACCATGACCTTTCCTCCCAACAACTTCCACTTTTTCTCCTTCAACAAACAACACTCCTTCAACTCATTCCAGCCCTACATTTCCAACAACTACACCAACAACCACGTTCTGAACAACAATCCTTCAAACAACGCCAGCAACAACACGAACAACTTCTTCACTTTCAACTACAAACCATCTTACCACTACTCACACACCCCTCAAATCTACCCACCACCTTCCCCTCTTTCCAGAAGCACGCTCCAAACCCTCCCACCGACCTCATCGTCGGCCAGTCTCGTTCCTTCTTACCACGTCGACCCGTTCATCATTTACCCTCAAAATTCCCCTTCGGAACCTCACAGACTTGCGAACATTGCTCCCAAAAGTTGCTTTTTTAATACTAAACCGTGGTGAACCAGTTGAATAAAATTTCGTATTGTGTTCTTCAAGCAGTGTTGATTTCCTTTCAAGTTTAACTAATTTCAAATAATTGTGTTGAGGTTTTAATTAACTGTACGATTCTTCTGTAACTTTCAACTCTTTTATTTTAATAAATTCTGTCTTATTTTAGTGAGATGCATTTTTTTTCCTTGAGTACTTATTGTGAAATATTGAAAGTTTTGAAGCTCAGAAAAGATTAATAAAAAGCGAATTATTTGATAATATTATTATTAAGTTGTGAATATCATCGAATCACTGTTGTATAAAAATATTTTCTTATCTTTAAAAGCGGTTTATTATTTTACAATTTATGAAATATTTTGTGTTCACACGAATTTTTAAAGACTTGTATGGTGGATGATTAGCAGACAAATATTATTTGAATAAAACTTTCAAATGCCTGCATATTTCTCAAAAAACCATTAATTTCGATTGAAAAATACGCCAATAAACGCAAAGCGTGTTTGAATAGTGACAACCAGCCCACTCAAAAAACAGTTAGTTTTCAAAACTAAAATAGGCAAAACATATTGACACATATACATATAATTCATGAAAATGAGTTGCACAAAATACTCCAAAATAATAATTCTATTTAATTTTTAAATCTAAAAATAAAAGCTTTTCACGAGGGTTATAGATTTTCAAAAAGAATAAAACCGAGACAAAGGTGTTGCGAAAATGCCGCACTCATTATCCATGTCACTTTCGAGAGATCTTTGTCTCTTGGTGGCGCATCCAGAAAACATCATTTAAAAGATTACCACAAGTTTGAATCATCGTTCCTAATCCATCGACGATTTGCCAGATTAACAACGATTGGAGCAGATCATGAGGCCCTGGATTTGGAGGCTACGAACGGCTTACTCTCTCGCAAACAATGCCGAATAAGCCGCGACACGCGTCTAACAAGTTCATCGTTACAGACACCCACTGACAAACGAGGTCTGACGTCACAGAGAAGTCTGTTTTGATTGGCTGAGGCGAGAGATTAGACGGGATTTAGACGTATTTTTGATTGGCGCTATTGTATCGGTCATGCTTTTGACTGTTTCAAGGGTTGCCTTGTTAGGTGGGTTGTTTATTTCGGTGATATTTTTTTTTGTAATCGTTTAATGTTTTTATTTTAGTATTTTGGTTGTTTATTTCAATGTTTGGTTGACGATTCAACTTATTTATGTTTAAAATATATATAAAATAAAAAGTATTCTCTGAATAATAAACTTGTAAATTAAAAAGAATTAACATTAAAAAGGGAAAAACTAAAAAAAATAATGTAATATTTATTTAAATTTTAAAAATAAAAATTCGTATGAAAATGTTTTTTTCTCCATCAACTTCTACATCTGCAATTGAAACATGTCACGGAAACACTATTGATTTCTAACGCATCTTTTTTATATTTTAAAGATATACTGAAATATAAACATAGATAATCATATAAAATATCTATTAAAAAATACACACACACACACACACACACATACATACATACACACACACACACACACACACACACACACACACACACACACACACACACACACACACACACACAAACACACACACACACACACACACACACACACACACACAAACACACACACACACACACACACACACACACACACACACACACACACACACACACACACACACACACACACACACACACACACACAAACACACACACACACACACACACACACACACACACCTCTTAAGATCCACTTGGAAGACAGGCATTGCACATGGGACCTTCTTAGCCCCCTCAAGAACTTCTTTTCTTCCTAATCATCCGTCCATTCAATCATGCATTCTTCAATTCATCCTTTTAACCATTCAGTCATTCAATCATTCAATTAATCATTCATTTATATTGTATCATTCATTCACTTATTCATTTCCTCATTTTAATAATTACTTTTAATTTAATTACTATTATAGGTTTGAAGCTAGTTTAGATGTATATTTCTATAAATTATAGACTATAATTCAGTTCGTTGGTGGTCTGAAACTTGTTTGGTTAACGCCAGCTTAGCAATCCCAATAAAAGACAGAATGATTTACAAGCTGTCTTGCATTGTATGGCATCCCCATCTATCTCAGGGTCGATCGGACGTCTGCCCGTCGCCTTCGCTGTCTCTAGCACGACCAGCGGAGAGACGAACTCAACTCCTTTCGCCATTCTTCCATCCTACACTTTCTCACAACTTCACTGTCTTCAATGGCATTTTAATAATTAGTTTTGAGTTGAATTCGTTGTGGCGTTGATTCAATTTAGAAGTTTATTAGGTTAAGAACTTTTAAATATTTAGAAATAAATTCTTTATCTATATTAAATATTATTCAAATTTCTCTGAAATTATATATCTGAAAATGACTTCTAATGTGAGAAACATCTGAAGTTTGCAATTCTTCACATGAATGTAAAAATGTGAAAAAGCTGAAAACTTAGAGCGGCAGTTTTATCGTTAATGACTGAAGTCAATGACTGAAGGTCAAAAAACCCATTTTGAAATATTTTATTGAAATTTATTTTAAATATATACTACATTTAATTTGACCCAAAACTCTTTAGTTTCAATTTTTTCTAACTCCACTCCTAACACTTTATGTGGACCAGAAAAAACAGACAACCATTTGTCGACACACATACAAAGAGAGACAGATACAAAGAGTCATACACAATGGCATATAGACAGAAAGACAAATATACACAAAAAGACACAAAAACACAGAGACATACACAGAGAGACACACAAACACCAACACGTGCCTCAAGCCCTCCATGGAAGGGCGAGCAATCAAGCATTTTAATTGGCCACTCCATACACGTTCCTTAATTAGACATTATATAGACTATATATACAAAAACATATAGTCCAAAATATGAAAATACGTTTATTAATATGTAATAGACTAATATTTACTTTTGTGTGTTTTCATATCAGTTAGTATTTACTTTTATGTGTGTTCATATCAGTTAGTATTTACTTTTATGTGTGTTCATATCAGTTAGTATTTACTTTTATGTGTGTTCATATCAGTTAGTATGCAGTTTTGTGTGGCATCACCAACAAGCACACACGTTCAATCAAAAACAAGCACACACTAACACACACATATAAACAAAAAAAAACTAACACACACATACACCAAAACCACAAAAACAAACAAACGCACACACACACACATGTGATGAAGACAACCTTCCTCTGGGAATCGTATTTATTCTAACAAACAGTACGACGATAGATTAGAAAATCAATTTCACTCGTAGCGGGGGTTTGACGGCGGTAGAGTCACTATCACAGGCTTCAATCCACGCCTGACAAGCAGATTTGAAGAGCATGCCCCATTTGTGTCTGCTAACAGGCGCAGTCTGACAGTTGAAACTCACAACAGACTCATTAGGAGTAATCAAGATTTTCACAGGTTGTGCTTTTGTTTTGTTGCATTTGATGCTTACTCACAACAAAAAATTAATTATTTTTATTTTTTGAATTTAAATTATTTATTTTCCCCAATTTTGTGTGTTTTCCGTCCTTCGGTGCCTCCTAACAAACACATTTACTATATTTGTATATCTTCAGGAAAAAGTCATAAATCTTCCAAAAAAGACACATACTAAGCACAAAAACACATATGCACAAGCACACACAATGGCACACGCAAGCAGGTCTAATTTGTAATAATGTGTATTGTGTGTGTAGGTCCTTGTATCAAAGCATTGTGGATTTCAAGTGTTGCGCGCTTTGTTATCAGATTGTATGTGTTTTTTTTATAATAAAAAAATTTACCATTATTTTTTTGAGCGAAATCTTTTACATAAAATTTAAGTTGTTTAATCTGTAATTATAAAAAAAAAGTTAAACTATTAGCAAAACTATATAAATACAGTTTTTAAAAATAATGTTCAGTTTAGTATGAATTATTAATTTGGTCGAAAAAATGGATTGGTGGCAAAACAGTCTTGAAGATCTATAAGTTGAAGAAATATTTTTTTAATAAATGAACAATGAATCAAAATAAAAATCTCAAAATTAAATTATCGTATTCAAACAATTTTTTTCTAAAAAAAACAAAATTGTAATTACTAAAAATTCTGAACAATATTCAAATCGCGAAAAATATTTAGGATATAAATTAAAATTAAATTAAATATAAACAATAATTGACTCTTTAAATATATGTATTTATATATAAATAAATAAATAAACGCCTACCTTGTTGGACGCCTCGGTGAGGGGAATGTCTCGATCGTCGTATGGTTGGCTGTTGAGGATGAAGGGCTTGACGTCGTTTGGAGCGACCTTGAACCTCCTCATGAAGCTGGAAAGAAAAGATAAATGAGATGAAACTAGGGTGTGATGGTCAGAAAGGGGAAGATTGATAGGAGAATCGATGGTGAAGTAACTATCAGACAGATACTTTATAGGATATATAAAACTAAGTATTGAGGTCAAGACTTCAAAATGCAGAAAAGTGATTGGTAAAAAGAATAAAAGTACAGAAAATATCTTCCAAGAACGCACTCTTGCTCGCAAATGCGGTTGTAGTCTTTGAGATGCAGTGGTTCGGTAATCTTGGTGTTCTTGACCTCCTGGAAGGGGGATCGCTTCATTGGAGGATGGGAGCCGTCGAAGGACTTAGTCGGCTGCTTGGCTGTTAGTAGAGTCGTTCTGACGATGGACTGGGTAGTCGTTTGGTATTCAGAAGCGCATCTAATAGTGGGAAGAAGTGCCTTGAGTTTCTGCTTTGAAACCTCTCTTGGGTGCCTGAAGGGCCCTTGCTGTCTCTTTGGAATAGATGACGTTTAGGTGAGCCTTTTTTAATTGAAAGAATTGCTGTATGAATTCATTTTATTGATTGGTTTTATTGTTTGAGTGATAATCACTTTTTTGTTAATGAGTTTTTAATTAAAAATTTTTTACTAAGCAGATAATACCACAGAGTTTAAATACCTCTTTTACTAATTTAATTATAAATTTTTTATATAAAAATCTACTTAAAGTTAAACGGATTTCGAAGTAAAAGAATGAGACTCACTTGGTTGCCCACGGGTTCTGCTCGGTTCTTCATGTTATGGCTGCTGCCGACTTCTTCATCTTTCTTCAACATTTTCCCGCCATTTCTTTTATCCGAAATCTTATCACTGCTCTTCTCACCATCATTTGCGGCGGCAGATTCATTTGGAAAAGCATCGTTGTGGATCGTTTTCTTTTTAGTTCGATTGGCATTGTTGTTGCTCACGTTCTTGTGCTTATTCAAGGCTTTTGAATTACATGCAGTGGGGAAAAAAGAGTTTTTGTCAAGGAATTTAGCTTCCTTCAACGTCTGCTCCAGTTGTGGTGCAGAAGCCTGAGAAGAAAAATTGAGGCTAATCTCTAAAAAGAAAATTGCTATTATACATTTGATATATTCATCTTTTCTTTTTTATTTGAAATTTAATCAAAACCAACATTACAGGTTATAATAACTACAACCTGCAAAGTTTCGATCATTAATTATTAATTATTCACAGGTTATAATTAGTGATGCAAGCAGACGAGAAGTCAGAAGAGGGACGAGTGAATACGTGATAGGGGCTGTTGAAGACTCCAGGCACTGCCTTGGTGGAGACGAGGTGGTGCTTCTTGTGCGCAAACTGCCACATCTCCCTCTCCCGTTTTCTCCGCTTCGCCTCGTCAATTGCCTCCTCGTTTCTCATCTTCCACTCCATCCTTTGCGCTCTTTTGGGTGTTTTGATCGCAGGCTAAAAAATCTATGGTACTTTAAGTTTTTACATTTAATTTTAAAATATAAATACATGAATTTTTAGATATAAAAATAAGAATAGTTTTTAAATTTGAATTTTTTTTGTATAAATTAACAAACTTGTTCATTTTCTCTTTCCATAAAAGTTGTCTGAAGTATTCTTTTTTTTCGTAAAAGTTTGTTTTGTATTTTCTTGAGTAGAACCCTCTCCAAACTTTTTGAATCTGTAAATTTAATATTCATTTTAAAAACATACTTAATAACCTAAAATAAATCTTAAATTTTAATTATAAAACCAATTTTTTTATTTTACGCACTTTTGTTGCCATTTGCTCCCGGAATAATTCTTCATCTAATTTGGACTTTGCCTAGACGAATGAAGTTAAGAAAAAACTTAACAATTTTTTAACGCATCAGTTAAAAAAGTTTTCAGAAATGGAATTTTTCAAAGTTATTATTATTCTTTGAAAAATCATCTTTAGCACCTTTTTCAAAAGTTTGAAATATTCCCTATCTCGACTTCTTCTAAGATTCTTCTGTATATTCAAAGTGCACTCATGCAAATATCTGAATTGAAATGATTTTTTATGATTGTGTGAGTTTCAATTGACATTTTAATTGAAGCTTAAGGATTGTAAATAGTTGAAAATAAGTCAGGGCATAGACTCTACTAGACTCAATAACAACTAGTTTCATGAAAAATCCAGGACTAGGCGTTGTTATACTTCATTCCTTGCTAGCCTCAAATATGCTCTGATTTTGAGACCCCTGTACCACGCCTGAATCTTCACCGCAGCGTTATATTCTTTGAACCGGGTGCACTCTGCAATTCTGCAAAAGAATGTCAATGAATTTCGAACACACCACAAACCTCTTGTTGATTTACTGCAACAATTCGAAATGACTTTCGCTATATTGAGTTTATAAAACTGTTTATAGATAATAATTAAAATAAATAAAAGAAACCTCTTTCTGTTGTAAATTTCTTCAATAAACATTTCTTTTCTGTTCAAAAGCCTTATGTAAAAAGCCATGATTAAGCCCAATTACTTTATTTCCATAGCAACATTATTGCTTAGACGTAAAAAGTATTTTTTTAAATTCTAAAAAAAAGTTAACAATTAAATTTAATATTTTTATTTCAAAATTTAATAGTCTAATAGTTTCTTTCCTTCTTGGGCTTTCATATAATTCTTCAACTCCTGGAAGGGAAAGTTGACTAAATTGCTCTAGAGAATTAAAAGAAAAATATTTTTTTCAAATGGGTCAAGATGAATTAATAAACTAATTTTGTAGTGAATAAAACATATTTCAATAATTTACATACTTACTTGATCCTTTATCAACTTCAAAGCATCAATTTCTGGCTCTCTGAACTGCGCGTCGAGGGTGGGGTTTTCTTCATCGGCGAGTTTTTTCAAATCCTTAAAATTGAAATTCAATGAAAATGAATGGGGAAAAATATTTGTGAAATTTTTTATTTATTTATTTCAAAATAGTTTGTAACCTGTTGAGGAAACCTCTTGTTGAAGGCGTATTTCCAAAGATCAAACGGAGTTCTATGCGAATAACAGAAAAATTTGAATACTTTGAATCTGATATTTTTATATTGAATAAATTTTAACATGACTTTTTCTGTACCTTCTATGAATTATTATATATTTGAATTTTGTTTTTTAATAATTTATTTATTATAAGAGTTCAATTTGATTACTTGGCATTCAATCGACCAGTATCTCCATCAGGAATAGTGGCCATTCCTTGTCACAGTATAAAAAAGTAAATTTAGGAGGTCTATCGATGGACGATGAAAAACAAAGAAACATCTGAAGATGAACAGAAATTACCTTTGAAACTAAACGATTTAGAAACTTTAACAGGTAGACAACAAAACAAGCCAAAAAGAAGCAAAGTTTTAAAATCAATCAAGTTGAAAGACGTAGAATTGTTGCATAGTTACCTATATCTTGGAAAGAATCTTGACCAGCTATGGCGGTGATTGGTTTGTTGTGTGCCGTCTGAATCGGCAAGCTTGCAGAAAGAATGACCGCCAATAGATACATATGAAATATGAATAATGAATAATTTTAAAGCCTTTAATTGAAAATAATAAAAAAAATTTTTTTATTAATATTCAAAATGTCGAAAAAATAATTGTGCAAAATTCTAAACCTTGAAAGAGGATAAAAACGCGAGTTGGACTAACTTGAGAGGGGCGTCGAACAAACGGTGGTGCATTAAAGTCTTCACCTTCCCCACCAGACTGTCCATCTTCGTGGTACTGCAATACTAATGATGGTTATTATGATTGTGGTGATGATAACAATAATATAATAATAATAATTATGATGATAATGATAATCATGAATAATAATTAAATAATTTTATCAATTAACTACTAACTAAAGTAATATTTATATAATTGGGTAACTATCGGTATCGTCATCAACACCATGGCACCTGTAGATGCGCTCCAATTCGATGCGACACGAATCTTAAAGCCTTGCAGATGAGCCTTCTATCCTCTCCTTCCATGTTCTAGGCGATGACGATGATGATGATGATTATGGTAATGATGATGATGATTATGGTGATGATTATGGTGGTGATGATGATGATGATGGCGATGATGATGGTGATGATGTTGATGATTATGCTGATGATTATATTCCGCACGCTTCAGCAACTTTATTTTACTGTTTTACAAACCAATTAATTTCAATTATAGTCTTTTAATGATTAAATTTCAATGATTAATTACCAGTTTTCAATAATGTATATATTTTTATCCGAATATTCAGCACAATCGCTTTGGACGCAAATAATTTATTTTCTAAAAACAATGAAAACTCATAAACTAGAAATGGCAACAGATCTATATCTCAAAAGCCGAGTACCTATGGCCATCATATTGAAAAAAACATGTATTTACACAATTGGCACGTGTCGGCACAGCACCTGCAGAACGTCGAACTTGTTTCCGACAATGGTGATGGGGAGGAGATGGAGGTCTAAGAGGTTGAGGTCCTTTTATTGTTGGAAACGAGAAAGACCATGAGTTAAAGGTTTGAAAAAACTTTTAATTATATAATATATTATTATATTAATTAAATTTATTGTATAGTTTTGTTCATAGTTTTTGATTATTTGATGAATTAATTTTTCCACATTCAAAAAAAGTTAGATATAAAAAACTATATAATTAAAAATATATAAAATTATATATTAATTAATCAATAAAGAAAGAATAACCGGATGATCATCCTTGTATGCGGCTCGAGCCCTTTCTTCCAGTTCCTTTTTAACTCTGGTGGGCAAAACATATGAAATTAAAGATAAAAATTATCAATAATTGAGAATTTTTTTCATTATTTGAAAGAATTTGTTATAGTGAAAATTAAACAGAGCCCTCAGTCATGCAACACACTAAAAAAACCCACCAACACCACCTGTTGCCGTCTTCGTGCTTTTTGATGACGTCATTGACACGTGACCTGATCAGATTCAGCCACGTTTCCATCGTCACCCACAAGGTCTTCGGTTCACTGAGGTCAAGGACAAGTATAATGGAAAGGTCTCTGGTGGGTGGAAGGAGGTGAGAGGGGGTGGAAGGGTGGATGGACGTTTTTTTACACCTCCATCAATTTCATGTTCAATCAATCAATCACTAATTATTTGTATAGCACCCTTTAGGCTATTTAATTCTCAATACTCGGTATAAGCAAAGGTTGTTATTTCGAGATTTAAATAAAAGTTAACTTCAAAAAGTTATGATTGAATTTTTGATGTCGTTATGAATGATCACCTGATGGACTGGCCATTAATGAGGTTGTCGATCAACTTGCCCAACATCACACCTCCGCCCACCTCCCACAGATGTCCGAGCTCCACGCTCTCTTCCTCCTGTTATTGTTGGGAGTTATGGGAGAAGTCAATTACTCCAAAAAGACTATAAAATAAAGTTAATAATAATAATAATAATGGCGAGCATTATTATAGTGACGTATAACCCGAACGGGCTTCCAGGCCACTTAGTCTGCATATTTTCATTTGCGCCTTTGGGTTACTAAGGCATTGGTTGCACTTGAACCTAGGACCTTTCATTATTGGTCAAGCCGAGAGTCGTTGCCGACTCAGCTACCCGTTCACCCAAGTTCATTATCACAATCAATTAATTATTCAAACTTTAAATTATTATTTAAGTTAATTATCATTAATTTCATAATGGTTCATTGCCTTGAATTTAATAAATTACTTATTTTCACCTGGTTCAATTTACTTTTGCGCACGAATGTGTAGTCGATTCCAATTG
Organism: Piscicola geometra; assembly: GCA_943735955.1. Taxonomy (NCBI): domain Eukaryota; kingdom Metazoa; phylum Annelida; class Clitellata; order Hirudinida; family Piscicolidae; genus Piscicola; species Piscicola geometra. The sequence continues at coordinate 7,924,222 of OX030958.1, read as the reverse complement.
TCGGCTTGATGCTGTCATCACTCCTTTCCAGGCATTTCAATAACAAAGTTGTCTTGCCCTTTGTTTTTGAAATTTATTAAAAAGATGTTTAAATCGTTGAAGCTAATTTTTTTATTTAATTTCATTATTTAACAGAGTTTTTTCTTCAAAAATATATTTTAAAAGGATTTTTATTATAGACTTACAGAGCCTTTGCTTCCCAGAAAAACTACTGACTGACTATCTTTAGCTGTGGAGATAAAACAATTTTATTATTAATATATAAACGATTCAGTATTAAAAAATCTCACTCATTGTTTTGTTTTTCTCTTTCTTCTCCATTTGCTCTGTAGCCAGGTCCCATAAGTTTATTTCAATTCTGTGTTTTATTTCCCTGTAAACGTTATAAATATAAAATTTAAATGCGCTATAACTTATTTATTTTAAACAACGATAGTGTCTATTTGTTTTCAGGTCTTTTTGAAATGAAGTTTATATTAATTCTTAGTTTCCTACACTATCATTGTTGTATCAAGTCTAAGCCACTGCATACTTGTTTTCTTGATTGCCTTTCCTTCCTATGTGCTTTGAAGCCTTCATGATCTTTTCATTCCCATCGTCACTATCCTCATCACCACTAATTTTCTTGTTTTTACTGGCATTTTTATCTACAAAACGATGTATAATTAGGCATAAAATTTATAATGTCATAAATTAACTATTTATTCAATATTTATCATTTTATGTATTGAATACAATTTACCTTTAGAACGTTCTTCATTTTCAACACCATTTTCTGGTTTTTCATTTTTCTTTCTTCTTCTTCTTCTTCTTTCTTCATCTTCATTTTTGTCTCTGTGTTTCCTTGACTTTTCTCGGTTCTCATTTTCTTCATTAGAACTCATTTTGAATTGATAAAATTAACAATTATATTTTTTTAAAACTCATATGCACATATTCAATTTATGATAAATTATTTATCTAATCGAAAAGTGTATTAATTATTTATTCACTTGTTGTCTTAGCAACGTAAAATATTTAATTAACTTTAGTTTCCTTTTAGTCTTAAGCTAAAAGTTAATGTAGTCTCAAATAATATTTTTTCTATTTTAAATGCTTTTTTCTATATATAAGGCTTATATTATAAGCGGTAAAAAATACTTGTCAAAAGGCTTATGAAATGGACATAAGCATATTTCAGATGTGTATATAACTTTTTTCAAATTTTGTTATAATATTAGTCTAATATTATCTAATAATTAGACTCTAATATAGTGAAGTATAAGTAGAGTTATGATTAAATACTTCACTATATTTAATTCTCGAGGACAACCTCGTTTGAAAAGAGTATATGAACAGAAAAATCATTTCAATCATGAGTACTACAAGAAAATTGTGAAGAAATGCCTATTGAGAGAGGACAATTTGGTGAAAATATCATTTATTTCATAAGACTCTTATGATAAAATTATATAATTGTTTGAAATGATTTAAACTGTGCAATTTGATTAATTAATAATCATTTGTAAAAAATATCAACAGACTTCAGTATTTATCTACCAAAATGCTCAAGTGACTTATAGGAAATATGCAAATCTGGTTGTGGTGGTGGCCATGGATCTAGATGAAGTATGCAGTTGATCTGCATTGCAGCTCTTCTCAAATATACTTGTTCCATATTAAGGGGCTTCATTTTAAATATTACATGTACTTTCAAATCTCTTCAGAATGAAATGGCTGTCTATGAGCTCATCCACAAGTTTATGTCTATCTTGAATACATGCTTTAAACAATTGGTACTGTCACTTATATAATTTAATGTTTTTAATAATAATTTTCATTAATATTATTAATTTTAAATTTCTCTATAACTTTTTTACAGAATGAATTAGAGGTGAGCTTTACTAGAAGTACACTTGGTTTTTAGTTACATAAAATTCAAGTTTTTAATTGAAATTCAAATTATTTATTTATTATTATTAATAAATTACAATCATCATGATGCATTAACTACTTTAAAATACAAGATTTTTCGGACATTTATAATGTTCGGGCACTATATTTTACGAACAAATTTTTTTATTTTTGGCTTTTAGTTCGAACATAAATTTTAAAAATCGAATTTATATGGGGGTAGTTAAGGGGAACAACAATAATAATAATCGTAACTGATTTTCTATTAAGACGTATTTAAATTTTAAATCGATAAGAAAGAATAATTGAGAAAAAAACTTTGTAGTAGCTAAACTGCAGAAAGAAAAAGCAGAAAAGGGCAGAATGCAAATGAGTGGTAAACGGATAAAAGGTCCTCCGGATAAAAAGTCCTCGGATAAAAAGTCCTCGGATAAAAAGTCCTCGGATAAAAAGTCCTCCGGATAAAAAGTCGAAAAAAATATAGCAAACATTAGATAAAAGTATTAAATTTTATTCTTAAAGTTTCAAGGATCACGTATTAATCACGTATTTTTCCTTGAAATTTTTTTTTTTTGAAGATTTTTGTTCTGAAGACTTTTTATCCGGAAATTTTTAACCGGAGGACTTTTTATCCGGAGGACTTTTTATCCGGAGGACTTTTTATCCTGAGGACTTTTTATCCGGAGGACTTTTTATCCGGAGGACTTTTTATCCGGAGGACTTTTTATCCGAGGACTTTTTATCCGAGGACTTTTTATCCGGAGGACTTTTTATCCTAGAACCGCAAATGAGTAAAGTGCTGATTTACTTTGCAGAATGTCAGTTTACACTTTTTTTGTAAAAAAACGTTAATTTATAATTTTCTTTTGTTAGATATCTTTAAAAGTAATTTTTCAGATTAGAATGTAAATCATATTTCTTTATAAAGTGGCCTTTTTTTCTAAAATAAAAATATAAAACCCTTTTCCTAACGCTAACCTTAACCCTAAATTAAAGTTTTTTTTGCAAAAAAAAGTATAAACTGACATTCTGCAAAGGAAATCAGTATTTTACACATTTTCATTCTGCACTTTTCTTCTTTTTGCAGTTTACCTGTAACCAACAAACTTTAATACTTATACAATACAGTATAGAATTTTTGGAATAAGTTGAAAAAATACCTATATTTTCGTATATTAAAAAAATATATATTGAAAAGTGTTTGAATATATTGGTATTTTACGTTCTTTTTAAATCTAGTAATTACTTGTTCAACTCCATAGCTTTAATTTGAGATCTCCGCAAATAATTATTTCATCCCTTTGCTAAATGTTCATTTCATTATGATAGTTCATATATTTGGAATTATTTACTGATTAACTTAACAGCCTTAAATTCATTATCATTTTTTCGTAAAAGGTAAAAAAAATATTTAACAAAGCTCACTTGAGTTTACGCCACGTTTATAATATTCGTCGTTGTTTTTTGTTGTATTTAATCTATTGATGAATGCTATTGAAACTATTTAAAAAGGTTATAAAAGTATATTTTCTTAATTAATTAATTAATTGATTAACTGATTGATTACTCCACTTGCTCCCTAGTTGATGATGAACGCAGAGAAGGCATATGCCGTGTTGGACAGCATGGTGGTGGATGGAGTTGTGTACAACACCAACTCAGCTCATATCCTAAGCCATTGCATCTGATATTCTTAAAAGAGTTTATTAAAAAAACTTTGAAATATCTTTTTCTATCATGTCTTTAAACCAGAAACTAATTTTTTTAATTGTTCAAGTTATTAAATAAATAATTAAATTAGATCGTTAATCATCTTATTATCTCAGCAAAAAATGTGTTAAATTTTTCTCGTTATTTTAACTCTTGTGTATCAATTCATGTGTAAACATTTTGAAATGAATTTATTTCTAGCATGACAACAGTGAGGATAATGAGAAAGAAGATAAAAAAGTGATAAAGACGACGGTGAATTGCGTGCGAAAACTAGAACCAAGTGCGAATATCAAACAAAATACATGAATTAAGAAAAATAATAAATTGATGCGTCAAAACTAATTGTTTGTGCGTGTCTATTTAAGGTTTGACTTTTATTGCAGACTAGTTTTGTGTTTGACAATGACGATTTTGCAAGGAAAAATATTTTTAAATGTCACAAAAATGGTACTTCAAATGTATTTATAATAAGTGTATAATATATATAACTTTAAAGTCAATGAAGCGTTTTCAGAATTTCTATAAATGTTGGAAAAAATATGAAAACGTGATATTGAGAATAGCCACAATTAAAAATGCTTTAAAATGCAATTAATTTGAGGAGAAATTTAAACAGTATAATATATTTTATATTTATATAAAAAAGAATAAAACAATATTTTCAATAATATAACCAAGTGTATTTCTCCGTTTTCGAAAATAAAAATTAAATAAAAAATATTTCAAACAAACGAATACTTTTAAAATAATATAAAATAAAAATAAATGTTATAACTAAAAATAGAAGCTTCATTTAAATAAAAATTTATCAATAAAACTCAAATTTCCCGGTAATTTAGCTTTGCAGGAACCAATTCTCAAAACAAGCCAATAGTTAAATGTAAAATGCACAAAAATAATGCAACAAGACACGTATATAGTGCAAAAATTGATTGTTATAATAAGTTTCAAATTAAATTGCTTTTGAAAACCCATTTTTCAATTGTTTTTATTTTGGTACGTAAAACGATACGGTATACAAAATAACTAGTTACAAGCTCAGATTTAAATTAAATCTTTTTTTATGTTAAAAAATAATTTTTATAAGTTAAACCACTTAAAAAACCACTAAATATAATTTTCTATTAACTCAAAAATATACACAATGTGGTTTTCAATTCGTTGTACCTTTCAGATTTATCCCAAAACACGTATGGTGCTGCTGATAAAAGCCTCTGACTTCTCATCTGCGCCAGCTCATTATTTCTGACGACTAAACTCTTTTAGCATTTTACCAGTGCATTGAATATATAAAATAATATGGAATTAAGTAAGCTAAAAGAATAAAATTTTACAAAAATTCAACAATAGCGATTTCAGTAACTAATAAATAATTATACAATTTAATGTGACTTTGAGAAAACCATTAAAAATATATCGAACATTATTTGTTAAAAAATTCATCTCACGACACATTCTCCATGAATTTCACAACCTAGGTTTGAAAATAAATCGGTTTATACGAGGCGACAGAACCAGCCAGCGTCTGCACGAATTTCCTTCATGACGTCAGCGTGTGAGTCGACTAGGCTTCTCGAATACTAATCGCTTTCGGTTTCTTTATTCTTTTGATTTTTATTGAATTTATTATTATTCTTATTATTACTATTATTATATAACAGATTCTGACTGCTATGGCATTTAGAACTCAAAAAATCTGCAGTAGGTTTGGTTTCTTGTATGGTGCATGTCGTCTCACTTTGGTCTTTGATAGAATTTGTGGAAATCGACACCGTAGTTGGACAATTGGAAAGAGATATTTTAGGAAGGATATTGTTGGTGGTGGTATTAGTAGTAGTAGTAGTAGTAGTAGTAGTAGTAGTAGTAGTAGTAGTAGTAGTAGTAGTAGTAGTAGTAGTAGTAGTAGCAGTAGTAGTAGTAGTAGTAGTAGTAGTAGTAGTAGTAGTAGTAGTAGTAGTAGTAGTAGTAGTAGTAGTAGTAGCCAAAGTAGTTTCAATGGTACTAGTAGCAGCAGTTGTAGCTTCAGTACTGGCGGTAGTATTAGCTGGAGCTCTACTATGTAAAACACCAGAAGAAGTCTGGACCGCTGACGCACAACTTGCGCTCGAAGTGGTTGTTCCATCGGAGACCACGCCGTTTTCCGAGGTCTTCTTCTGCTGCTGCTTCTGCTCGAGCAGCTGCTTGCTGAGATGACTGGCCCTCAGAGCATGCACCACCTGCTGCATCGTCGTTCTGCTCGGGGTGGCTTGCTGCTGCTGCATCAGGTTCACGAAGCCCTGCGTCTTGGTCAGCTCTCGCAGCCTCTTCACCTCGGTGGCAAAGCCCCTCTTTGACTAGTGTTGGTGTGGCAAGTTATTGATTTGATCGTGTGTGTGTGCTGAATGTGGAAAGGGAGGTTAAGCCTTTAACTATGGATGCTGTCTGATTTGAAGAAATGTGTAAGAACTTAATGAACTGATTTCATTGAAGTAAATTAGCATGGCAGCATGAGTAGCTTTGGTTATTGGAAAAAACTACACGAAATAAAACGCAAAAATAAATAAATTAAAATCTCTAAAAGGCGTTCTCGAATTACCATTCTCCATCTACCTTTAAGAAACTAAAAATAGAAAAATAATTTTTTTAAATGTACTAAAATATCTCAGCTATTTTGAGCATGCAAACACTATCTTCTTCATTTTTTTCTAGCAAGTTTCAAACCTTTAGACGGAAACGATACTCATCAATAATATTGCTATATTTAAACCTTTGAATTATTTGTATTCTCAAATTCGTTAAAAAAATTCCCTTTTCCTTTAATTTTGAACAAAGTGTTTAATTTGTAACTTAACTTATATGTATTTAATGTAGAACTAGATATACTTTTATTTATTCATGACATATTTTAATAAAAATAACAAATATGCCAATTGAAATATCCGATGTTAAAGTCAGGTATTGAAATACGAAATATATACGAAAAACATACTCTAAAAGTAGTTAAGTGATTAAACAATTAGAATATATCAGATAATTACTTTTTAAATGCAACAACTCATACTCAAGCATTAAAATTGTATTAAAATTATTTTTTCATATTAAAGCACTAAATAAAGCCATTAACTATATGAGTAATAATTAATAAATAATTATTAATAATTAACTAATTTTAATTAATTAAGTTTCATAGATGAGTTCACTATTGCACTGTCAGCCCGCTTCGTCAACATCAAGATGCATAAAAAAACGATTCAAGATTTAGTTGAACTGAATAAATGAAATAGAAAAGTAAAATATCATTATTATTTAATTAGACTTAATTATTCATAAATACTACTAATTTAATTATACATAATCGATAATAGATCTCTTGTAATATTCTTTAAATAGCTCTACGTAGTAATCCTACTAGTGGTGGGAATGAAGCTTTAATGGTTAGAATGAAGACGAATTCTTCCTGTCTACAGCAGCACAACACTTTGAAATATTGTACCAACATTGAGGAGGAATACATAATACTCAAAGTTTCTTTACTCAACTTGAACAAGGGTAAGCACTACTCTTAAATAAAGATATGCTCATCATCTTCCGAAGTGAAGCAGCATTAAATCACAACCAAGCGCTCAGGTGTTTATTCCGATGTGGTGGTTGTTAAAAGTGAAGTTGCTGGTGGCGTTGAAAACGTTATTTGGAGGGTTAGTAGTGCTGGCGACGCTGGCCGTTCCACCGATACTCAAGGAGGGAAGCTTAGGAATAAGCGAACGGGTGGACTGCATGGAGAAGGGAGGGAAAGGTGTGTGTGAAGAGAAAGGTTGCAAAAGGTTGGTTAGGTAAGGAACTAGTGTTCTGATCGAATTTGAGTTATTATCGAATTAACTTTGTATAGATTACAATATTTATATGATTTTTACGTAAAGTGTATCTAAGTATTTTAGGGTTAAAACCATATGTTGGCTTAACTACGTTGACTTGTATAAAGTGTCAAACTGACGATATAACAACATTCTATTAACCACTTCACTCACTATCTCTAAGTTTTAACTAAATAAATGTTATTAAATATTTATTTAAATTATTATAAATTATTATATTAAACCTTTAATCAATTAGTTAGTTAACTAATTATTATATTATAACTTTAATCGATTAATTAGTTAATTACTAACCACCTGATGAGTCGAAATGAAAAAGTGCATGGATAGTTATTTGAATGGTGCATGAAAATGAGAATGAGGAATAAATATAATTTTTATTAGAATTTAAAATAAAAACGTAAAGCGTTTAGATGTGGTAATAATAAAATCGAATCATAAATGTGCATGGTTGGAAGATGAAAGTGGGCATAACAGGCTATTTTGTGTGTGTTTGTAAGCAAGGACGACGAAATTATTCTCTATAGTTAGCAATGGAAGCAATTGTACTTTTAAATTCAATTTAAACTTGAAAGGCTGATACATTTTAAGCACTAGTTATTCCGTTGATTCAACCACATCTTGCAGTAAATTAATCAGCGCTCTAATTAAACCATACAAAAGCATGTCTTTTCCAAGCAACCCCCATACCACCTACATTATCTTAAACCCCCCCCCCCCCACATAATTGCATCCAGAAACAACAAGAACACAAACCTTTTTCTTGTTTCCAGCCAGATATTCCTTGAACATATCAGACCTTAGGTATCTACATTTAAAACATTTATTTAAAAAATCCAACGCCTCAAAAATATCTCGTGACTTCAAAAAAAATGCCAAAACCGGATTGTGCAATATATGCAAAATATTAATTTTCGATTCATTTATTTTTAGGCGTTTTAAATGTATTTAGAATGATAAAAACGTAGAATAATGGAGGGAAGTGAGTAGCACCTGTTGTAGCAGTCGTTCTTCATCAGCTGGTGGATGTGGTTCTGCATGATGCGATGGCGTGTTAGTGAGGTGTCACGCACGCGGCGCAAAACAAGAAATGAACGATTTATGGTGTAAAAAAAAGTTTCAAATAATTTTGAAACATAAAAAGTGCATATATTTTTAATGATTTAAAAATGCATCTATTTTTTATGATTTAAAAATGCATCTATTTTTTATGATTTAAAAATGCATCTATTTTTTAAATAAAAATGCATCTATTTTTTAAATAAAAATGCATCTATTTTTTATGATTTAAAAATGCATCTATTTTTTATGATTTAAAAATGCATCTATTTTTTATGATTTAAAAATGCATCTATTTTTTATGATTTAAAAATGCATCTATTTTTTATGATTTAAAAATGCATCTATTTTTTATGATTTAAAAATGCATCTATTTTTTAAATAAAAATGCATATTGTCATATTTAGACAAAACGTTTAGCACGCATGAACTCACTCCTTAAACTTTCTATCTTTGCCATTAATAGTTTTCTTGGCACGTTCAATCTCAACTAAGCCCTCTGCCGCCCCCTTCGACCACACAGTCACCCACCCAACAACAAACCAAACAACCATCATATCAATCAACATCATCAGCATCATAACCATCATCATCATTAACATAATCATCGTCATCTCACCACCCTCCCCCCATCATCCTCATCACCACGACCCCACATCACCACCCTCACCCTTCACCACTCCACCACCATCATCATCATCACCTCGGCCTTTTCGAAGCATCATCACCACCCACCACCACCATTCTCCCACCACCACCACCATCCTCCCACCACCACCACCATCCTCCCACCACCACCACCAACACCACCACCATCCTCCCACCACCACCATTCTCCCACCACCACCACCATCCTCCCACCACCACCATCCTCCCACCACCACCATCCTCCCACCACCACCACCACCACCACCACCACCATCATCATCATCATCACCACCCACCTCGGCCTCTTCGAAGCAGTAGCGGTCGGGCTTGCCTCCATCCACCCTCCTCCTCACCACCTCCGCGACCTTGCAGTCCACGTTCACCGGGTCGTGCGCCGTTGGTGAGAGGTACTCACTGGGTGGGTCGGTGGGGATGTGGTGGTGGTGTGGTGGTCATGGTGTGGTCATGGTGTGGTGTGGTGGTCATGGTGTGGTCATGGTGTGGTGTGGTGGTCATGGTGTGGTCATGGTGTGGTGTGGTGGTCATGGTGTGGTCATGGTGTGGTGTGGTGGTCATGGTGTGGTGTGGTGGTCATGGTGTGGTCATGGTGTGGTGTGGTGGTCATGGTGTGGTGTGGTGGTCATGGTGTGGTCATGGTGTGGTTTGGTGGTCATGGTGTGGTCATGGTGTGGTGTGGTGGTCATGGTGTGGTGTGGTGGTCATGGTGTGGTCATGGTGTAGTGTGGTGGTCATAGTGTGGTGGTCATGGTGTGGTCATGGTGTGGTGTGGTGGTAATGGTGTGGTCATGGTGTGGTGTGGTGGTCATGGTGTGGTCATGGTGTGGTGTGGTGGTAATGGTGTGGTTATGATGAGGTGGTATGGTGGTTGGGCATGATAGTCGTAGTGGTGCGTGGTGGTAATGTGGTGCGTGGTGGTAATGTGGTGTGTGGTGGTAATGTGGTGTGTGGTGGTAATGTGGTGCGTGGTGGTAATGTGGTGCGTGGTGGTGATGTGGTGTGTGGTGGTGATGTGGTGTGTGGTGGTAATGTGGTGTGTGGTGGTGATGTGGTGTGTGGTGGTGATGTGGTGTGTGGTGGTAATGTGGTGTGTGGTGGTGATGTGGTGTGTGGTGGTAATGTGGTGTGTGGTGGTAATGTGGTGGTGATGTGGTGTGTGGTGGTAATGTAGTGTGTGGTGGTAATGTGTTGTGTGGTGGTAATGTGGTGTGTGGTGGTGATGTGGTGCGTGGTGGTGATGTGGTGTGTAGTGGTGATGTGGTGTGTGGTGGTGATGTGGTGTGTGGTGGTAATGTGGTGTGTGGTGGTAATGTGGTGTGTGGTGGTAATGTGGTGCGTGGTGGTGATGTGGTGGTAATGTGGTGCGTGGTGGTAATGTGGTGTGTGGTGGTAATGTGGTGTGTGGTGGTAATGTTGTGTGTAGTGGTGATGTGGTGTGTGGTGGTGATGTGGTGTGTGGTGGTGATGTGGTGTGTGGTGGTAATGTGGTGTGTGGTGGTAATGTGGTGTGTGGTGGTGATGTGGTGCGTGGTGGTAATGTGGTGTGTGGTGGTAATGTGGTGTGTGGTGGTAATGTGGTGTGTGGTGGTAATGTGGTGTGTGGTGGTAATGTGGTGTGTGGTGGTAATGTGGTGTGTGGTGGTAATGTGGTGTGTGGTGGTAATGTGGTGTGGTGGTTGGGTGTGATGGTAGTAGTGGTAATAGTGGTGTGGTAGTGATGGTAGTCGTAGAAATGGTGTAATGGGGGTATTGATAATGTGGCAGGAATCATCATCATGAGTACGATACTCATATTATCATCGGCTTTATCATCATCACCATCATTGTCCCTACCATCATCATCACCACCATCTTTCCTTTCATCGTTATCATCATCATCATCATCATTATCATCATCATCATCATTACCATCATCATCATCATCATCATCATCGCACTTGTAGATGTCTAGGACTGTGGTGACGACCATCCTCTCACTCACTCCCTTCAGCTTCTGACAAGCCTCCCAGAACCTTAGAGGGAGACAGGTGTATGTGTGTGTATCTATCGTAAAACCATTAATCTATCCATCCATACATGCATGCAACCATCCATCCATCCATCCATGCGATCATCTATCCATGCAACCATCCATGCAACCATCCATGCAACCATCCATCCATCCATCCATCCATCCATCCATCCATCCATCCATCCATCCATCCATCCATCCATCCATCCATCCATCCATCCATCCATCCATCCATCCATCCATCCAACTATCCATGCATGCAACCATCCATCCATGCATGCAACCATCCATCCATGCATGCAACCATCCATCCATCCTACTTGAGGTTCTCAGCACTGAACTCCTTCTCGAGAAACTTCCTGAAGTGCTCCCTTCCCACCACATCGCTCAACAGCTCTCTGAAGCAAAAGCCCCACCTCTTCACCCGTCTGCTTGGCACGTCCTTGCTGCAATGTTGTGGTGGTGGTTTGTGGTGGTGGTGGTTTGTGGTGGTGGTGGTTTGTGGTGGTGGTGGTTTGTGGTGGTGGTGGTTTGTGGTGGTGGTGGTTTGTGGTGGTGGTTGGTTTGTGGTGGTGGTGGTTGGTGGTGGTGGTGGTTTGTGGTGGTTTGTGGTGGTGGTGGTTTGTGGTGGTGGTGGTTTGTGGTTGTGGTTGTGGTGGTGGTTTGTGGTAGTTTGTTGTGGTGGTTTGTGGTGGTTGTGGTGGTTTGCAGTGGTGGTTTTTGGTGGTCGTGAATCATAGTTGACGATGATCTTGTGATGAGGGTCTTGCTAGGAGATTCATACGCGGGTGTTAAATGATGATTTGTAGTTATTATTAGCAGCTTAAAGCGGTGTTACAATCTCAAAAGAAATTATTCGAAAGTTGTCCAATGAGCAATGTCCATAGTAGAGTCGCTTATCCTCCACGTAATTAGATACATGAAGCACCCTGCCAGTCCCACTGCCAAATATAACATTCACAACACCACCAACAACAACAACAAAAACCACAACATTCACAACAGCACCAACAACAACAACAAAAACAACAACTACAAAAACCACAACAAGACACACACACACCTGTTGTTCTCCTGGTCCCATAGCTCAGTGCTGTCAGAGATCCATGGGTTGGAGGGCTCGGTGGGGTGCATGAACGAATCAAGCTCCTTGCACTGAGCCAGGTAAGCCGCGTAGCTGAGAAGGTAGTAGTGGTTGTTGTCGTTGTTGGAGTGGTTGTTGTTGTTGGAGTGGTTGTTGTTGTTGCAGTGGTTGTTGTTGCAGTGGTTGTTGTTGTTGGAGTGGTTGTTGTTGTTGGAGTGGTTGTTGTTGTTGCAGTGGTTGTTGTAGTAGTGGTTGTTGTTGTTGGAGTGGTTGTTGTTGTTGTTTTTGTTGGTGTTGTTAGTAGTGGTGGGGAGGAAACAGTATATTTTTTGTTTTTCAGCATTGGGTAGTTTTTAAAAAGATGTCTAACTTATTTAAACAATCGACAAATATTTATAAATAGCATTTATACTCATAAATATTCATAAATGATTTTGTAACATATGCGAGAGATCGGAATGGCTAGCACACCTCTCGGCCACCTTCGAGACCTTTGTTTTCCTCCTGGCTAGCGACGACTGCAACTTTTCAATCTTTCAGAGAATTATTTCAAAATTCATATGTTTTTATATGTATAAAAAAATATATATATATAAATCCTGATAATTATAAATCATATATTTTAAAATGTAATTAAAAAAATAAAAATGGCTAATAATATAATATATACAGATTATGAAAGAAAACAAAATTTTTAAAGGATTAATAAAGAAATATCGATCGACGAGTACCAGCAAGTACCCCGAGGAAGTGCGCATTATACATGGTGTTTACGGAAATAACTGGCACCTCGGATTTGAGAAGATCAATCAGTGATACATAGTCGCTGTCGGAAGGCTGGTGTGAGGAGGAAGAAGAGGAAGAGGAGGACATCAGACGACTCCTGGTCACGAGCACCTGTGGCGGGGGTTGTGAGAGGTTTGAGATCGGAGGAAGGGGGGAGGGGGGGGGAAAGTGAGGAGAGATGGATAGCAAGGGGGATAGAAAGAGATGTGGGATGGAAAAAAAAGGGGTGGAAAAAGAGAAGAAGGCTTGGAAAAAGATGAAGAGGAAAGGATGGAAAAGAAGGGGGTGGAAATAAAGAAGTGTGAAAGAAGGGAGTGGAAAAAGGGAGGGTGGTAAAGAAGGGTTAAAAAGACGTCGAGATGATGATGGTTGTGGCGAGATGGTGTTTGTGATGATAAGGAATTTGGTAGTATTTGAGGATAATATTAAGCTATATGGAGGCTAATGCGGGTACTTGAGTGTTCTTTTGGTTCTTGAAGTTTCTGCAGGTTTTTTTCACGTCGACTTCAGTGGCGTTGACGCAGCCAGGCTAGACGGAAAAAGAGGAGAAGAAAAGGTAGGTCGTTTATTGATGTCAATATTTATTTAATAATTCATTTAATTATTTTTAAAAATCAAATTAACATTATTTAATCATTAATAATTTCATAATGAATATCTTAGAAAATTTGAAAATTTAATTTCAAAAACAGGAAAATTATTAATTTAGGTACATTTTTTGGGCATATGTTGTTAATGAGTGAACAAGCGAAGCACGAACCGATTTAAAACGAGTGCTATAGAGCTCCAAAGCTAGCGGCATCATCATCATCAACGGCATCATCATCATCATCATCATCATTAACGACATAATCATCATCAGGGAAGCAAATGACGTATTGAAAAAGGTATTTATTTATGTAGAGTGGCCGTAAAGGAAAAAGCATTTGCTCCAAGTGCCGTAGTCGTAAAAATCTTTCCGAATGAGAGCATTACAAATTAATTGAACGTGGCAGAAATTGCAAACTTTTGAAATATAAAACATAGAGAAATATTTTTAAAAAAATATTTAAAAGAAGAGTAAAGAAATCATATTAAAAATAAGAATGAATAAATAGTATATAAATGAAGAATAAATAACTAAAATTTAAAACCTAAGAAAACTATTTAAAAAATAATATTGAAACAATAAAATTAATAATTATATTTTAAAAATATTATTTAACAAATAAATGAATATAATTTTGAAATAATGAATAATACCGCGGGTCGGTGCACGTCCCAGAAGGCCCTCTCCTGACTGTCCAACACCTTCCTCTCCAGCTTATCTCTCTTCTTATCCACCCTGGATGGATGGGTAGATAATGGATGGATGGATGAATGGATGGATAATGGATGAATAAAGGGATAATAGGATGAATAAAGAGATAATGGATGGATGGTAGATAGATGTAAGAATCAATAAGTGAGTTCAGGATTGGCGATTAATCGATGAGCGGGTGAATGAGTAAAAATACAGCTGAATCGTCCGAAAACTAGTTGACGGATGATGAAAAAACAAGAAGAACCGACTTGGCTTGCGCTTCGGCCTGGATGAAGATGAACTCCCACTTCCTGGAGAAGATCTTCTGCAAGCGCGCCAGATGTTCCGCCTCGTAGTCCACCAACTCCAGTCTCTGCTTGTTCTGCATCGTCCTCTTGCACAAGTACACCGCTGTGCGTGTTTTGTGTGTTTGGGTGTGGGTGTGTGGGAGTTTTTGTGTTTGTTTAATATTATTATTTGTTTGTGTGTGTTAAATTCTGTTTTTTTAAGTTTTATTGGCGTGTTTTTCGTTTGTTTATGTTTTATTATTTTTATGTATGTGTTTGTGTGTGTTTTTTATGTATGTGTTTGTGTATTTTTGTTGTTGTTTATACATGTGTTTGTGTGTTTTTGTTGTTGTTTTTTATTTATGTGTTTTTTGTGTATTTTATTTTGTTAAATATATATTTTTGTTTATGTGTGTTTTTACGTGAGTTTCTGCGTGTGTTTAGCGCACACAAGCATGTCTGAACATTCAAAGGCACTAGCCATAGTCGGTGTTTTCGGGCTCAGCGCATTTCGACGGCCAAAAACATGGAGTCTAAAAAGAAAAAACCATAATCTTATTTTTTCTAAATTAAAACTTTTTTGATCCATATTTTATCCTATTTATCCCCACCCCCCAATCACATAAGATTAAATTTTTTCCACTTTTGAATTTTCCAGTTATTCCAACACTGAACACCACCAGCACCACCAGCACCACCAGCACCTGGAAGCGGTAGTAAGTGCCATCATTCTTGACCGAGAGGATGTGGTCGTCGATGGGGAAGATGTAGCCGTAGATGCCGAGGAGGTTTGCTAGGTGGGTTGCCTCGGCTGTCGCAGAAGATATGAAAATTGGAAAAAAAGACAAATTAAAAATAGGTTTATTGTGTATTTGTTTTCTTTTTTGGCCTTTATTTGTTCGTTTTTCTAATATATTTGAATATAATGCGGGTTTAATGTCATATTGCTGTCGATGAATTCTCATGAATTTTAGTTTTTATGATACAGAAATACAAATGAATACTCGTCCATGCAATAAAAAGATAAAAAGTCATTTATTGAAACGAATGCATTCAACGAAAAAGGAATCAATGAAAAATCTATCCTTCTAGTTTAACACCATATTTAGATAGCAAGCTCTCAAAAGTGCTATTCTATTTTTATAATATTAATAATAATATAATTTATATTTGAAATGGATATCTTTTAACTCTTTTTCATACCGTTGTCATCCACGTCAAGGTTTTTCAGAATCCAAGTTATCAGGTCGTTGCCTGTAAAAAAAGGAAAAATGATTAAAAACTCTGGATGGTAACTGGTCTAAAACTCAAGAACCGGGTATTTATCGGGTATTTACGTTCGTATTTTGGGTGCATTATTTTTTCATTTAAACTTTCTATATTTTAGTTATATTAATTTATAAAAATAGATTCGAGTATTTGAGTTTAAATACATTTTTGATACCCGTTGCCTTCCTAGTAAAAAAACATTAAAATATCATTTTTACCTGCTCTATCGATTTTTAACATTTTCTAACATAATTTAATTCTTTGAAAATAAGTATATATATGAATATAAGAAAAAAAATATTTACTCATTAAAATACTCAAAAACTAGAATTTTTTGAATGAAAAAAAGTGTGTTGAGAAATCTTAGATAATAGGATTCCGAGTAATCTTATCATCGAAATTTTTTGAAACGAAAAAATAAAAATTCAGTTTGCATCAACGCATAAATACATGATTTAATGGCGGTTCAGGCCCAGTTTCGATATGGGGCCAGTATATAATCAAAATGATACTTGAAATTTTAGCTTTTTTTAACTAAAAAACTCCTTTTCGAAAGATTTATGAAATTGATACTTATTTCTAGGTCGTGATATAATTTGGTTTTATTCCTTAACAATTGGTAACCAGATCCATACGAACTAGACGGCGACTGAGCTTTCTTCTTTAAATAGAAAATAAAGAATTATAATTAGAGATAAATTGCAGGCGCAAGAGTGAAACGACAGCCATTTTTGGTCTGACTTTCTATTTTTATGGCCTAGAAGCCGGTCCGGGTATACGCCAATATAATAATGCATGTGAATGTTATAAAATTTGTGCTTTAATTTACGTTAAATTTGTGCTTTAATTTACATTACATTTGTGCTTTAATTTACGTTAAATTTGTGCTTTAATTTACATTAAATTTGTGCTTTAATTTACGTTACATTTGTGCTTTAATTTACGTTAAATTTGTGACTAACTCGTTATAAATTAGCGTAATAAAAAAGATTAAATTAACCAAATTTATTAGTATTTCACCTTTATTACTTATGAAATAAGTTTTTCGCCATAGACAGTCTAGTATCAAAAATTTGTGTCTGAACTAAAACCATAATTTTTTAAAATGGTGTCTGCATATAAGGGTGTCCGAAAATCCAGTATTTTACGTTAACTTGCAACACCCAATGCTAAGTAAGTTTTTTTTTAAATAATTAAATGGATAATTGAGCGATTAGACAGCTTGCCTGTGAAGACACTGGGAATCTTTGAGATGAAGTTCTTGACAGTTCTCACAGTAATGCCCGTGTTTGAGTCTTGCAGTCTTTCCAGCAATGTTTCCATCTGCAAATGGTTAATTCAAGCTTCATGGAACATATATCTTTTAAATTATATATATATTTTTATTATCAAAAAATTAAAGTTAAAAAAAAATGGACAAATAAAGATTTATTACCTTTTTGTAGACAAGTCTGTTCGGATTATCTTGAGAGATATCATCCAACATTTCCTTTACTGGTTCTTCCCTTTTGCCATCTTTTTCGCCTTCATCAATTGAGTCTAATTTGTTTCTGAATTTCATTCCAGAGTCGGGTGACAGAGCCATAACAAAATACCAAATTAATGGATATTTGATTTATCTACAAATACGTTTAAAGTCGCTGCCATACTCATCTAAAAAGGCTGACAATCTATATTTTCAGAAATATATTTTCCAATAAAACAAAAATAATTAGAATTTTAAACTATTTGAGGTGTAAAGTTATATTTAATTCAAGGATTATATTTTTTCAAATAGAAAACAATTTTTCATAATTTTAATTGTCGAAAAAATAATCATTTATTGCATATTTAACAAATATAATTAATTTAAAAACATATTCATTCTTTTATTATAAAAAATAAAAGTTATTCAATTTATAAGAATAAATTATCTATCGAAATATTCTTCAAGTTACGAGCCTGGAGCCAGTAACACAACCTTCTTATTTATGTAAAGTTTAAAATAAATAAATATTTGATGAAAAAAATATGAAACTGCATATTTACTGTGCCATTTATGAAACTAAGTACTAAATTAACTTTGGGTTATAAAGTATTTTCTGATTCGTTACCAGTTTTCTGAACGTTCGCTTTTATCAGAAAATACTCCATGGCAAATTCAAAAGTAGATATTTTTTCACTTTTTTAGTTCTTTTTAATTTTAAAAGTCATTTTAATCAAATCATTTTTGTACAAATAGTTTGAAATGCCACTATTTGAAAGCATAAACGATATAATTTATGCAAAAGAAACCGGTGTCTGCTAATATATTCAACCAATTAATTATTAAAGTCATAATATAATACTGATTAAAATCTTAATCAACATAATCATTGATCTAAAAACATGTTTCAGGAGGCGATAGCAATAGTGCTGGACATAGGTCCGAGCATGTGCAAGCTGGGCGATGCTGATTCGTATCTGGAACAGGCCTGTCACTTGGTCACCTTGATCCTCCAGAGAAAGGTATTGTGCTCTTTTGTAGATCTGGAAATTGAGCTTTATTTATATGAAACCGACAATAAATAATTAATAACACTTAACTTTCAAAAGAAAATATCTATTTCCGACTTTCCATTAGTTGTTTTCTGAGTCGAAAGACGAGGTGTCGTTGGTGTTGTTTGGGACGGAGAAGTCGAAGAACGACTTGAACAGGGAGCTTGGTGGATACAAGCACGTAAGTGTCGACACGCCTGTCTCCCCTGTCACCTTTGAACTCATTGAGCAGTTCAAGAAGTTCACCAAGCCGGATCTCAGCCATTCAGCTGACTGTGAGTGGGTGGTGGTTAAGTGGTGAGAGGGTTGGGTGGTTAGATGGTGAGAGAGTGGGTAGTTAGGTGGTGGGAGGGAGGGCGGTTAGGTGGTGGGTGGGTGTTTTATTGTCTCTGGTTGATTTATTTCATAAATTTGAAGATTTTGATTATTCTTTTATATATTTTGTAGTTTTATTTATTAAATTATCCATTATAACTGATAACTATTCATGAAACTATACTAAGTCAAAATAAATGAATTTTTCAGTCATTGATGCCATGGTTGTGGCCATGGAAGAGTTGAAGCAGAAGACTGAGTGAGAACTTCTACAACTAATCACCACATTCGACATCCTCAGTTTCTTCAATTTATCAACCCTCTTACTATGAAACCATTCTCCAATCCTGAGCGCAACTTCTCAATTCAAAACTCCATGAAACTTCCCCACAACTTACTCCCACCACTACAACCTCATCTCTACATTACCACTCTTCTCCAACATCACCACTTCTTCCTTCAATCCGACCACCCCCTTTCTCAACATAACCCCTTCTTATCCCCTTTATCAACATCGAAACCCGCCCTCTCCACAAAACCAACATGAACACCCCTTCCCCTCCTCCCCCTCCCGCCCAGGAACCTCAAGGCTTTCATAGGCAGGAGGATCATCCTGCTCTCGTGCCTGAACGAACCCTTCTCGCACGACCTCATCGATGATGTCGTTGCCTCGCTGCAGGAACACCAGTTTGGATTCACCTACTTGTGAGTGTGGGTGTTCATCATTCGTGGTGGTTATGATGATGATAGTGCTGGTGGTGGTGGTTATGATGACAATCGGGGTGTGACGATGATTAATCAAAATTTTAAATAACAATTTTCTAACCAACACCTCCCCCCCTCTCCACAACAACCACACCACACTGCCACTCCACCACCACACCACCACAGAGGTCCGAGCAGCGCAGACGCGGAGGGCGGGGAAGGGGCGAAGGTGGTCGCGAGGATGGTCGATGCTCTCGAGGGCGACCAGTTCACTTTTGAGTAAGGAGTGCTCATGATGACGATGACGATGATGATGATGACGATGATGATTTCGGTAATAATAAGTAATAATGAATTCCTAATTATTTTCCTTCTTTATAAAATGCCTATTTTATTCATCTTCCAATCATATCTCGTCCATCTACCCTGTTCATCAATCTGCCCACTTTATCCATTCATCCACCCAATCCATCCATCCATCAGTTTATCAATCAATCCATTCATCCATCCATACATGTACCCACTCATCTATCCATCCACCCACATAATCCATCAATCTATTCAACCATCCATTCATCTAGCCACCACCCATCCATATACCCATCCACCCACTTCACCCATCTAACCACCCCTTACACCCATCATCAAACTACCCTTTTCATCCTTTTACCTACTCTACCCACCTATCCACTCTATCTATCTCCTTCCCATACACCCATTCTTGCACAAACTCATCCACTCCACCCCATCCACTCCACCCCATCCACCCCCCATCCACCCCACCCTATTCACTCCCCATCCACCCCACCCCATTCACCCCCCATCCACCCCACCCCATCCACCCCCCATCCACCCCACCCCATTCACCCCCCATCCACCACACCCCATCCACCCCCCATCCACCCCCATCCGCTCCACCCCATCCACCCCCATCCATCAACACAGAAAAGTGCATTCATTCATCCTTCATCCTATTCATCCACCCATCCATCCCTCTCCCACCCAACCATCCCTCTCCCACTCAACCATCCCTCTCCCACCCAACCATCTTTCTCCCACCCAACCATCCCTCTCCCACCCATCCATCCCTCTCCCACCCATCCATCCCTCTCCCAACCAACCATCCCTCTCCCACCCAACCATCCCTCTCCCACCCAACCATCTTTCTCCCACCCAACCATCCCTCTCCCACCCATCCATCCCTCTCCCACCCAACCATCCCTCTCCCACCCAACCATCACTCTCCCATCCAACCATCCCTCTCCCACCCAACCATCCCTCTCCCACCCAACCATCCCTCTCCCACCCAACCATCCCTCTCCCACCCAACCATTCCTCTCCCACCCAACCATCCCTCTCCCACCCAACCATCCCTCTCCCACCCAACCATCCCTCTCCCACCCAACCATCCCTCTCCCACCCAACCATCCCTCTCCCACCCAACCATCCCTCTCCCACCCATCCATCCCTCTCCCACCCATCCATCCCTCTCCCACCCATCCATCCCTCTCCCACCCAACCATCCCTCTCCCACCCAACCATCCCTCTCCCACCCAACCATCCCTCTCCCACCCAACCATCCCTCTCCCACCCAACCATCCCTCTCCCACCCAACCATCCTTCTCCCACCCAACCATCCTTCTCCCACCCAACCAACCCTCTCCCACCCAACCATCCCTCTCCCACCCAACCATCCCTCTCCCACCCAACCATCCCTCTCCCACCCATCCATCCCTCTCCCACCCAACCATCCCTCTCCCACCCAACCATCCCTCTCCCACCCAACCAACCCTCTCCCACCCAACCAACCCTCTCCCACCCAACCATCCTTCTCCCATCCAACCATCCCTCTCCCACCCAACCATCCCTCTCTCACCCAACCAACCATCCCTCTCCCACCCAACCAACCATCCCTCTCCCACCCAACCATCCCTCTCCCACCCATCCATTCCTCTCCCACTCATCCATCCTTCTCCCACCCATCCATCCCTCTCCCACCCAACCATCCCTCTCCCACCCAACCATCCCTCTCCCACCCAACCATCCTTCTCCCACCCAACCATCCCTCTCCCACCCAACCATCCTTCTCCCACCCACCCAACCATCCCTCTCCCATCCTCCCACGAACAGAGAAGTGTACCCATGCCTGAGTAGTATGCAATCCCGCTCGATCCGACCGACCGCGTGGAAAGCCACCCTCACCATAGCGACCTCCCTCCAAATACCCGTCTGCATGTACACCAAGGTGGTGGTCATGCTGATGATGATGATGATTGTTTGGTCTTCAAGCCTAAAGAGTAATGGTGTATGGCAATGTAACTAATAATTAATTAATTAATTAAGTAATTACTCTAATTAAATTCTGGAAGCCTGCCCCTGCCACCACCAGGTGAAGGAGTTCAAGCCACGCAGCTTCAGCAAGGTGTGGGCCAAGGTGAGTGCTCTCATATTTCAAAATCATTATGCGCTATACGAATTGATTTTATTATTTATTGCGCAAGATAAATTTATTTTCTTATTCCATATTACGCTATACAAATTCATTTTTTCATTCTATATTACGCTATAAATACTATTGTTTATGTATATAGTGGTTTATGGTATTTTTTAGAATATTCTTAGCACATCACTATTTTAAGCGGGTTGGCTTAGATGGTAAAGTCATTGGACCTGCAACTTAAAGGTCGCCAGTTCGAATCCCTGTTCAGCCAACCGTGAGCTATCATATACCTAGTGTATATGATGCGGTGTTTCACGACTTATGTCGTGTGAGTGGCGTCCCAGTTGCGTGCCTTGGCGCATTATAAATACTAATTTTACAATGCCTATTTATTAAATAGGCATTGTAAAATTATAAATTATAAATAGGCATTATAAATAGGCATTATAAATAGGCAATATTAATAGGCATTATAAATAAGCATAAAATTTCAAATGATAAAATTTGCCTCTCCCATAGGATTCCAGCGTGCAATTGCAACGAAGCACCACTTATAAGCTAGAAGACTCCACCATTGTCGACAAGGCTGACGTCATAGATGGTTGGTGCTGGTGATGATTTTTGATGGTGCTGATGATGGTAATAAGGATAATTGTTTTTAAAGTTTAAAATGATTTCAACTGAGTTTCTGCCTTCGCAATCACTCTTCTCCTCTTCCACCCACACCCATTCCCACACGAACATCAACTACACCACCCACACACCACACCACGCCCTACCACACAACCCACACGAACACCACCTACTCACCACACTCTACCACACCAGCCACACACCACACCCCACCACACCACCCACACACCACACCCTACCACACCACCCACACGAACACCACCTACTCACCACACTCTACCACACCAGCCACACACCACCCACACACCACACCCTACCACACACCACACCCTACCACACCACCCACACACCACACCACACACCACACCCTTCCACACCACCCACACGAACGCCACCTACTCACCACACTCTACCACACCACCCACACACCACACCACGCCCTACCACTCCACCCACACACCACACCACACCACCCACACACCATACCACCCACCCACACACCACACCACCCACACACCATACCACCCACACCCTACCACACCACTCCACCCACACCTTACCACACCACACCACCCACACCCTACCACACCCTGCCACACGAACACAGGCTACAGGTACGGCACGACACTGATTCCCTTTTCGACTGAGGACAAGAGGGCGATGCTCCTGAAGACCGAAAAGTGCTTCAAAGTCCTTGGATTCACCAAACTAGAAAATGTAACCTATTTTGCATATTTTTTATATTTTGAAAAATATTTTTTATATTTTGAAAAATATTTTTTATATTTTGAAAAATATTTTTTATATTTTGAAAAATATTTTTTTTTATTTTGAAAAATATTTTTTATATTTTGAAAAATATTTTTTATATTTTGAAAAATATTTTTTATATTTTGAAAAATATTTTTTATATTTTGAAAAATATTTTTTATATTTTGAAAAATATTTTTTATATTTTGAAAAATATTTTTTATATTTTGAAAAATATTTTTTATATTTTGAAAAATATTTTTTATATTTTGAAAAATATTTGTTATATTTTGAAAAATATTTGTTATATTTTGAAAAATATTTGTTATATTTTGAAAAATATTTTTTATATTTTGAAAAATATTTTTTATATTTTGAAAAATATTTTTTATCTTTTGAAAAATATTTTTTATATTTTGAAAAATATTTTTTATGTTTTGAAAAATATTTTTTATATTTTGAAAATTTTTTTTATATTTTAAAAAATATTTTTTATCTTTTGAAAAATATTTTTTATCTTTTGAAAAATATTTTTTATCTTTTGAAAAAGATTTTTTATCTTTTGAAAAATATTTTTTATCTTTTGAAAAATATTTTTTATCTTTTGAAAAATATTTTTTATCTTTTGAAAAATATTTTTTATCTTTTGAAAAATATTTTTTATCTTTTGAAAAATATTTTTTATCTTTTGAAAAATATTTTTTATCTTTTGAAAAATATTTTTTATATTTTGAAAAATATTTTTTATATTTTGAAAAATATTTTTTATATTTTGAAAAATATTTTTTATATTTTGAAAAATATTTTTTATATTTTGAAAAATATTTTTTATATTTTGAAAAATATTTTTAATATTTTGAAAAATATTTTTTATATTGGAAAAATATTTTTTTTATTTTGAAAAATATTTTTTATATTGGAAAAATATTTTTTTTATTTTGTTTGTTTTAAAAATATATTTTATATATTTGGTATATTTTTTCTAATATTTTTATGTAATTTTAATAGTATTATTTTCAAATGGTTCTTATTTATTGTTTTTTTAGTGATTATTATTCTTAAATTGTATGATGCTTATTATTTAAATGGTTCTCTAATTATTCCGATAATTTAAGTAATTAGTTTTAATTATATTATATTAAATTAATTTAATGGCTTGATGAAGGTGAAGAGGCATCAGTACTTTGGAGATGCAGTGTGGATTTGCATGGCTGAGAAGGATAACAAGGTTTGCAACTCATCCACTCTTCTCTCCATCATCATTCATCTATAGATGCATCCATTTTCCATCTATCCATCCAATCATTTTTCTATTTGTTCATCCATTCATTCATGCATTGATCCTTTTTATTCTTTTATTCTATATATCCATATTTCTATACATCCATCCATTCATTCATACAGGATTTTTCTTACTATATATTCTTTCATATTTCTATCCATTCATCAATCAACCAATTCACACATCCACCGACACCCAAACCATTCTACCCATCAACCCGCACCGCACTACACCCAGCCCACGCCACACAACGCCAACACCCGACCGACGCACAGGCGGCTCAGCTGCTCTTCTCGTCGCTGATGCACGCGCTGTACGAGACGTGCATGGTGGCCGTGGTGCGCAGGGTGCACGCCGGCAAGGGACAAGTGCACGTGGGCTGCCTCATGCCCTCCATCAAGGCTGATGTCGAGGTTGGGGGGTTGGATTTTGGGTTTTTTTGGCTGCTGGGGTGTGGTTTTGATGGTTGGGCAGAAGGGATGGGGATAAATGAAGTGAGTGGGGTGTGGGAGTGGGGTGATGCTGAGGTTGTGTTTTGGAGCGGGGGAGGGGAGTTGGGTGGAAAGAGCGGTTAAGGGGAGGGGTGGAAGAAGAGTGGGGTTGCAGAGAAGAGGTGGGTAGGAAGAGAGGGGTAGATGGAGAGGTTTAACATGCAATACTCATGGTATGAACTTTATTTTTAATCGGTTTCTAGTGTTACAATGCAACACTGTTGCATACATCCATAAACCTCATTCTCACTTCTTTCCCACCATCCTTCCATCCATTCAACCATCCACTCATGCTCTATTTTCACCATTCTTTCATTCCACCCATCCATCTGTACGTCCCATCATTTTACAACCACCCACCCATCCATCTGTTCATCCCATCATTTTTCAACCACCCATCCATCCATCTGTTCATCCCATCATTCATTCAAACATCCATCCATCTGTACGTCTTTTCATTCTTCAACTACCACCTGTCTGTTTTTTCCACCATTTATCCCATCCCACCATCTGTTCATCCCATCATTCATCCCATCCCACCATCTGTTCATTCCATCATTCATCCCATCCCACCATCTGTTCATCCCACCATTCATCCCATCCCACCATTCATCCCATCCCACCATTCATCCAATCCCTCCATCTGTTCATTCCATCATTCATCCCATCCCACCATTCATCCCATCCCACCATCTGTTCATCCCATCATTCATCCCATCATTCATCCTATCCCACCATCCTTTCTGCAGTTCATGCACTACATCCAACTACCCTTCTTCGAGGACATGCGTCAATCACCCTTCAGGCCCCTCCCACTTGAGGCTAACCATAAGAGTGAACATGCATTCAATGGTAATTAATTATGCTAATTTATTCATATCACTTTTTAAATAATTATGAAAGTTATAAATTAATAATCTATCATTTATTCATAATGATGTTTAATTGTATAATACAAATAAATGTGTTAAATAAACTGAAAAGATGTTCAATTTAATAAAAATGTTTCATTTCACTCGCCAGAGGAGCAGATGGCGGCTATGGACAACCTTATAGACTGCATGAACCTCTCGAAGCATAAGAAGTACACTCTATTTTAATGTATTCTTCTTTAGATAAAAAAAATAAATAATATAATAAAATAATATAATAAAATAATATAATAAAATAATATAATAAAATAATAAAATAATATAATATAATAAAATAATATAATATAATAAAATAATATAATAAAATAATATAATAAAATAATATAATAAAATAATATAATAAAATAATATAATAAAATAATATAATAAAATAATATAATAAAATAATATAATAAAATAATATAATAAAATAATATAATAAAATAATATAATAATATAATATAATAATAAATAAAAATAATAAATTAAAATATTAAAATAAAATAAATAAACAAATGTAAAAAAAGTAACTAGTTAAATAAACTAAAATAACTTTTCAAAATCTTTTTTTAACTTGTATAACTTTTTTTTGGTCAACTTTTATAACTTATGGCATCTCTTGAGGCGACCAACCATGATTTCTATCCACCATTACCACCACTGTACACAGGGAGAACGGAGGGGGTGATGGAGAGAAGGAAAAGGAGGAGGAGGAGGAAGAGGAAGAGTTGTTCAGGGCTCATAAAGTCTTCAACCCGTACCTTCAGAGGCTCTATCAGGTGCTGATGATGATGATTGTGGGGATGATGATGATGATTGCAGAATGATGATGATTATAGGCGTAATGATGATGATGATGACAAAGGCATAATAATAATAATAATGATATTTTATTCTTATTATCATAATTCTTTCACACCATCATCACCTCTACACCCATCATCACCACTACTATTATCACCGTCACTATCATTGCCACCATCATCATCACCACCATCTATACCATCATCACCACCACCACCAAAAACATCACTACCACTTCCACAACACAATCACCACAAACATTACCATCATCATCACCACCATCTATACCATCATCACCACCACCACCAAAAACATCACCATCACTACCACTTCCACAACACAATCACCACAAACATCTCCACCATCATCATCACCACCATCTCCACCATCAACACCACTACCACCATCACTACCATCATCATCACTACCACCACCAGCATGATCATCATCATCACCACCTCCACAACAGTGCATAGGTCATAGAGCTCTCAATCCCGAAGATGCGTCCCTGCCGCCCATCCCGCCAGACGTTCACTCCATCATGCAACTGCCCGACCGCAAGGTCCTCGCTTCGAAACCCGCCCTGGACAAAGTCAAAGAAGTCTTCACGATCCTCCACCAGAACAATAAAGTTCCCGCGTTAGTGCTTCAGTCAATCGATTTAGTTTTTACTTTTCAAAAAACACCATAATTAATTTTAATTAATTTTTCTCTTATTCTTGATTCAGTTTTTTAAATTATTTTTTTTAATAGTAAGTTAAGTTTTTTTGCGGTTTAAAACTTTCGTTTATAAAAAAAGTTCTTATTTTGTTCGGCATTGCAGGAAAAGCGAGAATGTTCCTTGGTCGGACGGAAAGACGTCTGCAGATGAGGTGATCACGAACCACACAACTACTTTTATTTTATTGAACTATATCATCATCATCATTATCACCATCATCATCACAATCACCACCACCATCTTCATCATCATCATCTCCACCATCATCATCATCTCCACCATCTTCATCATCTCCACCATCATCATCATCTCCACCATCATCATCATCTCCACCATCATCATCATCATCACCACCATCATCATCATCATCACCATCAGACGCAGAGTCACTTGCCTGTGGAGGAGTTCAAGGCATTGTTGGCTCAGTCGGTCTTCTCGGAGCAGAAGGGTTCGTGTGTCTGTTCGTGCGCTTGTTTGTGTGTGTGTGTGTATGTGTGTGTGTGTGTGTGTGTGTGTGTGTGTGTGTGTGTGTGTGTGTGTGTGTGTGTGTGTGTGTGTGTGTGTGTGTATGTGTGTGTGTGTGTGTGTGTGTGTGTGTGTGTGTGTGTGTGTGTGTGTGTGTGTGTGTGTGTGTGTGTGTGTGTGTGTGTGTGTGTGTTGCTTACTTCTTTTGTGTTGTTCTTTGTGTGTGTGTTTGTGTGTTTCATTGTTTGTTTGATGTTTGTTTGTTTGTTTTTTGTTTTTTTGTTCATTGTTGGTTGTTTGACGTTTATTAATTAAAAAAAATAATTTAAGAAATCCTTTTTTCATTGTTAGTTATTTGATGTTTTTCGCTATTTCTTTATATATTTGTTGCTTGTTTTTTGTGCGTGCTTTTCCGTTCCTACACGTGCATGTGCCTCCTACTGCTTTTTAAGACTCCACGTACATACTCGTAAATCAGTTCGTTCCTCAACAAGAAGCCTACAGTTGTTTATGATTCGTTCACTTTGCGTTTAAAAAATCTATTTATGCATCCATTCATCCATCCATCCATCCATCCATTCATCCATCCATTCATCCATCCATCCATTCATCCATCCATTCATCCATTCATCCATCCGTTCATCCATCCATCCGTTCATCCATCCATTCATCCATCCATTTATCCATCCATTCATCCATCCATTCATCCATCCATCCATTCATCCATCCATTCATCCATTCATCCATCCATTCATCCATCCATTTATCCATCCATTCATCCATCCATCCATTCATCCATCCATTCATCCATCCATTCATCCATCCATCGATCCATCCATTCATCCATCCATCCATTGAAACTTATTCTACAACCATCGTCGTCTTCATCACTACTGCCATCATCACCACCATTATCATTATAATCATCTTCAACACTATCTAAAACATCATCATCACCACTACCATCACTACCATTGTCATCACCTCCTATCATCAACATCATCATCACCACCATCAACATCACTACCATTGTCATCACCTCCTATCATCAACATCATCATCACCACCATCAACATCACTACCATTGTCATCACCTCCTATCATCAACATCATCATCAACACCATCATCACCATCAACATCATCATCAACACCACCGCAGCGACAGACGCCATGATGATGATCCTGGCCAGTCTGCTGCAGCCCTCCTGCCTCAACCTCCTCACCACTTGCCTCTCAGCCCTCCGTCTCCATCGACTGCGCGTCCGTCCATCTTTCTCTATTCTTTTTTTCTTTTATTACTTTTTTTTATTCATTTTTTAACTTGTTTTTTTTCTCTAGAGAATTTGTTTTTTTCGTTGGTTTTTTAATGATTTAAATAAGTCGTTTCATTGTTTTTTGATGATGATTTAACAAATTTGTTTTGATTTTTTAAATAATGTTTTGAATAAGTTATAATTCTTTTTTTAAATGATTTAAATATTTTTGTAAAAATATTTATATAATTTTTTACAAATATTTATTCTTCTTTGGTTTATTCATTTTTCTACCAGTATTTTACGTTTTTATGAAACCAATCAAAACACTTCTCTTTTCATTCACTTGCCAATCATTTATTATTGTTAATGTTCGTTTATGGTGTTATTATTTGTAATAATAATATAATCATTTGTTAATAAGTGTTATTTTATTTTCTTTATTGTTATTATATTATTAAACAATCTTTACCCTCCCTCCCATCACCACCACCACCACATCATTAGTATCACCACATCATTAGTATCACCACATCACTACTATCATCATACCACCACACCACTACCACTAAAACTACTTCTACCACCACCACCCTTCTCCCTTTAAAACCCACCTCTTTCCGCCCCACCACCACCACTACTACCACACCACTACCCCCTAACCACCACCGCTAAAATCACCATCCCCTTCCTTTCACCACCACCTCATCACAACCACCTCATCACAACCACCCACCACCACACCACTCCAATCACGACCACCCTTCCACCACCATATAACAACCCCCTGCTCCCATAAACATCCCTCCA
This sequence comes from Piscicola geometra, assembly GCA_943735955.1. Classification (NCBI taxonomy): domain Eukaryota; kingdom Metazoa; phylum Annelida; class Clitellata; order Hirudinida; family Piscicolidae; genus Piscicola; species Piscicola geometra. The sequence goes on along the minus strand of OX030958.1, from coordinate 7,894,223 downwards.
CTCCACTTTCCAACCCACCCTCCTTCCACCATGAACACCCCCCCCCATGAACACCCCCCCACCATGAACCCCCTCCCCACCACCACCCCCCACCACCACCCCCCCCACCACCACCACCACCACACAGGGCGGCAAGTACAGCTACAACGTCGTCATCCGTCTCCTCAAGACTATCCTCCAGGAGAAAGCAGACGCTGTCGTCATTTGGCGCGAAATCTCAAGAAGTTTAAAAGACTTTCCATTTTATGGACTTTTTTATTTAAATTTTTTCCTTGATTTTTAAATGTGAATTTTTTCAATACAATTTTATAACCCGGTAATTTAAGCTTTTTTTTCACTATCATCATCGGATTAAGAGATTTTTGTGGTGCTGCTTGAACCGATATTAATGATCTGTTACACATTCACTTTTAAACTCATCAAGCCTGCCTAACCCTAACGCCAGCATGCATTTTCACCGCAGAAAACTTAGGCTTGGTGACGAAGAGTGAGACGCCTGACAGTGACGTGACGGAGGAGGAGGCGAAGGCTTTCTTGAGCGATGATTGAGTGATTGAGTGATTGATTGAGTGAGTGATTGATTGATTGATTGATTGAGTGATTGATTGATTGATTGATTGGTTGATTGAGTGATTGATTGATTGATTAAGGGAGACCTCTGCCAGTTTTCTTGAGTGGTTGTTTCATGTTATGTCGGTGCTGTAGGTTGATGGGGGAAGTGTGGTTCAGTATTCCAGGTGGATTATTTTTTACGGGTTATTTGTTTTTTTGCGGCGGTGTTGCAAGAATCATAGTTAATGAATGTGTGTGCAGCTTGCGAGTGACTGCGTCGATTATAACTTTTCCAAGACTTTGACTCCAGAATGATTGGCATCGAGAATGATAGCTGATTCACCGATCATTGCCGGATTGGCGTCGTCGTCTTTAAGCGTGGACGTCGTAGTGCGTTTATCTGTACCATAGCATTTGAGTGTTTGTGAAAAAGTCGAACCCTAGAACGTTTGTATTCTCTAATAAATTGCCTATTACTCAGTTCACGGAGAATAAGTTTACAAATAAACTAATAAGTGCTCGAGAAATAAATGTCAGAAAAGTTGTCTACCGTATATAGCGGAGGTTTTGTGATTTTTATTATTCGTTTTTGAAATAAAAACTCTGAAAAGTTATTTTTTTTGCACTCAGACTAGAAGCCCCTCGAGAGCGGTTGCTTGATATTTATTGAAAGAAGTTGCTAAAGGAATTATTTTCAACGAAATATACCAGTGTAAAAGAAAGATATTCTCGACTGTTTGTAAAAGTTCAAACCCTTCCTAGAAGATTTAAAATGGGAAAATGAACGAGGATGCGAATGTTGAAGACGAGATGGCGTTGGTGAACACGGGATGGATATCCTAGGGTGAGATGGATACATCCAGAGAGATGTATCACAGAGTCAATAGCCGGCTGCGCGAGTGGTAGAAGTTGCACATGGAGTGAAACTCTTTTTGGTGTGGAAACCTTTCGCCGTAAGGGTGGTGGTCGAGTCTTGGAATTTGAAGGAAGTGGCGATGCGAGGCGCCTAACGGGTGGTGGACTGGTGGACACCTGAGGGTTGGTGGAGAACTGGCCAGTGTGGAGGAACCTTCACTAAAATAATTCCTACCTATTCGACACAATCTCTCGACAGCTCTTCTCATCGGTGAGCTTTGTCTGCCTGCGAGAGAAACCTCGCACGACGAGCTCTCTTTGCAGACGCCTATTTGCGAGTTGGAGAGCAAGTCGACTTCAAGGTTGTCTTCTTTCGAGTTCAATATCGTCTCCTTGATCATGTCCCGCTTCTCATCCAGTGTATTCATCGTTAAAAACCTTTGAAGTTGTGATGAACACGCGGATTATTAATTTAAAAACAGAATACATTTGCATTATTTCAAATTAAATCCCAAAAGTAACCTTAGAACGAGAAGATTCATGGCGGCAGAGACGACAGCGAGTCCGGTGAGGATGAAGAGGATGTTCAACGCCACGTACTCGGGCTTCTTGGTCAGTTCCTTGTTGTTCTGCAGGGCGACCAAATCTCCGAAGCCAACGGTGGTCAGCGTGATGATGCAGTAATAGAGCGAGTCTAGGTAGCTCCATCCCTCGAAGCGACTGTACGCATAGGCGCCCCCTGCCACGAAAATGCTCGAGATGGCAGTCGTCACGCAGATGAGGTGCGTGTCGGAGAGGTGGAATTTGTTGGTGGCGAACGAAGACGAGAGGATCTCGTTGATGGAGGCTCGTTGCAGGTCACCAAGGTCTCGCTGCCTCTTGAGGCTTTTGTCTCGCGAGTCCAGGTGCTCGTTTGAGTCGCTCTTCTCGCAGTCGATGCATATTTGAGGCGGTTCTGCCATTTTGTTGTGGAAGTAATCAGCTCCAAAGGTGTTTTCTGCCTTGAAGATCGGCTTACAGTCAGAATTGAGGTTGATGTAGATCTTTCGTTTTGGCGGTTCGAACAATTCTTCTTGCAGAGTTGTTTGATTGATTTGGATGTAGTAATCCACCTTATTAACGTCCGTCTCTGTTTCTTCCACTTCCGTTTGCTCTTTAAACCAACATCGCTGCTTCTCTCTATTAATTTTTTCTTCCACTTTATCTTCCACAGCCATTGCATTTTTATTGCGTTTGAAAGGCCAGGCACGGCGCTTGGCAACCTTTCGTTTGATGCCACAGATGAGATAGGTGTTGAGGGTGTTGAGGCGTTCCCCGATGCTCTGAAACATCACCAAGTTGAGCGGAATGCCCACCAGTGCGTACAGCATGCAGAAGATCTTACCCCAGTTCGTCTTGGGCGTGCAGTGACCGTATCCTGCAGCGGTATTTGGTACATTTAAGTTTGTTTTTTGAAATTAGTTTTTAGTTTTTTAAAGTATTCTATATATAATGAGTTTGAGTGTGTTTTAATGTTTGTTTCAGGTGAGCCCATTAATAAACTGTCGAGTTGAAATGTTAAGTAGAAAAGAGCCTTAACTTGAAGCATCTGAAACGTCATTAAAAGGTTTTATTACATGATCAATAATGTAAATGATCCTTTTAAATATGCATTTAAGCTAAGGTTTTCTAATTGGACGCTTATCTTTATCGCAGTCGAACAAAATATCAACTTTTTTTAAAGTTTTATAGCGTAATGTTTCTTTTGTTTCACTAAAAGTATTTTAATAGTTTATTTTGTAAATTCGAAGTTATTTATGGCTTTCGTTTAACTTGTTTTTTGCCAAATTGTCGATTGTTTGACCTCACTTCCTCATAAGTTTTTTGAATACCGGTTGTATTCGAAAATACTTCTCAAACCTCTTCGTAAATGAAATACCGGTTAGTTTATAAGTTGGTTTGTTGGTAAATATTATTATTTTAAAATCAAACCTATATAAAATTATAAAATATATCGATATAAATGTTTTTCTCAATCTTGATACTTGGAGGCGTTTAAAAAAGGGAAGTTAGTAAAATATCAACCACTGCTCCGAGTTGGCTCTTCCAGGATTTTGATGAATTTATGAACACCATGACACATACAATTGACTGAAACCTCCAACATCAAGAAAAAATTTAAAAACCAGTTTTAAGAGAAGCAGTTGACAATGAAATTGTTCAGAAATATTCTCAGTTTGTATGGTTTTGAATCATTCGTCCTTGAAAACTCACGAGGGTTCGCCAGTCAAATTAAATTCAAAGTTTTGAGTTATACTACATTTCTATAATTTTCATCTTTTTGAGAATTTCTTTCTATTATTGCAAGTCTGCACATTTTGGAAACCAAAATAGAATTTCATAAAAAAGGGTGATAAATCTAAGAATATGTCGACACACACCAACCAACTGTCACTAGTCTGGCTTAATTCTTTCCGCGCAATACGGTTCATGGAAAGTTGAGGACGATAGATTACCTTATAAAACTACATTTGGAAGCTGCGTTCCCGCAAGAGTGAAATGACCATAATAAAAACGAAAAAAACTTTTTGAAACAGTATTTTCTAAGAATTGAATCTTGACAGCGTTTTTCAGTCGGTCTCTGAAGGCCTATCTGAAGGTAAAGCCTGCTCAGCCGAAAATAAATAAATTAGCTGATGTTAAATATAAATATAGTTGAATATGGTAGTTAAATATGTTAAATATACCTTTATTCTTGTTGTGGTGTTATTACTAATCATTTACTTACTTATATTAATTTGAAATAACTAAATGGTAGTTTATGTTTATTGTTTCATTGAACAGTACTGTTTAAATCGATAACTTCAACGGCAGTACACACCGAAACACACTGTATACTCAGGTCAAAGGTCTATATTTAATCAAAAAGTAGGCTTGATAGACCGTGTTCAGCAAAGTAATTCATCTGAAATTCATGTTTTTTTGATTAAACCAGCCTCCCAAGGCTTTTTACCCGAAGACATGGGCTAAAAATAAATTACGTCGATTTTGTAAAGAGGTTCCCTTTAATTGATTTTCATGTAACATATTTTCCAGTTATCGCTGTAAAGAAATGTGTTTTAATTTTTTTATATTCTGAAATATATATATAATCTGAGTTATGTGAAGAAGGCTTATGTAAAATTTATTGGGAAAAATAATGTTCAAAATGTAGGCCTTAAATTAAGCTTTCATCAAAAGACTTTAAAAGAAGTAATCATTGTTTTTTTGAGTGTTTAAGCAGCAAAGCAATATGAATTATGACGCTTTTTAAACAGCATTGCAAATAATGATAAACAAATAAAGCAAGATAGGTGCGACTCAACTTTTAATGCAAACACACAAATCTCTTGATCAGTTTCCACAACTCTACCCATCTATCTCCCCACAACTCTACCCATCTATCTCCCCACAACTCTTCCCATCCATCTTCCCACAACTCTACCCATCCATCTCCCCACAACTCTACTCATCCATCTCCCCACAACTCTACCCATCCATCTTCCCACAACTCCAACTTTCCATCCCCCATAATTTCATCCATCTTTTCCACACCTCCATCTATCCATCCCACACAAATCCATCTATCCACACCACACCTCTATCTAGCCATCCACCCCACACAAGCTCCCTCACCGATGGTGGTGACAACGGTGGTTGAGAAGTACACAGCGCCTGCATAACGCCACTGGAAGCCGGCTCGGTGCGGCATGAAGTTGACGATGTGGCGAGTGATCTCTTCCCATGCAGAAAGGCTCAAATTGAAGCGTTTTTGGATTTCGAGCCTCTCATCCTCCAGCACCTGGTAACGAGCCTCCTCTGTCGTCGCTTCGAGATGCTCAAAGATGGCCGCCCCCACCAGAATGTAAACCATCATCACCACCACCAGCAACATACTTCGCACGTTTTGGCGTTTCATGAATGAAGGAGATAGGTCATTGCGAGGAGGTATCCGTTGGAAAAGTGTACGGCTTTCTGAAGTACCAGCAAGTGATGTTTTTAAGGACTTGTTTTGGGGTCTATCCACATGTCTCGAGGTACGTAAATCATCCCTTGTGTTTCAAAACTTTCTGAAAAACACAATTCAACTTTTTGCAAGATAAGCTTTGTTTTCGACTTTTAATGACTCAAACATACTTGTTACAACACGTTATCCAAGAGTTTTCAACAAATAAAAAAATATTTCGCCACTAAACCATCTCGTGTAATCCGATTGTTATTAACTTTTATTTTTAGTTCTAGACTAAGAATGCTTTCAAGTGAACTGTTCGTGCACTGGGGTTTTATAGCAGCCGTGAAGGCAAACTACGGTGCACCATCCCTTCCTTAAAAACTTTTGAGTCAGCCTTTCCACCTTTTAACGCACTTATTAATAGCTGTATAAGTTTTATATTATTATTCTCTTTGTTTCTTCCCATTAAAAATTTTTTTGTGTCCTATTTTTATTTTACTTGTTACAAAACTCTTTTCATCTATTTAAACTTTTCAAAATTTCTTTATATTTGAAGCAAGATAGGTATAGATCTAATTCGATATGTAATTTGTAAATACACAAATAGACTACTTGCTTCTTGGATTGACTAGTATATGTTTATTTCTGATTTACCATTCAAACTCGTCGTATATAAAAGAGAGAAATAATGATTTCCCGAGATATATAGCGCTTAAAGCAAAAAATAGACTGGAAAATGTGATATGATAAAAATAGAAAGAAGCTCTGTTTGAACAAAGATCAATTTTTCATTAATAACATCATCGCAATGAACAAATCCCCATTCACATTGACAGAAAAACAGCATAGGAAACTAACACACATAGTTAGTATGAAGGTACAAAAATAAATTAATACAATAGTAAAATCAGTAAGAACGCTAAGTCTTCACACGCCATCTGTTTCAATTAGTATTGATCGACCGATACTAGCTGTACTTGGGATGCTTTCATAAGTAATAGAAATATTCATAAGAAGGCTATTTCAAATTACTTTTACTTTTTTTAAATAAATAAATCGATAATATGTATTCTAGGTTTAAAAATATGTTAAATTCCAAATAAAGGTACATTCGTTTTCCAATTGTTTAAAAGCGTGTTAGGACTCGATAAATACTCGTTTGTGAGATGCTGAAGCAAGTTAAATTCGACGAGGGCTTAATGGCAAGTGAGAAGAAAGTTTTTTTCAAAGTCTCACTTGCTTTCATTCTACTTCGTAAAGCGCTTCATAAAGAACTTTCATCCGGGGAGAGTCTTCCCAACAAGGCAAACGGCAGAGCATTTTGTAATTGAGAACCTTCTAATAAACATGTCTTCTTTTTAATGAAAACCTTGGAGTTGTTTTTTTATATTTTATTGTTTTGCTCTTGAACGAAAACTATTTTTATTTTTACAATTTAACTAGAGGGCAGAGAAAGCAAGGTTCTTAACAAAGGCTTAAAGGTTGTCTCTAACTAATGAAACTCTTCTCTTGAGATTAATTGAATTAATTTTTTGACATAATTTAAACAATTCTTTAAACTGAGATAAAATAACTGTTTTTATTATCAATTCTAAGTCCATAAAACACTATACAAGTATGAAATATTTATTTCGAAGCGTCGTAAAAATAAAACAAGACGCCTGATTACTCATTTACCACCTGGAAACACAATGTTTTATTTATAAGATATTTTTTTGCGTCATCTTTTTTTAGGCGCTTCTCTACCCTTCAGTTTGCTCATCTTTCTCACAAACTTCTCACTAAAAGAAGCCTACCAGTGAAGCCCGATCCAGTGTTTACTCCATTGGCGGTTTATTTATTCTACTTGATTCGCCATAAAAAGAACTATTTGAAACTTTAATTTTTTTATAAATATAAAAATGTAAAAACGAGCATCTATTAATCGTTTTATCTTTTCAATTCATTTAATTCTTTCACAATAGCGAGCACACAAGCAGAAAAAGTACTATTTCTCGGAAAAGCAATGATAACATCTAGACATGTTTGAAGTGTTGAATAGGCATGATCAAAAATGATACTCTAATTCTAGAGTGGCAATTTTTACGTTATCGTTTTTAGAAAAAAAGGTTATTACATTGAAATTCAAAACATACTATTATTATTTATTTTTATTTTTTTCAGATTATATGATTATTAAAAAATATTGACTAAAATTGAAAATAATTTAAATAAATGGAAAATATGTAATATTGAAATTTAATACAAACTTCTTAAAATTTTGGAAAGTAAAAAAGAAGTTCACTATGCTGACACCTAGCGAGCTTTTAAAATTATTAATTTCATTTTTTGTGAAAGTTTCTTACTTTTTTCAAAACTATTGACTTTTAGAGGTCTGTGCTATTAATATAAACTATAATATTATTAATTGTCAAAGTATAAAAATGAAAAATATCAAAAGCTATAATAATATTTATAATAATACTATATAATAACTATAATACCTTGATTAAGATTTTCCTATCCAAATATTGATTTGAATGACTGGCCATCTGAGATGTTTTTCGAGCCTTATAGTGCCATCCAAGCGTCAGAAAACCTTGAAACTCTTGATGCAAACTTCAGCGCTGACAGATCGTTCCCAGACCTTTCAAACATCGACGAGAATTGCCAGAATCAGCAGGAAAGCTTCCGCGTGTTTCTGTACGAAGTTTTATAAAGATTGAAAGAAAGCTTGGAGATTTCGTCTATGGGAATCTTGAGTTTGGTGGCATTGTCCGCCGAGCGTGGCAGAGTCGGTGTGAGATTGTCGTCGCATTCTTCCATTGTCTTGCTGCGTCTCTCTCGTGTAACAATATGGTCGCACACGCAGTCTTCATGCAGCCGCTTAATTGTCGATTTTTAGCAAACGATAACTAATGAATGAGCCGAATTCGAAAAAGTCTGGTACTTTAAATTTTTGAGCCTTAAGCCGAAGGATGTGATAAATCTTGTGTTTCATTCAGACGATTCGGTTTGTACAAGCAGCAGGGAAACCACTGATTCATAGTGAACTTTTTATTTCAAATAATTCCTAATGACTTTCAAACGTGAGTAGGTTATCGCTAAATGGCAGTTTCCAAAGCACGATTCTGACGTTCTTTCCCTTTAACAACACCCACCTTGTCCTCTATAAGTACTCTGACACATGCCTTGCTTGCCTTTGAGGCTCGTTGGGAAGTGACCTTTGCAAGTTGAAGAACACAAAAGTAGTTGGAATGAAACTATTATTTTACCCCATGACTTTCCTACGTCTGTGGTGGATCTTTCAATTGACATTCTCGAATCTCCACTCGTCAGCCCAGTCCAGGGAGAACAAGGCTTCCATGTGGTGGTTAGTTTCTAATTTTCTCTATCAGCCTATTTCTTTATCTGAAAAAATCAATTTAATAAGAATTCATTTTGAAATTAAATTAGAATTCAAAAAGTTTTCTTGAATTACTGTATTAAAACCAGGAAAATTCTCATATTTTTATTCTATCCATAGCCATTTTCCAAAAGAATGACCAAGTGAATTTTTGATAGGTTTTTAAAGAAACTATATAAAAAAATAGAAAAATACTTTGAGTAAATAATTAATGCTTTTTCCACTAAGGAATATTTCATTGTCTTTCCATCATTGTCAATTCCTGTTTGATTACGGTATTTGGTTTCATCTTGGATGGCACTCTTCAACTTGAAAAATGCCATGAAAAAGTTTCTTTGTTGGTTTGGTAGCCCTTGTTGATGTAACTCTAGCAATCTTCGTGGTAAATTCAACACAAATACTGCTTCTTTAACCTGAATTGAAGTATTTTATTTATTCTTTTGGTTGTTTTGTTTAACAGCTCTGTTATATGGTTGATTGGTTTTACAAGTTAAATAAACTTAATGGTATTTTTCTTCCATCAGTAATTGACAAAGTATAGTAAATGAAATTGTTTAGAAATAAAGAAATATTTTCGGTTGAGAAAGAATTTAATTTTATTGGCAAATCAGGATTGACGTACAACAAATTCAGTTTCAAACAAGATTTATTAAATACCGCAAACGAAAAAAAACAATAATATTTCAAACTATTCTTTTAAATACTACTCTATTTAATAAAATATTAAGAATTTTTCTGGAATAACGGAAAAAATGATTTGTAATCTCTTCATCACGTCTCCGAAGGAACCTGGCCCTGATGGACGACTGGTCGGTGTCCAGTCACGCCTCGATCAGCTCCTCACTCAGCAGGATTCCACACTATAGCCAGGCATTCACGCGGCGACAACAGAGTCTCCTCGAGAAGAACAGTGGCGCTCTGATGCAGGTGGTGCAGGCTGCCCGCATGGCGGTGGCAGAGTGCAAGCGGCAGATGTTGTGGAGGAGATGGAACTGCTCCACGAACCCTTCCCTCCATCCCGGCAGATCCATCTTCGGAGGAATCGTCAAGAAAGGCAGGTAATTCTTGCTTTTTATTGCTTTGCCAGTTCTTAGATTGCTTGGAAGTTGACATGAAACCATGAAACATTTTTATTTTCACACTTTTTTCTCAGTGAAAAAATATAACCAAAAAAAGATTTCGAAAAAAGGATATAGAATGGAACTCTTGAATACTGCAATGAATTAGTGGAATAAGGCTTTTTTGTCATACTTATCTTTAAATCTCAGAATTACAAACATTCTGTTTATGTGACTGAAAGAAATCTCCAGATTGCCTTTCAAAAAACAGAGACGTAACTAATGAAAATCTATTAAAAAAATACTTTTGAAAAGTAGTTTTTTTTAAATGTTAGCTTTATAATAACTCAAACATAATTGGTTTAATAATAATGACTCGTTACACTTTTCAAGCTTTGTTTCATGCTTTTCATATTCTTTTGAAGTTTGCCGCTCCAGTTGTTGTCGCAGTTTAACCCTTGAATCTCTATAAATCACTCTCGCCTATTTATTTATTCTCAGTGTCATAAGGTTAATTAGCTTTGAATGATAAAGAGAAAATTAAAATACTTTAAATTGTTCGTCTTAAAGAGTGAAATAAAACTTTAAAGTATTGAAAATAACAAATAAATCAATTTTTATGAATTTTATAAACTTGATAATTCCTAGTTTATTCTTTTTGAAAAAGAAAGTTTTTTTTAACCATATGAATACAGTTTTTTATTTAAAAAAAAGCATCGATTAAGATGCAAAAATGCCAATAAGTTCGTTTTATTAGAAAGACAATTGTATTTTTGTGTCGAAACTCTATGAAATTTTTTATTGTTAATCTCAATTTTTAATGTCTCAGTCCCATTTTCTTTGGCGAACAATCATTGTAAAAGAACTTTCTTACAAAATTTTCTGGTTCTTTAAAAAAATATTTCGTTCAACAAAATTTTTTTCAGTTAAAAATTGAAAACATTGAACTTAATTCTTCCACAATTGAAACATTTCCTTTCAATTTAAATGCATTCAAACGCAAGCCGTTCCTCATATAAACATCTCCGTTTATTTACTCGACCACGCGGATGAGAAAAAGCTTATAATTTGAATATTCATGCTTCAATTCAAACTTTAAACACCAAACAGATCTTCCATTAAACACAAAATTAAAATAACTTCTCAACACCTTTTTTTCAGGTTACAAAGAGACCTCTTTCCTGCATGCCTTGTCGTCTGCCACACTCGCCTACTCGGTGGCGAGGGCCTGCAGCGACGGCCTGATGCACACCTGCTCGTGCGACACACGACAGCCCAAACAACACCCTGCCATGTACGGCCGATCGATGAAGAAGATGAGATGGATCAAGGAGAACAATAAATTGAGAACAGAAAATTTGAGGAAAAAAAGAAAAAACCTTTTCGCAACACATCAAAGGGAACGCATGAGGAAGAAACGAATTAACGAAAACAATGCGAAAGAACGTTTGGCCAGGAATGATATGAATATGAAGAGAAGGAGGAGATACAGATCTTCCAAAAAATCAACGTTCAAAAGACCGCCCCTTATCAGAAATTCTCAGTTTGGGGAGGGTTTCAACGAAGGGGATTACTTCATGGAAGCAGAAAACCCGCTCTTCATCGACCACTCCGACATGACGTCCAATGTATCTCCAAGTTCATTTTATTCACCTAAATGTATTCCCTTAACACAGTTCCATTCTTAAATTATTTTTAATTAGAGTTTATATTTTGGCTTAATGATAATGATGATGATGTCTATTCATAATTTATAATGCGTTATATTATCATAGTATAATACTCTAGGTAGTCTTTCAATTGAAAGGTTTTTTATTGACTAGTTCAAGTTTTTAAATGGTAAAAGAAGCAAAAAAATTTTAGTTCCCTGCAGCACTATCCACCATCGTTAGGCGAAACTTTTTGAAAGGTAAAACACATTACTGAAAAGTGCAAGAAAATAGCTAATGAGGGCTTTTAATAAAAAGAAGGATAAAATTTGCTTTCTGTATTATTCATGGATCTAATATAACGCATAGTGCACGATATTTTAAAAGTTTGAAAAAACCAGCGTATGAAAATAATATTCCTGGTCCATGTCGTATACAATATGAACACAAAAGAGTGAAAATAAGTCAAATTTGACCAACATCATAAAATATTAATACAAAGCGTCTTCATGCAACCCAGAATAAGTCCATAAGTTCCTTTTCATTGCTTTTTTAATTTACAAAAGTATTATTAAAATAATGTTTAAAAATTCTAAAGCAATATTAATAATTATTTTCTTTTGAAAACATCAATTAGTCATACAACGGCAGAATATTCGATTAATCACTATTTCACAAAAACCTTGTCACACAGAGCATTCCTTTCATCCAAACAGGTGGCGAAGAAGTGGCAGTGGGGCGGCTGCAACGACAATCTGGACTTCGGATACACATTCTCTCGGAAATTCATCGACAGCAGTGAACAAGACAGGGACCTGAGGTGTGCCGTCAACAAACACAACAACGAGGCTGGCAGGCAGGTTGGAAGATGGCTTTGGCTGCTTCAAGTCAATCAATTTATTTATTGGAAATAGACTTCTTTATATTAAATGGAAGGTTCATAAAACGTTTTATGTTGCATACTTTGTTTGGATGAGTTTATATTTTGCTAATTACGAATGAATTTCATGTTGCGGAACCGTCAATCTTTCGTGGAAATAACGTATTTAATGAAAATATAAAACTATTGTAGAGAGAAGATATTTAAAAACTTCAAAGTTAAAAATTAAATTTGCAATTTATTATTTTTTTAAATCTAAATTAATTTAAAAGTTCGAAACTTTTCCACGAAAAAATCTTTAAAGTAAAAATGCAATGAATCTTCACGCGTGGACGGAGAAAACTCAGGAAAGTTCCAGGCATTATCGTGGGAACGGCATTTGAGTCGACAAACATGCCTAAGCCCATAAGGCTTTGTTCGTTGATTGGAGAGCACTAATTGATACACTTTTGCGAGCATTAATCCGCAAAGACAACATTAGCGCTCTGAGTGCAAGAGCTGTGAAGTATCGATAAGAACTTCTCAACGTCGTTGAACAGCGACTTCTAGTCGGACTGGCAGGAATAGATGACTAGACAAGAACAAGAATCGAACAATACTGCACCCCAAGACACTTCTATAATTATTTGGACATACCACCCAGGAAAATAAAATTTTCGTTGTTGCAAGCACGAGCAGTTCGTGGGAAAGACGACATTTGAGCGATAGAAGCAAACGTGAAGGAATGTTGAAGTTTCAAATAAAAAATACTAAGATTATTTAATTTTTAAATAAATACTTTTAATTTTTATAAAGTTGTATAGAAATGCGAATTCTTTGAAAGCGTGTTTTAGACGATAAAGCTTCCAAAACAAAAAGAATAAAGCAATGAAAACGCGTCATAAATTGTTGGAAACTCACCAGGTTATCAGTGCCTACAGACTAACAATATTTTGACTATACCTTCTGCCGTCACCATTAAAACAGACAGCCACGAATAAAAAGGCTCTTGACTGTTATACCTTTGAATAGAAGGACTAAATGAAATTCCGATTAGCAAATCTAACAATGGCATTCTTTTAATAACAATTTCAAATGTATAATTTCCTCAGAGCGTGATAATATTCATAAACCTTTCGAGCTCTTATGTAAGAACTATTTTCTATGACATTTTATGACGGAAATTAATATTCAATTTTATAATACTTTGTTATTTTTAAAAACCTTCAAGTAATTAATTCCAAAAAGTAATTTTTAATTTTGACGGAAATTATTTTTATATCATCATTTATCAAATTTTTTCATTTAACGCAATTTAAAAAAATTGCCACATTTTGTTATTCATTCATCTTACATTATTTTATGGCTATAGGCATTGAAAAAAGTTTTAGAAGACCTTTGTGATTGTCTGACAGCTAAAAAATACCACTTGTCAATCATTTCACAAACGTTTTGGAAAACCCTGAGTTACTGCAACAAGATTAATTTAGAAAGAAACTGTAGAATCATCTAACTATTCCCTCACACATCCATCAACACTTTATCTGTCCATCCACTTGTTCACCCTCCCACCCATCTACTCAAACAACCATCCACTCACTCATCCATCCACTCACTCATCCATCCACTCAATCAACCATCCACTCACTCATCCATCCACTCAATCAACCATCCACTCACTCATCCATCCATTCACTTGCTCACCCTTCCTCCCACCCGCTCACTCACCTATCCCATCACTCCTCTTTTTCCACCACACACAGCATGTAAAGCTGAACGCCAAGCCAGTGTGCAAGTGCCATGGTCTCTCGGGCAGTTGTTCGGTGAAGACGTGCTGGATCAGACTGGTTCCCTTCTGGTTCATCGGACACGACATCAAACTCCGTTTCGATGGAGCCTCCAAAGTTAACCATGGTGGTACGACTTGCTCCATTTTTGTAACAGTTTATTCCATTTATTTTCATCTCTTTGAAAGTTACTACACATAAATTAAGAATTAACACGGTACCTAAAACATCCAATTAGGAAACGATATTCTCAAAGCGAGCAAAATCAAACTGCAGCCCGTTCACGCCTACCAAAAGTCTCCGTCGAAGCGAGACTTGGTCTATTACGAAGAGTCGCCACTCTTCTGCGACCCGAACCCTTCACTCAGCCACCCAGGCGTGCAAGGCAAGGAGTGTAAGAGAAGGTCAAAAGGTCTCGACGCGTGTGATGTGATGTGTTGCGGTCGAGGACACCGCAAGGAAGTGTTTGAAGAGAGCCACCAATGCAACTGCACCTTCAACTACTGCTGCACCGTCGCATGCAGCAAATGTACCACCACAAAGATCAGAAGCTTTTGTCTCTAAAACATTCTCGCTTTCTTCATTCATCCAAGCTTTAAAGAATTGTTGCTTCCAATAAGAAAATACTTTGCAACTTTCGATCGTTTCCCAGAATATTGAGCTGCAACATGCCTTCGCAGCATCTCCACATTCCATTATCTGTGATTTATTCTCACTTTTTATGCGCATGAATGTCTACGCGTGGTGATACCTGCCTCGAATCTGATGTAGCGCTTAGTTAACTTTTGCAGTCTTATCTTTAATCACTTGCCAACAACTGTTAAACATTTAGTTCATATTGCTAAAATGTCAGTTTGAAAATTAAACTGATGAATAAAATACTTTTTTGAAACATAATTCATGATCACGTTCAATAAAAAAAATAATTTGTTTTTAGAGTTATTATAGTTAGTATTTAGAGTCCTCAGTGACTTCAGAAAAAAAACAATTTAAAAAATGAATATTTCAAAACTACAGATTGTTTAAATATCTACTCAAAAAGCGCTTTTCAATATCTATGGAAATTGCTTAACTTGACCTCTACCTGATAAAAAAAAACTCTGAATCAATTAAAGATAATTTTAGTCTGTAAAATTATATTTTAAATCGTAAAAAAATGTTTAAAAAATGAATTAGAATGCGATTTAAGTTTTGTATATAGAGTCTAATTTTTATTATAATTAGTTTTGTATAATAGAGGAGACCGGGTCAAAATGACGAGACGGGCAAAATGACGAATGTCCTTATTTTTAAGTTTTTCATTAGATGAACACTATTGGCTCTCCTATCTGCTTTTCGTTGAATAATTGTATGGAAAAGCTGAAATACCCATTTTTTATTTTAGTGTAAAGCTTATATTTTTTTTCGCAGTCACGTTATAACACGTTATAATGTGTAATCAAGTTCTGCTGCATAAATAGGTAAAATATTTTGTTTCTCTTAAATATTTACTACCATAATTAAGTGTAAATTAATTGCCTTCATCCACGGCAATAAGAATGAACATTTATAAACAAGAAGTTCGAGACATGATGATGGGGCAAGATGACGAGCACGTCATTATCACCGTGTTCAGAATTAAATTAATTAATTAATCAATTTATTAATAACATAACTAACTATGATTATGACACTGGACATTTTTTACTGGCTTAATTATTAGTTAAATATTAACAATTGAAAAACCTCAGCAAGGAATTGATGCAGTAAATTATAGATAGTTATGAAATTCCAAATTTACTTCTATTATCCTGGTATTATAATGATTTAATTAACTTTGATATTTTTAAAATGAAATTTTTTTAATACTTTTAGATAATAATTTTTTACAACTTTTTTAATGTTAAAATTTGACAGAATTATGAAAAATAAAATTATTCTTCGTTTCAATTTCTTTGAAAATAACTAATGTTTATATATTTAACACAAAAAATGAATACTCTAACAGTTCATGTAAATAATTTTTATTATCTCTAAAAATAAATATAAAAATCAACATAAATTGTTAATATAGTCATCTTGCCCCGGTCTCCTTAACATTTTTATTTTAAGCAATGATTTAAAAAAATTAAATATGGATTATTACATTCATATTTTGAACATAAAATATGTTTTTTTTTAAATACAATACTCCTATATAACGACGAGTATTAGTAACATGGCGTAAACCCGGACGATCTTCAAGACCACATGAAATTTGAAACTTGATTTTTTAGAGCAGGTATATTTATTTTACAAAACTGAAAATTCTATTCAGGACAAAAGTTTAAATATCTTTTTCACTTGAAAGTAAATAAAGCTAACCTACAAGGCAGGGAAGCCTTGGAGAGAAGGCAACCTGCTAGCGAGTCGTACATCTGTTTAAAAGCACTCTTTTATTGTCTTGCAGTCGTAACCCAGCATTAAAAATTTACTTCACCACGCATACATTAAAAAGAAGAAAATACTTCAAGAATTCTACCAATTGATTGTAGATAAGAACTAACTTATCACACATGGCAGTCACGAGAATGAAGTCCTGGAATGTTTTTGATTAATTCTTTTTCCATTATAAGCCGTATGCAATTTTTCAACTTTTAAATGCGATCAAGAGGTACTTATAAGGTCCTAAATCACAAAGCGTTGAACGTCTGATGAATATTTCACTTCTATGTGCGCACATTTGTCTTTCGGAGTGACAAATGGCACAGGATGAAAATTTCATATGCACGAAATATCAATCGTTCATCCTAAAAAGAATTTTTAAACAGAAAAATTAAATAAAATGTTATAAAATAAAAATATTGTTAAACTAAAAATTTAATTAAATGCACTTCTAAATTCTGACAGCCTATTGATTGATGTATCCTAATCCTTCTACAAAACTTTTCTATTTATAAAATTAATTGAAACGAAAATTTTATACAAGAAATAAAGTTGATTTTGCGTTGAACTAGGTACATTTTGAATGCAAATCAGGTTTGAAACCGCTGGACTCGCATGGATTTTCTGTTTTACTTTCTCTGCATGTTGAATAAACTATCGTTTTTCGATAAGTTAGGAAAATAATATTTTTATATAAATACATCGTTTTTTATAAATACCACGCCATAATAGGGGATCATTATGACAGATTTAGTTTCGAGTTTGGACGTATACGTCAATAGTTAGAAAGTAATATTTAAGACAAAAATATAATTATTTTCAAAACTAGTGAATAACTTATTTAAATATTTGAATTAATTTTAATTAAATTACAAAAAAGTTCGCATCATGGAGAGAAGGATTCAAAATTTGATTATTGCTTATTTCTTTGATTTTTTCAAAACGAGCAAAGTTAATGATAGAAAAAACTTATGCAAATATCAAGAATAGGATATCAATTATTTTTCATAAACTGTTTTTTAATCTGGCTTTTGGATTGTACTCAATGTTTTCTCTTAAAATAATATATTAATTTTGTAATATATATTTTTTCGTATAGTTTAATTGTTTCACATGTACACATAAAACTCTTTTAATTTCTTGGGTGAAAAATATTTCACAACGCAGAGTTTCCCAATACAACATAAAACAAACTTTTCTTTAATTCAATTAGTGTCTTTTTCTGCTATTTGAGTATGTTTGTTGATATAGGAAAAAGTGGATAAATGTGGAGTACTTAACAAACAAACAAACAAACAAACAAAAATGTAACTCCCATTCTTGTTGCAAAAATAAATTTCTTTTTTCTGTATACCAAGCAAACATTCTCTCAAGAGTTAATGAAAAATTTAATCGAAAATATGTTCATTTTATAAAAATTAAATGAGATCTGTGAAGCACTTAATTAACCCATATTGCCTAAATAAAGTGATTCATATTTTGTGCAAATAAAATGCTGATTCAAAAGTTCATATGCCACAATGTAGCATTGCCACATAAGTTCGAGAATAGATTCTCATTTTCAGCTCATTAGACCTAAATATTAGAGACACAAAAAGTAATTGCAATCCAACAAATTTTCATAAACAATAAAATCATTTTTCAGACATTAAAATGACGCTGCATATTACCCCAAGAGCATACCAACTAATAAAAAACTGTAAAATTTTGATAAATCAAAATAGTAGACCTAAATAATAACATTAAAAAAAGTGAAGCCTATTTCTAAAAGATAGGAATACACAATTGTTACAACGTTTCTCCTTCTTAAAGGCGCACGTGAAGACATTTGAAGGAATGTAACAGAAAGGGTCAAAAAATGAATTTTAATTTATTATAAAAACTCATCTACAAAATGGCTATATCGGCAATGTGGCAAAGATGCATAAACTCAAGGACCATAGATTGCTAATAACATGTTTTTAAAGCCCTTTTAAATTAGTAAATGTGTTCCCCATACTACCTGATCTATAATATTTTCAATTAATTCTTTGAATGAAGTTTAATAAACCATCAAGAATAAATGGATTTAATGAGTAATTATAATTTTAAAGTGACATAAATGCAAAAAGGAATCTAAACGTCAAAAGAATTTGAAAGGAGCTATGCGCTAAAAGGTTTGATACGAACAGTCTTTGCAATTTAACGAATGAGTTCTTCATCGGATCGATTCGGCTCTACGATGGAGTTTATTCAAGCGACAAGCCCGTAGAGACTCCGCTGTGTAGTTATTGGCGTTTCTAAATTTAAAACTTTGCTCATAAGAAAGAATAAAATAATAATATATAAAAAATAATCTAATAAATTTATTTAATACAAATATTTTTTATTAAAATAGATAGTTTTTGACTAGTTGAGCTATTTTCTTATGATCTGTGATTTCTTTTTTTTAAATGTTAAATTTCTGTTTTTAACGGTGCTTCGTACTTCATCAAGTATTGATTAAATAAGACCTTTCATCACAATGGGTGTAGATTACATTATACAATTTCAGTTGTAAAAAAATTTAAAACTTTCTTTAACTTTATTTGCTATAGTTACTTACGAAGAATTGAAAGTTTTTTTTATTTTTTCATAAAAGAAATACTTTTTATTTAAAAAATGATCAAAAGCTATTATTTATGTTTCTAAAAACAAAATTATAATAAAAATATCGTTTTTTATATTTAAAAAACTTTAGAAAAAATCTGTCAAATATCTCCAAATGAAAATAACATTCATTTAGAGATTTACCAAGAAAAAAACAATTTGCAAATGACATGTAGAGACATGCTGGTGAAAAATGTTCATAGGGAAAATTTCCGTTTTTATTTTGGGTTTTTTCACTAATTAAAAGAATAAACCTAAAATCAGCATTGGCATAGATATCAATGAACCAATCTCAGCTACCAACCACTCAAGTTTTACACACTTTTTCGTTTCTAAAAATGATTCATTAAACCTTTAAGCATTTTATTTTGCTTCATTCGGAAAATTGAACTTAAAATATAACTGTTGTAGTTTGTAGTTTAGAGAAAGCTTCAGTTCTTCAATTAGTTATTTCCTAAATTATATTTTAATATAATTTAGAAATGTAATACAACTTTAAAATAAAAACTATTATGAATGGATTTTAAGACCCATATTAAAAGTCTGCCATATATGAGAACACAAATTTCAGTTCAGTTGCTTAAGTAAAAAATTAATCATAATTCTTAGAAATTTTTTTAAACAAATATATGACACAATGAATCAAACAAAAAAATTGTAACCAGAAAAAACTTTTTTCCGTTATATTTCAAAGTTGGTGCAACAATGATAAGGAAACATTGTGCGCGTATCAAAGTGCCTCTAATTTATGTCTTCGTGCACTGTTGTGCATGTCTTGATAGCCGAGTGGAACCATCTTGCAATTATAAAATTATCTGGCTTCCTATTGTCAAAATTCTACAAACTTCAATACCTTCATATCTTAGCAAACTCATAACCAACAAAACATCAAACAAACAACTGCGCTCATCTTTATCTCTTCTGCTCAACTAAGAATTCACTACAAACAACATCTCAAAAAGAGCATTCTGTCCCGCAGCTCCAACAACTTGGAATGCCCTTCCACCTGCACCTCGCAACATCAACCAATTTTCGACTTTCAAAACCAAACTGAAAACTCATTATTTTAACTTAGCTTATCACTCATAATTACTCTTTGCTACTCTTTGCCTTTTTTTTGTGACATTACTATTATAATTATTTTTATTTCTTTATTGCATTACGGCGTAGTGAGAGCGCTTCAGTTGCGTGCCCGGCGCTATGCAAAAACGACAATTATTATTATTATTATTAAACATTTAAAAAGTAATAGAGCTGAAAATTTTTTCCCATTTTTTTAACAAAAATTAAATTTTTAAATACATTTAAATAATATTACTAAATTTCAATGGTATTCACACAATAAGTTTGTGTTTGGTTTGATAAAAGTTTGTATTACATGAAGATGTAGGCTGGTTAGTTATGCTCTGTGATGCAGGTATACAAAATATCATTAAATATTGAGAGAAAAAAATGTAGGAAAATTTTATTTGTCAAGAATTAGGATTTTTGAACACTAGATCTTTAAACATTTTTGAAAATGAAAATAATGAATCTTAGTAAATCCAATACATGGGTTGAGCCAAATCCAAATCTTATCAAATCAAGTTTATTCTTAAATTAATACATCTCTATAAATCAAACATTTTTTGGGAAATTTTGGAACACTCAGAACAAATCTTCCAAAACACTTTCTCTAATCAAATACTAAAATCAAATCTTCATGATTTTTGCTACGCCAGGAACGGATATCGAAATAGATGGCTAAAGAGATTGAGGGTGGTTCAATAAATTAGCAGTAAAGGGATGGATTGATGAATGGATTGTAAAATTTGGATTGATGGATGGATAGTGAAGAGATGGATTGATGGATGGACAGTGAAGGGATGGATTGATGAATGGATAGTTAAATAAGAAAATAATTTTAACATGTAATGGATACGTAAATAAATGGACAAATAATATCTAATTTGAATATTTACAAATAAACAGCGATGGTGACTGAGTGAATTCTACTAATGCAAAACAAATGGATTTCTAAAAAAATAACTTTTATTTTTGGAGACTTTGGTGGCAGCGTCTAAGTAGTATTTCGAAACATCATTTATTATCTAATGAAAATATATAAAAAATTCTTTTGTAAAAATGTATAAAATCAAAAACCTTCTACGCTCTATCAATAGAAAAAAATTTAATATTACATTTTAAGATATTTAAAAGGTACTAACCTTGACTTTCATTGTATTATTAAATAAAAAACATTCACCAAATTACTTGTCTTATGAATCTTCGAAAGCCTGACGATATATGGCAATGATCGTTCACATTTCACTGCATGCATGTCGCGTGGTGGACGTTATAATGGCGCAAGAAGAGGCGGCATCAGAAGCTTTTAAAAGTTGGAGACGACCGCTCGAGGCGTCCGAGCCATGTCGAAAAGCCTCGTGTGTCTGGTTATTGGATTATCCATCATCAAAACAGGTGCACTTTAAAATTGTATGAGTATTTTTCCAGTTTAATTAAATTACATGATTTTTTCCTTTT
Organism: Piscicola geometra; assembly: GCA_943735955.1. Classification (NCBI taxonomy): domain Eukaryota; kingdom Metazoa; phylum Annelida; class Clitellata; order Hirudinida; family Piscicolidae; genus Piscicola; species Piscicola geometra. The sequence continues at coordinate 7,872,554 of OX030958.1, read as the reverse complement.
TTTAAAGTTTGATTAATTTTACTGAATTTTTTCAAGGTTTATTCGAAGTAATTTTCGAGACATTCAAGTATTTTAGAGTAAGTTTAACGCAAAAAGCACGATAAATGCATGCATTTTTTGGGTTTTTTAGAATTCACTCAGCAAAAGGACAGATGAAGACGTTAGAAACCGCATCGGGAAGCACGTGCAACTTTCCATCGACAGAAAAAGATCTGGAAACCCAGTGGGATTGGCATCAACAACAAGATTAGGCTTTTTAATACCTTGGTGAAGCTAATGATTCTCTATGAAGCAGAAACACGGAGAATCCCTGTGACCACTATAAGAACTACATCTACATCAATGCCTGAGAAACAACTTGAAGATTCACTGGCCAGTCAAGATTTCAAACGAAGACTTTTTGGGAAAAACCATTAAACTGTTTTTTTATTAAGAAAATTAGCAAGAAAATGTTAGAGATGGATAGGGTATACTTTTCGAAAGCAAGAATCCAGTGCAACGAGACAAGCTTTCACGTTTACCCTAAAAGAAAAAAGAACATAAGACGCTTGAAAAAACTTTTGGTGCTAAGATTTGGAGGTTGACACAAGACTGATGGAGAGAACATGGGAGCAGCTGGGAGGACTCGCAGAGGACCGACACGCCTATGGAAGCTGGTTAGCGGTCTATGCGCCAGACGAGATAAAAGGCAGAAGTAAGGGAAGTAAACCTTCCCTTTGGGAGTTTTAGGGTACAGAACTTCTTTGCAGGTTTTCCTTTGAAGCTGTGCTTTATAGTTATAACTGAGCGACATAAAACAAAGGCATAAATTTTGAGATATTCAGTGCGGAAATTGTCAACTTCAATGCCGAAATAGGTTTATACTATTCATAAATTCTACCAAGATGGATTTCCTAAAGAAAATATTCTCGAAAATCGTCTAATATTCCTGTGTGTTTATTGAAGCATATACACAAGGCGGATCGTCATGAAAGAAGAGGGGGCAGTTAGACGAGTGAAAGAAATGCATTAAAGGGGTTGAAGGAACCGCCCAAGGCGCAATCATTAAAATTCGATTACTTTTCACATTATTTTTATCCTTATTTTCTTTCGACAAATAATAAATGCCTATTTCTTATCAGATTACGTGCCTTCAAGTTTTTCGGATGACTTTTCTTGGAACTTTAATCCATGGAAATGACTTTCATTTTAAGGACAAGCCTTCTCCAAATTAATCTTTTGCTTAGTCTACTGTAGTTAAAGTTCATTCTTGAGTAATTTCAATGAATTACAAATAGATTAAATAACTCTTTCTATTAATGATGATATGTAACTTTTCTTATAGAATCAAATCTAACTGTAAATTTATCAATAAATCTTTTACACGAATTTTAATTGGTAATATTTCATGAATTTAAAAAGAGTTTAAGCTCCAGAGCTTTTTATATATAAAAAAATTAATAAGTTTTCATAAATCTCGCACAAAGCGTCTGTCTTCAAAGTTGACATGGTTTCAATTAATTTTTTAATTTTTAAAACTAAAAATGAGTATTTTAGAATTTAAAAACTTTTTAACTTTTCATTATTTAGTTCTTTTCAAGATCTGCCATGAATTAATGAAGAATGGCGAAATAAATTATTTCTTTTTATACCAAAAAACATTGAGAATAAGCAATTATTGAAATCAATTCATTTTTACAGAATATTTTAAACAAGGCTTCGAAATAAATAGCATTATTCCTGGGCAAATCACGTTTCTCCATAGATTGCCGCAGTCGAGGGAAACTTCGTGGTTGGCATGCGCGAATGTGATATGTCATTAGCTGCATTATCGACGTGCCAGAACTCATGACAGAGACAAAACCATCGATGATAACAAGTTTAATAAAACAAGTTCTTCCTTTGAGGTTTTTGTGAAGTTATTTCTCCCAAAATAAAGTATAAAATATTTCCTTTTTGTGTGCGTGCCTGAGTGTGTAAGAGTTTGTTTTCATAATTTTAAAAAACGTGTTTTGACAAATTTCTGTTTTTTATTTTTTACAAATAATTTTTTTCTTTTGGATACAATCAAAATATATTTGCACTGAGGGGAAACATCACGTAGGAGATTACAGGTCGACCCTCTAGGCCTTTTGCTTTTATTTAATTTTTCAAAGTTTACACAAATTTTAAAAGCTTTATTTTTAATCTTTTACTTAAATTTAAAAAAACATATATTAAATTGAGCTGAATTAAAATTAATACTTTTCAATTTATATTAATTTATAAAGTATTCCTATTTTATGAATTAAAATAGAAAATCTCATACCAATCTCAAATCTTTGGAAAAATCGGACCTTATTTATAATTCTAAAATTTATTTTACAAATAAATACCGTGAAAACATCGGCTACATTGCGTGGTTATTTGCTCAGGATGCGTTCTTTCAATTTCCTGGTCATCTATTCGCCACTTAAAGGTGCACTCAGGGCGACGCTGGCTTGGCACTCGACGTGATGTACAAGAATGCTAAGTCGAAGAAGCTGAGAACGCTCCGTTTGACGAAGGCACTTCTGAATCTTTAAGTGACTTAAAAGGTGTCATGGCATGTCAGGACGTGACTAGAGCGAAAAATCTTTTTTACAAGTTTGTTTTTTCTTTTGAAAAAGTAAAGTTACAATGATTGTTTTGAAATTGATTGATAATCTGACTTGAAGTTGCCTTCTTGAATATAGTATTTCTAAATTTTTGTGAAAGGTGTCCAATATTTTTCTCTTCAGACATTTTGACATTTTTATCTCTATCTCCACAATACTAAATCCAACAGCTGTTTCCGTGAAAATCCTTTCACGAATATCCTTTTACTATCGCTACTACTACTACTACTATTACTACTAGTACTACTACTACTACAACTACTACTACTACTACTACTACTACTACTACTACTACTACTACTACTCCTACTACTACTACTACTACAACTACTACTACTACTACTACTACTACTACTACTACTACTACTACTACTACTACTACTACTACTACTACTACTACTACTACTACCACTACTACTACTACTACTACTACTACTACTACTACTACTACTACTACTACTACTACTACTACTACTACTACTACTACTGCTACTACTACTACTACTACTACTACTACTACTACTACTACTACTACTACTACTACTACTACTACTACTACTACGACTACTACTACTACTACTATTTATTGTTTATTTATTTTATAGTTATTTTTTAAGATTTGTCAACTAGGCATGTCTTCATCTTAAACTCTGCTGTCTTCTGCGCCCCTGTCATCTTACAACTTCCGGTCAACGACTTTACTTCTCCAGCGTCCCATCCATTATGTGTATCTTTCTTCATTTTGCGAGATGTATGAGTTTGGAGCAGATGCTTTTGAAGAAAGGTCGCCTTTCCAACTTCTAATGCCAACACATCTGTGCAATCTTTTTCCAGTCTTCCAAGATTTTTGGCTGAGAGTCTTGAGAGTTTCGACAAATTTACAATGGAATAATTTTTATTTTAAAAAATCTTGGAATTCTCAAAAACTAGTTTAAAATATAGCAAAAGCAAGTTATATAAATTAAAATATTTGTGTAAAAGTAGATAATTTTCCAGATAACTTGATAAATGTATTTTAATTTTCAAAAACAACCGCCATAGCACCTACAATAAACAAAATATGTATGCATTTCAAACTCTCCAGCTGTGTACTTCTTCATTCACAAAATTTATTTTTTCTTTTTAACCCCACAATCCCCAAACATCTTCCGGTTAACCCGTTCTTTTTTCTCATTCACCCAGTTCCATCACTCTCCATCCTCCAACCATCTAAAGACTTCTCCTTTCGCAGATTGCGTTCTTCAGATTAACGAAAGGGTCGTGTCAAAAGGCTCAAACGTCAAGCTGGACTGCAGTCTCCGAGCTGACAATTACGACCATTTCATTATGCCGGTATGAGTTGTTGTGTCAGTTGTTGTTGTATGACGTAGTGTCTTTCTTACAGGATAATTATTTTTATGAAATAATTGTAGCATGATTTTATTTATTGGCTCAACAATTTTTGCCATTTAAAAATCATTTTTAATTTTTTATAGAGTTCTAGAGCTTCAGATCTGAACTCTTGTTATTTATTTATTCAAATTAAAATATAATTTTTTTTAGCTTTGAAATGCACTAGATTTGTTTAATGAAATAAAAAAAAGTTGCTAGCGACTTTCGAGCCATTTCAATTGTGTACAGAATAATAAAAATTTTCTTCATAAAATAGAAATTAGAAATAATTTTTAAAATTTCAAAATTTAAATAATCCTTTTCATATAAATAGACAAATATTGTGATTAAAATTTTCTTTGAGAAGTAGGAGTACAAAATTGACTTCGGAAAAATCATTTTATAGATAAATATGCCAGATTTTATTGCAATTTTTCTTAAATGTTTTTAACAAGTGAGTAGAGACTAACTGGAGAATAAAGGTTTTGAGAAGTTTTGCACAAACAGACTTAGTGGAGGTAAGAGAGTTGTTATTTCTAAAGAATCAGTTGCAGGTAGGAGAGTTGTCATTTCTAAAGAATCAGTTACAGAAGTGTTTAAAAAAATAATTCTAATTCAACATTTATCTTTCAAAAATTGACTTGGTTTATAAAACTCAAAAAGATAAGTATTTCCATTACAATTTGAGTATAATGAAGAAAAATAAATGCATATATTTTTAAGCTTTCATTTGTAAGCTAACAATTTTTCAAGCTTTCGTACGATTTCCATCTTAATTTGTCTTCTATAAAGCATTCGCGTACATTCTTCCTTCTTGATCACGCCCATAAACAATGCGCTGAAAAGGATGCTTCCGAATCGATCCACACAGCTTCATAAGGCAGGGGAAGGACGAAAGGACCAAAACTTTCAAGTTTCATGAAAATAACTTTACGAATCAGTGAAGATGTTACAAGTGAAGATATAGTTTGAAGTTTTTCAAGGATCAAGTACAAGCGAGTCTTTTGAAATCATAAACCTGACTTAACAGAAGCACTCTTTTAATGGAAAGGAAATCAAAAGTTCCAGCAAAGGTAATGCTTCGAAAAACGTGACTTAGTCGTGACTACAGAATCTAGACATCATTATCGCTTAAGCGTGCCTCTCCATGAGACAGCATTAAGTCGTTAGATAACTTAAAATTCGTGAGATAACTTATAACTTAGAAGCATTTCATTCATTAAATCTTCGCCTCTTCATGCTCGTAAATTCATTTAATATAAGAGTTAAACATTTTTCTTTAAACGTTCTGTAAGCTGTAGCTTAAGTTTTTTTCTTCAATTACATAAAAATAGTAGATAAGAAAAAATTCCAATTAGTTTAAAAGCTGCAATTTAAATCCTTAAAAAGTGTAAGATTTTTTATTTTTGTCCAACAAGTCTAAATCGCGTGAATGGATGCTCAAAACACGCTCTAAAAACAAGAAAGGCTTAAGCAATGGCCGCTTTATGAGTATGCATGAAAATACTTGTGTGGTTATTTAAAAATAAGACTAATAAGACTATGCCATTTAAAAAATTAAATTTTAATTTATTATTATTATATTTTAAACATTTTTAAAATCTTTTGAAAAATTGAGACAGTCAATTCGTATATCTCCGATATCTTTTCCGAAATCTTGTTTTAAGCTTGTTATTTTAATAGTTTCAAATGTTATAATTTTTTCAACATTTATTTTAGGAAATATAATGTTTAATGAAAAATTAATAACTAATTTTTTAACTACTTACTTTAAGAGCTAAGTCTTTTTTTTCTCAATAAAAAAATTTTAAAATTGTCTTTATTAGGGGTAGGGTTAGTGTAAGTGTTTAGCTTAATTTTAGTTACATTTTCTTAAAGTTAAATGTGTTTTCAATTAATTATACAAGCTATGTCAGTTTTTAAATTATTTGAAATTTCAACTATCATGAGTTTTTTACTTTCTAGAATACATAGCTTTAATTGGATGTAGATTCCAGAAAAACATCGAAAGATTGGAGATATACGGGTTGTCTGCCATTATAATAGAGATCTTTATAAAATTGTTTTAAAAAAGATAAAAGTAGTTTGAATAGTGTCTTAGATGTTGGTACTTCAAATGCAAATTTTTGTCTCATGTTTACGGTAAAGACATTAAAAATGAAATTGCTTTAAGCTAACTTTTATGCTTGATATGAAGATTGAATTGAAAAATTAAAATAATTTTTTTTAATTTTTTTCAAAATTTGTAAAAACATTAGCAATATATATGATAATTAACGAGTGCACATATTATTTCCCATTGATCAAATAAGTGCTAAAAATTTCAATCATGGACAAAACAAGTGCGATTCCCTTCATATTTGTTAATTAATTTTTAAGAAATTAGTTTTTTTTCCTATAAGGAGTTTATACAAATCAAAAGATATAGTTTATTGTTTTATTAACTAAAATACACAAATGTTTTTTTAGATAAAAAAAATATATGTATCTGACTTTATTCTTTAAAGAATTTGCAATAAGATATTAAACCTAAAGGTATATAAAAAAATTTCCAACTTTTAGATAAAAAGTTAAAAAGTTATTTAATTCTGAAACGAAATTTGACGTTAATCCTCTTAAACTCTCTCTTACCATATACCGTAACAGTTTTATTTAACTTGCTTGTGACGAGGATGTATGAAGGGAGAAGTAGCGAGGGATTTGGAGTAAGAGAGACGAATTGAAGAAACATTTTCTGAAAGGGTATGCATGTGAGACGCTAAAGGCAGCTATCTGTCTTCTTGCCGCCATGACAGACCCTAAATAATTCTCGAGAGAAGTTTCACGTATAGGATTAGACTTCAAAATAGAAAAAATTAGTTCATCTTTTCAATTTAATTTTGTTTGATGACTGGGTATATAACTTGTTGTTTGGAAAGTTACTGCCACTTTTTTTATTTAAATATAACGATTTGTGTTCTCAAAGCTGGTTCTGCTTCATGCAGGGGCGTTAACAAAAAGGAGAAGGCGATTGTTTCCAGTTTAAGTAAGGGGTGGGAAAATAACCCCTTTCTCGGAAATGCTAGAAGAATTAGAAAGAAATCTATTATTTTTTAACTAAACTAAATTTTGTCTTGTCATGGGTGATATGTCAGAGCTAAGACTACGTTGGCAATACGCGTGGTCGGTATTGGTAAAAGAAGTGTAAAAAAAACTGTCTATATTTGATGCAATGGTCAATGTTTTGATATAGCAATAAATGGCTTTATGAAATCTTGTGTTGAAATAAAAAAACATCTGAAGATTTGCATTCATTTATGAATGATCACCGCAGAAACGCCGTTTTACTAAACTCCAAAATAATGTTCGTTATAAAAGGCAACTGAAACGAATTCTAACAACTTGATAGAATAACACTGTAGTAGAGACTTTAAGTGCAAGATATGAGGAGATCATGACCACTCTGTCAGGGTTAGCTCAATCATCTTCAAGTGACAGCGAAACAATTACAGCTGCATTTGGTTTTCGCGAAAGATTAGAGGATATTCGTATTACAAATTGCCTAGCAATAAAGAATCAGAAATGTCTGCTGGAGAAGGTGTTGACCCAGATAAATTATTTGATAAATCGGATGAGAAGATAATTGGAAATGAGAGTATTTTGCATACAATACTTTTGCTTGTTTTTTGCAATCCAGTACATCTGCGGAAAAAGCTTTGAATAAGTTTAAAATTAGTTGAAAAAATCAGTTTCGATCAATCATGGGTGACGATTATTTATTTGCGTAATGGTAGAAGTAGAAAAAACCATTGATTTTATAATTTTGAAGAGTACCCTTAGGACACGATTAACACTACAAATACCAGAAATTTGACACTAAAATGAGCTCTGTATGTTAAACCCCCCCACCCTACCCCATATGAAAACACACATATCAGTGAGATTTCGAACTTTTTATTATAAAAAAAACATACTTGTTTAAAGTTTCATAGATTTTTAAAACATTTTTCATACTTAAATCTTTCCTGGTCATTATTCTTTTCCAGGTATGCAATTAAGGCATCTCCGAACTCTTTGGCATTTTTTAATCTACTAATGGCAACAAAAAGAGATGTATTTGAAATGTTAAAAAGAAAGAAATAATATTAAAAATCGCTGTTGTATTTTTTTGGGATCACAACTTTTGTATTGAACTTGTATAACAAATTTATCTTTTCATTCTTAATCACGTTTTATAATATTTTTGTTAAATGAAAAATTATTTATTACTAGCCAAATCAAAATTATATTAAAACTCACATACACACAATTACTCGAATAAATTTTCAAGTTAATATCAATATATCTGAATTGACTGAGAGGATATTCGATTCCCCTGGCTTCATGCAATCTTGAAATTTTTTACACATTTTGTACAGCAAATCGGCATGCAGCCCAAAGTGAAAAAACTTAAATTCCGCCTTTATAAAATTGCATTTCTATGAAAATAATCTCAACTTTTTATAATATTTGTTTATTTTGAACCAAGCATTTAAAAAATATATATTTCATGAAAAACTAATTGTAACATATATATTTATATATATATATTGAAAACAAACACTTTGCAACCCTATCGATTGCGTTCTGATGAGGTGAACTACTTGGCTGTTCCACCCACACGTTTAAAAATAGGGGCAAGACAATTTTCTGTTTCTGCCCTCTTGTATGGAACAGCTTGCCAAATCAATTGCGGCTGCCGGGTTTAACGGTTAAGATGTTTAGTAATATGCTGAAAACATATTTGTTTTCACTGTCATGACATTAACGTTTAAAGCGCTATTGAGATTTATTAAATGGCGCTATATAAATACTCTTATAGATATATAGATATATATATATTTTTTTAAATATTTTTTTTCCTTTTTTTATAAAGAATAATTGATTTAGATTGGAAAAAGAAAAATATAAAAATAATGATAGCTGTAACCGTTATAATTACACTTATAAATTCAAGTAATTTAAAAAAAGTATGATTGAAACTTATTTTATATAAATACTTTTAAAATGTTTAAAGTGATGTGTTAAAAAATTAACATTTGAGGGAAGTCGGTCGTTTGGAAGCCTTACACCAATTAGAGGATCAAAACTTGGTTTCATCTTTTCAGTATTATGTCTGTTTCTTAATTGTAAACTCGACTGACTTAAACAATTAAATGAGGAATTGTCTCAAGACTTTTGTGTATAATCTGGTTTCAGCTGCGATTAAAGACCTGATGGGATTGTATGTCGTTAATTAAAGGTGATCTCTTTCCTTGACTTGATTAATGTCTTCAAAATACTGTTTTACTAGTAGAAAAATGTATAGGTTAACTTGATATAAATTAGCTAATTTTCTTTTAAATTCTTATTCAAAAAATATATTATTAAAAAGCATTTAAATATAAGACTTTTAAGACTCTTCAAGGCCGAATCATCAAAGCATTTTAATGCAGTAATCTTGTCATATAGATCATACAGACAATTTACAGTAATGCGCCGATGCCTGAAACTAATTTCACGCTCCGAAAACTCTCGTTTTCTTCCAACTTTAAAAAATTAATTAATTTTTTCAAAAACCCTATTGGACTCTATGGAATTTAATATTTACTAGACAATAAAAAAAACACTTTTTCACTTTTATGAGACAAGTAAGTTGGGTTCTATACATGGCGAAGTTAACAGCGGCAGCTTAATCGATTACACTGACAGCTTTTATATCCTTTTACACCCCACAAAAACATATTTACTAATTTTTATCTTTTATGTTGTTCACTTTGTTAATATGATGTTATTACAATGTGTGTGAGAATTTAACATTGAGAGATGCATCATTTCACGATTATCCTTCAACCTTTATAATACATCTTAGCTCTAAATTCGGAATTTTATTCAAATTTTAAATGAGACCTATTTATCAAAAACAATCTACAAAGCATGTTTTTTCGCAAAAACTTATGTTGCACGGTAAAGGCATTGGACGTGTCTTTTTAATTAACCCTCCGTTCCATAAATCGCAAGCAACCAAGCGGTTTGTTGGGCCGTTTGACCTTATAGCTTGGCAGATAAAACATTTTGGACACAAAGCGTTCCAAGTATGCAATCTGAGTAATGCTGCAGCTTTCTGTTCCGCTGCCTCCAGAGCACTCAAGGCTTCAATAAGTTATTGCTAACATTTATTTTTAATAAAAAGTATTTTATACGTATCGAAAATTTTATGTATTAATAAAATATTTAGATAAAAATAAGTTTATATCGTTAGTAATTTTTTCACATTTTAAGCATGTTTTATGGGCTTAGCTCGAAATGGTAGGTATAAATCCGATGGATTTAATAAAGCCATTGGCAAACCGGAAGCTGCAAATTATTTCAAAAGTTTAAGCCAAAAAAATGTGCTTTTAAAGTTTAAAATAAGATTCTTGTTTCATCAAGCTGCAAAAGAGATTTTGAGATATTGCTTGAAGATTAAATTCAAATAAACAAAGAAAGTTGCATTTATACTTTTATCTTTTATAGTTTTTACTATCTAAATAAATAAAAATTTAAACAGAATAAAAACAGTTTTCAAAGTTTGTTTTATGCGATGTTTAAAGTTTTAAGAATTTGTACATTTGATTGATAAAGTGCTCAGTTTTAATAATCGAGCAATAATTTTCACTAGTCCATGAAGACGTATTTAGAAATTAAAATCTATTGAAATGTTTTCAAGAAATTAATAAAAAGTATTGAAAATGAAAAGCTGAATTGAGTTGAAATATTTCCATATAAAAATAGTTTGGAAAAAGCTTTTAGTATTAACGACAGTAATAAAAATAATCGAGTTAATTAATACAAACGACTTAGAAGGTTTCATTTTTAAAACTTAGATTAGCTTCTTTTCTGGGTTTCAAACGTGTGGCCAGGTTTTTATTTGAAAATCATTTATAAAATTTTGGTTTAATTGCGCTTATGACATCTTTAGTGTTTGTTCATGATTTTTCTTGCCTTTCCAATTAGCAGAATCCCAAGCGGTGAACCCATTAGTTACAGAGGTGAAAAGAGCTGAGTTTAAAATTTATAGTTATTTGCTTTTCAAAAGCTTTTACTTTTACCCGAAAAAATTAATTAAATAAGATTTGTAAAACGTGCGTTTTGGAATCAGATTTAATATTGGATTTATAGTTATGAATAACATAAAATTGATTCTATGAAATTAAGTTTTTCTGGTCGAGACCTGCGTAAATCTTTTTTCCAAAATAAATGTTAAATTTTTAATGAAAAAACTATGGATATTTTTATTTCAACCAATATTAAGAAGTCTACGGGAAAACACCTCACACATTGCATTCCATTTGGTTCATGGAAAGAATAGTTTTTAAAACTCAAGTTCTTCAAGTATTTCCAAAACAACTAATAAAGCATAATTGAAAAAAAATATACAAGAAAATGTATTAAGTGCCGAAAATCTTCCATGCTTCTATGCCACTGCCTATTTTATCAGCAAGTAATTTATGTTCTTAATAAAGTCGTTGCCAAGTGATACTGCCTGTGACACGCTCCACGTTTACGTACGCTTGCAAGCAACAAACTGTGTGCCTTTGTGGTTATTTTTGGGTATTTGTAGTTGTTTGTGCCAGTTTTTAATTTCTTCACTTTTTTACAATATTATGTGGTTTAATTTAATTTCGTGTGTTTGTTTGAGGGCTGAGATTGTGAACTACTAGGGTTTCTTATTAGGCATCTAACGTGTGATGAAGCTGTAAAGTCATGGTTTTTTGTTTCGTTTAGTATTTTTGCAGTGACTTATTGTTTTGTTTGCACTTAAGTAAATTAGTAGTTCTAGAAGGAGGTAACATGGGTCATGAAATCGTGATAAATCAGCTTTGAAGCGTCTTAATTAGCCACAAACAAGCCCCTGCGTGTTCCGTGTAATGCCACTGAACAAGGCACATAACTCACGCTTGTGTCCGAAATTACTGTGCAATGAATTTGTATACAAAGAATTTTTACAAGTTTCCTTAACACTGTGGGTAATTACGCAACATGATTTATAGAAAATTAGCACTGCTTTAACTTTAGAAAGTGGTTCTTTAAAAAAAAATGTTGTTCGGTAATCTGTTAAAAGATTTTAATCTATTCTGAAAACTTTGTCAATTTTTTTCAAGAAATAAATATTATTTCCCAGTAATTCAATCTCTATCGTTTTGATTTCATGAATCATTTTGAGAAAAAATATGTAACTATAGAAGATTTGTTAAACAACGATTTTGATTCTTTTTTTCTTTTTTCTTCCTTTTTTTCTTTTTTCTACTTTTTTTTCTTTTTTCTACATTTTTTTTCTTTTTGAAGAATATTATTTCTTTAAACCATTTATTCAAATCTGTTTCTTGATTTATTGAAATTCATCAGGCTCCCTTCTTTTATATTGTATGCGCGCAAACAAACTTTGCCTCCCACAAAATCCTTCTTAAGCACCTACATTTTGTTTTTTTTCCATTTTATTACAAAAAAAACATATTTGACATTGAAATGCTTTGCTTCCATAAAGAATTTACTTTTTAAAGAATTTTTAAGTTTATATCGAAAAAAGTAAAACTGTTTTTAATAAAAATTTATTCTTACAATTCTTTTTTGCAAAAGTAAGTTGAATAAAACCATCGAATGTTTTATTCAGTGTTCTTACTTATTCCCACACTAAATGGAAAACCCCTATTAATTAATTAATGCATATCCTTAAATCTACTTAATTATTCATTTATTTCTTAGTCTAGCAGTCATTTTATTACCAGATCTGTATATTGAAACTTCAATAAATATCCTGTTTATTCATCTATTTTTTTTATTGCTTCGCCTTTTTTCCGGATTACTATGTATTGTTCATCTAATAGCATTAATCTCCGGCGTGTCCTTCCAAACATAAGATATCGTCATTAATTATTGTCTCCGATACATCTACTTTGCAACTCCCATAAAGTTTTGAATCATGGTTATTAGAATATTGTTTTAAAATAATTTTTTTCAAGTTTTGAATTCAATTGTTTCATATTTTATAGGCACTTGACAAAATTGAAAATCTTTTTCTCATTTTATAGGTAAACAACCCTAATAAAAACTAATTGGTGTAGGGTGAACACTGAAAAAAAGCTTTTATTTTAAATGTTATAACAAAAAAGCATAAGTATTTTAAAGAAATAATGTAATAAAATAGGATTTCGTTTTATCTCTCACATTAAACATCCATTTCAAGCTGTTTTGCATGATGAAACTTTAATTGCATTTAACTAAACCTTTTTAAAGTCCGCCTATTTCCCTTTGAATTTTTAAAAAGAAAAGCCTTTTCTTCTCAACTCTGTTTTAAAGAACATTACACCGTCTGAGTCTTCAAGGGGTTAAAGCTCTCTTGTAATTAACTTTGAAACAGGTGTTATGGTTCAAGAAGCAAGACAAGCAGCAAGAGGAAAACCAAGTGAATCTGGGAAGCAGCATTAACCGACCCTTCTCTTCCACCAACCGCCTGTCGATCTCGTTTGGCAGACGGAGTTCGGAGTACAAGTTTTTGCTTAACATCAGAGGTTGGTATGTCGATGGATGGAGGAAGGGTTGGAGAAATAAAAAGTAAAAATATTGCTTTAAAAATAGTTTTTAAGTAGCAAATGCATTATTGAACCGCTATAGGCATGAGGGTCGATTGCATGAAAAAGCTTTGATAGGCCGTTTGATGGGGGATGACGGAGTGGACAGGTATGTAGTTTGCGAAGATTGGTTTCCATTGTATCCTTTATATAGCTTGCACTTTGCATGTAAACTGAATAGAATAGATTCGCATAATTTCTGAGATAGGAGAGCGTAGTGATTGATAGCAATCGAGATGGTTTTGTTTGGAAGCTTTTCTGATCCCAAAGTAAATCTGAACGAATACGCGTTTAGGTGGCCAGGAATTCAGATTGGATTGATTGATTGGTCTACACGTATTCTGCTCTTGTTGTCCGCATTCGGATCCGATGTATATGCCTCGAAAGGCCATAAAAGCTTGGAAATTGCCCAAACCCCGTATTAAACCGCCTTTGACAACAATTTTCGCTTTTATTCGTGCTACTCACTCAAATTTTCGGCTACTAAAGTTCAGTTTTCTATTTTGGTATTGTCATATTTTGTTTTAAATTTTTTAAACTAACAATAAGCACTTTGAAAAATGTATTAATATTTAAAAAAAATAAAAGTACAGTTTTACAAAGTAACTTCCTTTTGTCATTGTGCAGAAAATGACACGCCACTGGAATAAAAATCGATTTCAATTCAAAGAATAGTTCAGTCAGCAGAAGTAAGTTGAGAAAAGACAGCAACTTGGAAGCATTGATATGGTGCAAGACGGATAATGATGGAAAAGCATTTTGAGTCTGCCAAATGAGACGTATAATTTCATATAAAAAGTCTATTGAATTCCAAACTTTTCATTGGTCTTGGGTGTATTATGATATGAAATTATATGATATGAAACTATTTTGAAAAAATGAAAAAACTGATTTTCTCATTTAATGCTGTTTTACCGAAAATGTCGTTGAACTGACAGTGAGATTATTCACTTCTAACGTCTTTTCCAAAAATAATTTACGTTTTTTAAATCAAAGATTTTATTAATGACCTTTTACATACTTCAGTACATATCACACTGAGATTTTTTTTACTTGAAAAAATTAATTTAAAAATATAAAAATATAAAATTAAAAATAGGTTTTTTTCCTACTTATTTTTTGCATTTGACGCAGTAGGAATATAATTAATGATTCACCAGTTTTTTAAAGAAAATATAAATACGTTTGAAACAAATCTTCAGATCGAAAAAAGTAAAAAAAGAAAATAATCAAAAACTTTTTCACAAGAAAATTACTTGTCTATCAATCGAAAAATAAAACAAAATTTAGCAAGAAGAGCAAAGTAAACAGCAGTATTTGACTAAATTGACAAAATGATTTTTTAAATCAACCTTTTAGTTGCTCAACTCATTTTCGGATGGATTTTGCATTGTTTCATTCCTCTCCATGTGTTCCGTGCTCACTGATCACACAGCATTCGAAGCCTTCTCCATTGAGACGGACAGCCTCGTTGATCAAGATTCTTCGTTTTCTGTGTGAAAAACTATCTGCCGAAGTTATTTTCGTTCATGACACTAATTCAGCTGCTTTTAATTCATCAGTTTTTTTAACAAACTAATTTTTAAAGTATTTTGTTCTTTAAGAAAATAAATATAAAATATGTGATAATATGGCCACTTACAGTGAAGAATTATTAATCTTGGGAGAGCTCAACGTCCACATGATGACGCCTACATTTTCAAATATACAAAAGTTGCGCAGATGAGAGTGAGAACAGTTCTGGAACTTGAAACTTGCTTAGTCTGAAGAGAAACCAGCTAATACTTGAAAACTTATTAATAGCATCTCGGGCAGAGATCGTCAGTCTCAGGCATCAGTGCTAATGACTATCAGGCATGCCTCACAAAGAAAGTTTTTGTTCAAGATGTTTCTTTTGTGAGCATGGCTTTATTTTAAAAAATCTCCGTATAGTCGACGATGAAAAAGTGTTAGGGCCATACACGGGCTTGTTCAGCATGTATTTTTCAGCAGACGGGGTTCTGAAGTCATTCGAGTTAATTCACTATTAAATAGGCCAACTCCCTGACACTTTGTCCTACATGCCTATTTCAAATTTAATAGTACTATCCAAATTCATGAAGAGATTTATCGACAGCTTTTGATCTGGTCGATCATTTAATACTGATTCGAAGACTGCACATTTCTTATGGGTTTTTATGATTCTGCGTTTAGAGACTACTTAAGCGACAGATGTTTCAACATTTGCTGTAGTAGAATAAAACTGACCACATCGGTTTCCACTTTTTAAGTCCCCCAAGGTTCTGTCCTTGGTTCTTTTACTATTTTCTTTGAAAACTGGAGATTTTGAAAAAATAGCAAAATAGCTTGCTTTTCCTCCGTATGCTGATGACACCCAGATTTACGGCCATCGTTTATGGGCTATAAATTATAGGTCATCAAAATGACCTGTGAAGAAGCGTGTCATGCATTGATTAAATTGCTGCTTGGATAGAAACCAATCAACTGAAGCTTAACTCCAGCAAAACTGAAGTTATTCTTAGAGACCAAGGATCCTTTTGAGAACACTGGCTTCTAATTAGTTCTTAGTCGAGTTTACTATACCAATATCATTCTCACTGGACTGCCTAAGACTTATCTGGAAAAAATTCAGTCTATAGTTATAACTTCATAATCAATATTGAGTATAATCAACACTACAGACAGACTCACAACAGATGCTAGAATGCATGATCACATCAGCTCTGTTCTCAAGAAACTCAACTGGTTTTCTTGTTGGAAAAAATTGAATACAAAAAAATCTTCTTAATTTACAAGTGTATTTCAATAAATCGCCCCAACAAATGTAAAGCAGCTATTTCGTGAGAGCAAGTCTTCCCAAGAGAGAAGAACTTATGTCTGCTAGGTCAACAGATGTTGTCACACAGAGCTACAAATTCAAGTGTTTAGGCAAACGAAGCTTCTTTTCATGAGCACCGACCTTGACATTATGTTTCCTTATATACTCAACTTATCGAGCTTGACGGCGAAATTTGAACGTTCCTTGAAGACCTATTTGAAAAACAATACTTGCTTACTATTCAATTGTTCATTTCTGCGTAGTCTATCTTTTTATTGCTATACAATATCCTTTTGATTGTTTTATTTATTAATAGTCATATACATATTTACTCACTAACATAATTTCATTAATTTATTCATATCATCATCATCGAAATACGGTTTTTACAACCACTAATATAATTATTATTTTATATTCTTAATAATAAAAACTTTATTTTTACAATATTTCATATTATTTTTCTATTATTTTCCATTATTTTAATTTTATTTTTGACTCTTTCTATATTATTTCTGATTAGTTTTATATAGTTTCTGATTATTTTTATACAGTTTCTGACTCTTTTATTTCGCATTTATGAACAATTCAGGTTGTATTCATAACCAAATGCTCGTTAGGGTTACACCACGTAAATGATATTCGTCGTTGCATTGTAATGTATTTCATTTTATGGGACAAAACTATTTGCATTAATTTGAAGGCTATTACTTTCAGATGAAAAAAACTTCATCTTGGAAAGCGCAATGCATTGGCTGGAATATTCTTCCGATTCAAACATCATCACAAAAGAAACACCCATTTAGCTCTTGAAAACTCCTGCTTGTCAATATTGATTAAGAGCACGACTCTTCTCCTACGTACTATGCATTTAGCATACCTGCTTCCGCGAAAGTGTTTGTCCAACAGTTGCTTTCTGAAAAAGTATTCTTTCTCGTTTCAGCACGTTTTATTTTGATTTAAAAACACTTTATCTCTTGTTTCGTGTAAAGTTTAAATTAATTTTTGTTTGACTTATGATTTAAATCCTTTATATATATTTATATTATATTTCCAGATAGAAAAAAAAATTATGTAGGTTTAATTAATAAAAACGATATGCAAACAATGCCACAACGAAAATTTGAGAAGTTTCATTGGGAGCTGGAATAAAGAAAAGAAAAATTTGATAAGCTCCTTTATTCTTCATAATTTCCAAACAAATATTCACAAGAATGCATCAGTTTCAAGTTAATGATGAGAATCTCAAAATGTCTTACTTTGAAAAAAATTGCTGCTCGCATGAAGTCATACACGTGATCTTAGTGCCCAAAACTCTTTAAAAATGGTTAAACTTTCTTTAAAAACAAAACACTTTACTTTTTTATATAACTGAAATGGTAACGAATCACATTTATTTGATTAATTCTTACGCAGCGCTAACTGAATGCGTTGAGAAGATAAATATATTGATGGATTGATGTTTCATGAATTATTTGAGTCTTTTGTGAAAAATAATATTAGTCTAAATACTTTTTTTGAAAAATTTGTTCCCAATTGTATTGTTAGAGTAATCAATACATTGTATTTGCTTGAAACTTAAAACTTAAAAACAAATTATTCAAAACCCTCAGCTCAAATTACAAATAATATTTCTCTAATAACAAGATTACTATTTAATCTAATTCAATAAACTAAAACCATCCATATAAAGCATAAATCACTCTCACATCAATCCCAAACACATCATCCGCTCATTAGCGGCCGATCATCTATCAAGTCCGATGCTTGCACGCAGACGTATCGAAGGAGGACGAGGGTTCGTACCGCTGTGAGATGAGAGAAGAAACGGGCAAGGTCGAAGCTCTAGCCTTGTATCGATTAGTTATTAGAGGTGGGAGTTAATCGTTTGTTTATGATTGTTTGGCAAGGCAAGCAGGCGATGTAGAAACGCCTTTCTGCCGTTCATAATTCATGATGAACTTTATGGGTTTATATTAATGTTTAGGTGTTCGTTTGTCTGTTGGTTTGTGTTCGCCTGTTGGTTTGTGTTTGTGTTTATTTGTCTGTTGGCGTGTGTTTATTTTGTCCCTTTGTGTGCCGATTTATAGAAGACGAAATAAGCGTGAAAGTAGCTTGGAAGGAATAGAGTGTCGTTAAATGCATTGAGACTCTTTTATGCTGATCCGCGTCGACTTTTGTTGTGCAGAAGAAGTGGAGTATGTGTCTCTGGTGAAGATAGACAAATACAAGTACCACTCTGACGATGGCGACATCAAGGAAAGAAATAATGCCTCGTCTTCAAACACAATAAGCACTCAAGCAAGCGAAGAAGAAGACGTCCAGAAAAGCTCCCAAGACGAAAATAACACACAAAAAAGAGGCAGCAATGTCGAAGTCATGCAAACGAACAAAAGAAAAAAGTCATTTCGTCTGCTGAGAGCGGTGTCATCGCTGCTGACGATTCTCAAGTGTGACGTGGTGGGCGGTCATCCGAAGCCGCAAGTGAAAATCATGATCGGCAACCGCAGCATCCCGTCGAATGAGTTCAACTTCAAGACGTGGTCGAATGTCGTGTCGGGAGAACAAGGCCTCAAGGTGATGGAGTACCGTGCCATGCTCTGGTCCGAGAGGTTTGTGGCGAATTGATTGACTAAATTTAGTTTTAATTGTTAAATTAATTCTTCAAAATTGAACGTTCAAAAAATTTGTTTATTATCAAAAATAGTAGAAAAAACTATATGAAAATACAATATTTGATTGCCAGATTCATGTTCCGATGGCAAGACGATGGCAAGAGAATGAGATGCGTGGCCACAGTGCCTGGTCTGCCTCCAGTGCACGACACATTCCTTCTCAGACTCGACTGTGCGTTTTTTTTCAAATTAAAAACTATTTATTCATTTTAAAAAAATGTTTTTTAAGATTATAATTTAACTTTTTTTACAAATGGTTAGCAGAAGGTATTTTGATGATGATTGAAGGGGGGTAAAGTGTTGGTGGGAATGGTAATAGTAGGGGGAGATAAAAACTATAGAGTACCCCTTTTTCAAAAATATTAATTACATTTTTTGCATTATACCTTTTAATTTACTATACTTTTGTGTATTGCCCACGAGAAAGCATAATTAAATAGTTTTTCTTCTGTTTTTTAAGATTGTCACTTTCTTAAAACATCTCTGCATACTAAATTTAACTTTATTTATATTTATGCTCAAATTTTCTTGTAAATTCATTCAAATACATTATAAATTGAAATTTTAATTTCAAGTGAATAACTTTAAAATTAAATTTAAAAAAAAAAAGAGTTTTCAATTTTCAATAAATCTATTAAAATTTTTAGAATTTTAGAATTTCGATTTTTAGTTGAAAAAAAACTTTTACAAATTAAGCATTTATAAATAAATTAATAATGTAATTAAAAGTAATGTTTTTTTGCAATAAATTAAATAAATAAAGCATGCCACGCGTCTTAGACTTAGAATGTTTGTGAAGCAAATGGTGTTTGCCAAGGGAGAGACCTGCACGGTAGTGAGACGGTGGATTCACTGCGGTTAAGAGAATTCTTGCTGCGATTAATATAACGGGGATGATAGTGGAATCAACGGTAATATCGTCGTAATCAATTCGTTTGAAGTGATTTTTGGCTGATCAAACAATTGATGACACAAGATGTCAGCAGTGTCCAGAATGTATTGATGGGTTACTTTTTTTAACATTGACTACAAAATTTTATTTTTTTAGACTTTAAAATAAATCGATGGGTACATTTATACTAAAACCATTGACTTTATACTAAAAATGAATGGAAACGGAACGAAATGGAAATTATTTGAATTGGGAGAGAACGGAGTTGGAAGCTGGTTCAGTGTGTACAGAACGGGGACTATTGAATATTCTGTCCCCGTGCAAGATTCTATCGTAGAAGTCTTTCAATCTTGTCTCATAGTCAAAATTTAAAAAATAGGTTTTTATTTTAACTAATCCTTTGATCATTACATCAGAAATAAATGCAAAATTTCAAATAGAAGCACAACTGTATTATTAAACAAAATATAATTTGTTGAAATTGTAAAAAAAGTTTAAAAAGTTAATACTTATATTTCATTTAAGAACAAACAAGGGTGAAGTTCTGAAGGATGTTTTTACAGCTTCAACAAACTTTGAACGCTCTTCTTTTATGGCTGCTAAATCCCCCGTGAACACTTAACGCCTCTAAATTGCAGGCTACTTAACTTGAGTGTTCAAACAATTTGTATGCCCAAAGAAAAAATAAATGAAATTAACTTTGAAGTAGTTTTTCACAGATTTTTGTATTGAAATTTACATTAAAAAAAAAATATTTTTTTAAATAATGGGAAAAAAGACAATACTTATATATTTCTTAAAAGGTAGTGAAATTTTAGTTTAAATTGACCAAACTACGATTGGCAGACGCTCCAATCATCGCGTGCTCTGAGACGTTTGCCGAAGAAGGAGATGAGAATGTCACACTGAGATGCCTGATCACGTCACGACCGCAGCCGAACCGCTACTTGTGGGTCGTCAGTCCGTCAGGCGCCAGTGTGATCTTCCAAGAAGAAATTAAAAACAACTTCGAACGAGTGATTGGAATGGATTTACAGAGGCATGAAAGAGAACCTGGAAGTCAAGAAAACCCGTCGTTTACCACTTCCTACTCTTTCTTCAAACATCCTTCTTCTGCTGACTGCCTTCACAAAGACAACCACTCCTCTTGTTCGAATATTCTCCCACCAAAAAATCAACATTTCCATCTTTCCATGTCCAGATTGAGTGTTAGTCTTTCGTGTGTTACACTCATAAATATAAAATTGTTCTTCGTTTTTCAGCCCACCATTTTTAGACTTTTTAAAATGCAATTGAACGACGAATAATATTAACGTTGCGTGCCTATAAAGTTTTTAATTAACTTTGGATAGAGTTAATTAATTTGAAGTGTATTCTTCTAGAAAAAAAAGTAAAAAGTTTTTTATGAAACGAAAATTTATTTAAATTTGAATATATTTTATATAAAAACTTACATCTCACTCCACTATAAATCCTTCTAGAATTTTAATAGCCTATTTAAATATTTAATTTAAAATTCAAAATGTTCATGGAAATTATTTTTCCAAACTTTGATCATTTTTCTTGTCAGTATGAATAACAATCTTGAGGCAGCAAGAATATAAAATATGGAAGCAATCTTCGACAATACGGGCGTGTTAGTCTGTCGACATATCTTTCGGCACTTTCTCTGCTTTACGACCGCTTGTTCTGCCAATTGTTGAAGCCATATTTATGAGTGCGACACAGAAAGTTTTTTTCTCCATATGAGTTTTTGCCGACTTCAACTCTGAAATCTTTACGAGCATTGTGGTTCAGGGTCAGCGTCAGAGTTAACTGACTGCAGCAATGATATCAAACACCATAAACTTTCGGAGTAGCTCTGATGCAATTGATCAAATTTCAATATTATAAAAGAGTTGTAATATAAAATAAATGATTTATTTATTCTCCAGAAAACCACGTTTTTAGCCACGCTGCAAGTAAAAAAAGTCTCAGAAAACCGGGAGTTTCGCATAGTGGTTGGCAATAGTCTGGGAAAGTCAACCGACGTTGTTCGTTTGAAAGCAGGTACGCAACAAGATTTATAGAGTCGTAAAATGTTGGTACCAAAGATACAATATTTTTCTTTTTCTTTTCAGTGTGATTTGTTTATGTTAAAAACTTATTTTCGATATGGCAGTCTTGAAAGAAGCTGTAATAGAAGTGAGCACTAGTGACAAGAAAACCGAAAAGCCGACGATGCCCGCTCTACAGACCTCTCCAAACCACCAACCCTCATCACAACGTGCCTCAGAATTAATTCTCGTTATATCTTTTTCCATTCTCATTTCTATCTTAATCACGTAAAGCCACAAAATGCCAATAGAACTCGTCGATCGAATGGGATGAAAAATTGACGCAATGATTGCGCGCATCCAATAAAGACCCCCTCCAGCCTGGCAGCACGTGGACTCTGGAATAATGCCAGCGTCGAATGGCATTCGGTTATTTCGGAAGTTTATATGCCAGTGTCAAATGCCACAGCTCGGATTTTCACTTTGTGCTACCTTTTTGAATAAAATGTCTGACCTTGAAAACTAGAATCATCTTTGAAAATTCTTTTGATTTATGCCTTTTCACATTAAAAATAAAATGAATAATTTTTAGTATTATTATTATTTTAATATTAATATCCTCTCATTTATTTTTCAATATATCTTCAAAAGAATAATAATGTATGTCCATTAAAGACTTTATGTTAGTTTTTGAAATAGAAAGTTGTCTTTTTTCAGTCATTGAAAGACACTTTTTAAAATTGAAAGTAAAAGCGATCAAAACTGACTAAATGATTTGAGAAATTTAAAAAGTCTTTAACGTGATTTAATGTGATCTGATGCCCCAGAAAAGCTTCCACAAAAGGGAAGATTAAAATGGACCGACTTGAAGACAAAGAATCGTTTTTTGAAAGGTTATAAGTTAAAATGAAAAATCCATTTAAAATACTTTTGAAAAGTCGAAAAGAAACAAAAAGAGAGAAGAAATGTTCAATAATAATGTTGAACAGGTGGTCGAGTTTGTAACCACTGGTTATGGTCATAGTTTCGAGTGCAACCGATGCCCTAGTAACCCATAGGAGCGAATTGAAAAATGTGCAGCCTAAGTGGCCTAGAAACACGTTTGGGTTATACGCCACTATAACAATTATCTTCATTATTATTGTATTTTCATTTTTATTGTTTTTTTTAGTTAAAAAAATTAAAATAAACAGTATAAATGTCTTAAAATTCATGTATGCATTCGAACACCAAAGACCTTTTGGTTGATTTTGAGACAAGACACATGGAGGATAAGTACAGTCTGGAAAGACTGCATTTAATTCAATCTTGCACGTCGATGCATTCTTGAATTCCTAAACTCAGTTGCGCCCTAATGCCATCGATCACTCCCACGTCGTGTTACTGTTTCAGATCTCAACTCCGTCGCAAGAGAACCATTGATATGTACCACATATGGTATGTGTATAATATTCATTTTATATACGCATGTATTGAAGATTTTTTACTTTATGTAAAAAAAAATCAGTAAAAAATAAATTGAAAACTGAAAACGCACTTATTCAAAAGAATTAAAATGTATTTTCTCCATTATAGAGAGCATCAATGTTAATTAGTGCTTTTCACTTTTCATTTGCGAAATATTCGTTTTATTCGGTGGGTTTATAAAAACCAATAAAACTTTTTTAGGGAATATAAATGAAGTTATGACGATTTTCTTGAATGGAAGAAACTGTCTTGGAGAGTCAACAAAATGATTCTTTACTTTCGAAGGCAGGTCTGTAAAGCATGATTTATGAAAAGACTGGGCGCAAAATTGGCAGATGGTCATAAAATTGTGGCTCGCGACTCTTTTCAGCCATTTATTTTTAATCTTTAGCATGTCTACTTCAAAAATTTTGATGATTTACTGGCAAAATTTGTGTTATGAATTTGATTATTGAAATTTAAAATATTTTTTCTCATTAAAGAAGTATAAAGTATAAAATGATTATCGAAAAGCCTTGTCAATGTTTTAAATCCGAGTTTTTCCAAAAAAAAGATATTTTAATAATAAATAAATTCAATGCTGTTTACATAAATAAGACGAACAGTTATGGTTTCAAGCTGCTTTGTAAAAAAAATTAAATTATTCCTATTTATGAGAATGATGATGAGGATGAGGATGATGATGTTTATTTAATTTAGCGCCAAAGCAAGAAACTGAGACGCTTCGTTGAATAAAACAAAAATAAAATAAAAAATGTTTATATTTGCTTTGAGAACTCTAAAGCACATTTTAAAACTTTTTTCCGGTGTACAATTAATTTTCAATGTTATTTATTAAAATTTAAAATCTAACTTTTGGGAAAACGGGTGGTTTATTTGATTATAAAAGTACTTAAGAAGATTGGAGTACACAATGAATGACTTGACATTCTCAAGAAAGTATTTGGTTTTAGGCTTGAGAATAATAATAAAAGTATTTTCAAAAAATTAATTCAAAAAAGAATGTATTAATAATTGTTTATAAATCTGATGTAAAGCTCTCAAAAGATATCAAGGCGTTTTTATGTTGTGTTAGCTTCGCTATAATATTTAACATTTAATTATAAACGATGGAAAACTATTTAATGTGAGATGAATAAATTTACTGTGGATTATAAACTTTAATGCGGCTTTAGAGATTTAAAAAACTTGATCAACAAGAACGCTTGAGTTCGTGAATTATAAATCTAAAAAATAAGAAAAATT
This sequence comes from Piscicola geometra, assembly GCA_943735955.1. Taxonomy (NCBI): domain Eukaryota; kingdom Metazoa; phylum Annelida; class Clitellata; order Hirudinida; family Piscicolidae; genus Piscicola; species Piscicola geometra. Next base: position 7,847,827 of record OX030958.1, on the reverse strand, counting down.
ATAAGTAATCATGGTTAGTTTTGAAGTTCTAAACATTCGCTAAGTTCAAATTTGATGTAATCAAAAACTCTAAACTCTGAAAAAGTCAATATTACATTTTATTTTCTATTCTTTTCCACTATATTTTTAGTATTGAGAAAAACTCAGAAAAATCTGATTTAAGAACTATGTCTAAGAGATGAAACCATTCCTAAATCTTTAAGCTTGCAGTTAAACCATATAAAAAAATATTTCCTTTGACACGGTTGTAGAAAATATTTTAAATTATACTTGTAATTTTAAATATTTAACTCGTCTAGAAGCTAGAAGAAATTTTTTGCCTTTCTCTATAATATATAGAGTCTATATATTTTTTACTTTACATTTTTACCAAATAGAGACGGAAATTAATTCATTTAAACAAGTTTTAATCTTTGTTTTTATATTGACACAATATAAGTAAAAGAATCAAATAAATAAACTTAAAGTTTAAATTTTAAACTTTAACCGTTTATAGTTTAACGACATAGAAACCGTTTTGGAATGCTTTTAGAAATAATATTCGTCTTCTCGATTCTGATAGAATCGTGCGAGAGTATAGTTTGCGCAGACTGTGTTTCTCCCAAAACCTCGATGTGCAGATGGTCGAGCAGCGACAACTTCAAATCAGACTGCACTTGCTGCACAGTTCGTATTCATCTTCTTTGCGACTAAAAGTTAAATGACTTTGGTTAATAAAGTTAGATAAAATTAATATAATTTTTGTCCATTAATTTAACCTAATTAAATAAACTTTTTTTTTATTAAACAGGTTGAATTCGGTAAAGATAAGGCTTTTCGGAGGTGCGAGAAGGGGCCCAGTGTATACGAGACGTGCCTGCCGAAACCTGGCTATGATTCGTGCATTTCTGACTACTGCAATCACGCAGCCATCCATCAATCGAGCCTTTTCTTGCTCGCTCTCTTGTCCAACATTCAATTAGTCCAATTCATATTTTCTTGATGCCAAGATGCAGCATTTTATTTCTATACATTTTATATTCCTTTAAATTGCTTTTAGTAATTCACAATTTATTTATTTTCAGATTAACGTTTATTTTATTAATTTATTAATTATAATTTATTTAAGAGATATCTAGAGATAATCTTTAGATTATTTAAAAAGAGATGAAAATGTTTATGATGTTTTTATCAAAAATAGTGTTACAGGGCTTGATATAGAGCTTTATAACGATGAAACGGTCACATAAAGTGTTTAATAGATAAATAAATAAATAATTCATATAGCCAAATGTGCAGATGGGCGGGCAGCGACAACTTCAAATCAGACTGCTGCACAGTTCGTATTCATGTTCTTTGCAACTAATCTTGAATATGGTTGCTTGAGTCTGTAGATGTTTAATATGGTTCGTAGCTTATAGTAGACATCTTGGTGAATACATTCTAATTCACTAATCACATGAGATCAAATACTATAACAGTAAAGATTGCATTTATTTTTAATTAATGAAACCCTTAAATTTATTTTAGTTAAAAGAAAATAGAGTGATAAAGTCTACATTGCGCTCAATTATGCAACTTTGGCATGATGTGTGCCGAAGTGAGAAATGGACTTTAGGAAATGCATTCACGTGTGTGTGTGTGTGTATGTGTGTCTGTGTGTGTGTGTGCGTGTGTGTGTGCATGTGTGTGTGTGTGTGTGTGTGTGTGTGTGTGTGTGTTTGTGTGTGTGTGTGTGTGTTTTTAGTTTATCGAAATTTAAATCAAAAGTATTCCTGGATCTTGTTACCTCAAAAACTTTGATGAATAATTAAAAAATAATTGATACAAAAAAATATTTAAAAATTTACTATACTAACCAGAAATGTGCGCAGAAATAATTAGTGAAACAAAATTATAATTTAAAAAAAAAAGTTAAATATAATTATTTTTTATTTTGAAAAGTAAAAAGTTCTTGAGATGAAGGATATAATTAGATAATCTATATGATAAGCAAAATCCAAAATACTGATGAACAACGCATATACCAAAACAGCCAGCCAAAATAGAAATGATATCAGCAATGAAATTATTGAAAATCAATTGTGTGCAGAACCCTAATCGAATATCACATCTAAAATAAATGAGTAATTCCTAGTTTTAAATTCAACTATTTATCATATCAAAAGAATAAATTATATTCATAATATATTAAAAAAATATATAGAAAGATTCTATTGCTAAATAATGTAAAAATAGTGGAGAAAAAAATAGTTAAATATAAAAATATTGAAGCCAGTGTATTACAAGGAAGTGATAAGAACACAGAATGCCTAGGCCGAACAATGAACTTTATAAAAATAAACAAAAAGTAGGAGATAAAGTAAATGATCAACACTAGTATGCGCTAAGAGCGCCTCTATAGCGCTTCTATACGTTGAAATGAAATTAACGGAGCACAATTATTTATAATTTATTGGAAAAAACACATTATTCTGGTCGAAAATTAATGCAAATAAACAAAATCTACATATGATGCTAAGAAATACAACAGTTGAGTTTGTTTAAATTAGAGTCTTAAATGGTGTGACTCAGATGTAACTGTATTCATTGAAACAAGTGTTACCGCAGCCTGAACCATTTATCATAGTCATTTGGTACTAAGGGCCAAGAAACTAGGCCCCTTTTCGAATGTTTATGATGAATAAGTGAGCGTATAAATGTATATATATTATCATCAAAAAGCAGTATTAGTGTTGGAAATTTTAGTTTATCGAAAAATAAACTTTAAAATTAACTCAAGGGCTTCAGAAAGTTATGTTGAAGTTTCTTTGAATTCCTACGCAAAAACACTTTTATCAGCAGAATCATCATCATCATCATCTCCGGCTTTTAAAGTCATTAAATGTAGGCAATTCCGCATTAGGCAGTTGAGAAAGAGAAATTATTTCAGTTTATTATCACATACATTCTAATAAAAATAAAATTACGAAACCTATTTGAATGGTTAACGAATGGATTTGTCAAACAATGAGTTAACAAAAATGAAGAAGCCAAAAAAAAGATTTGGTAAGAAGGAAGTAACACAGTGGTCTGTTCAGGGACCAAGTGGTTCTGAAGGAAGATCAATAAGAAGTATTCTCTCAACAAGTTACATTCGACATTTGCATTGCAGCTAACACGTAACATGTTTTCTATGGAGTTGTTGATGATGATGCGATATGGCAAATGTTTTTAGTGTGATTCCGAAGTGGTTTTACAAAGTTATTTTTTTGTTTAAATTGGTCCTCTCTTAATATATATGTATATGAATATTCATATATGTGAATGAGTCTGAAGCTGATAAAACCGGAAAAATATAAACCCGAATAATCTCAACATTTCAAGTTTTCAATCGAACTATACAATTCACCCCTATTTAATGTAACAACACCCTTGCAGCTTAAAACCAAAGTACAATCACCACTAAACATGGCCCCTATTCACATCGGACCTAAACAAAATCACCCCTATTCAAAACCACCCACTAATGTTCCACAGTGCCATTGATCACTGTACTAGTGTCCGTCTTTCGACTGAATACCATGCCCTCCCCGTTCCAATCAAGACTACCACCACTGCCACCACCAGCGTCATCAGCAGTAGTAGCAGCAGCCACATCAGCAGCACCAAGTCCATTGGAAAGTTTCTCGCTGGACTCTTTTTCTTTTGCTTTAGTATGAAAACAAAAAAGATTATTAACGATATTTAATTAAAGTAGAAATAATAAATATAATAATTATAATAATCATTTTGGGGGCCTGAAATCATAACATAAGAACAGCATCTTATAAACAGCAGCGATAAAATTCAACAAACTGATTGCCAATGCCCTGAAAACAAACACACCTGCATTTCCTTTTCCTCCTCTTTTGCTCGTTTGCTTCTTGGCAGAATCAGAACGCCCTGCTTGTATTTCAGTCCGTTGGTTCTCATTCTTAGGTTCGTTGTCTTTTTGATCGTCATGGTTGGATCTGTTGTGTTTTTGGTCCTCATGCTTAGATCCGTTATCTATTTGGTCCGTTATTTTCACTCCAATGTCCTTTTGGTCCGTTATTCTGGGTTCGTTAAGTGTTTGGTCTTCATGTTTGGGTCCGTTTAGTTTTTGGTTCTCATTATTGAGTCCGTTGTGTGTTCGGTCCGTTATTCTGGGTTCGGTGTGTTTTTGGTCTTCATGTGTTCGCCCATTGTGTTTTTGCTCCGTTACTCCGGGTTCGGTGTGCTTTTGGTTCTCGAGTTTGGGTCTATTGCGTTTTTGGTCCGTTAATTTTGATCCGCTATGTTTTTGGTCCGTTATTTTTGGTTCGTTACGCTGACTAACAGTATGGTGTTTATGGTTTGTGGGTGAATCATCGGCAATTTGTTTATTAACAAATGTGAGAGTGTTTGAATTTTGGGCGCCACTCTTGGCCACTTTATCGTGGTTTTGTTGGTCGCTAATGTTATTTTTTATTCTAGTGTTACTATTACTTTTTTTAGAAAGTTTACTATTAGTTCTATTATTAATGTTTCTCTGGTTATTCAAATTTCTTCCTTCCGGTTTATTGGTTTCTTCAACCTTAACGACGACACTTTCAAGATTAATCTCACTTTTTTCAACATCAACATCTATTTTGTCTCCATTATGATTTGTTACTTTGTCACTTGTGATAACGACATCACTGTGCCCAACTTTCTTGGTCGTTACTTCAAGGGATTGGGCCTTTAGTCGCGTCTGTTGTTCATACCTGGTGAGGTTGTCGGACTGGGCCAGGATCAATGCTGATGCGCCCACTGCTTCTTCTAGAGGGTCATCATAATCATCATCATCATCATTACCGTCATCATCATCGTCCTCACCCTCAACATCATCATCATCAAACTAATAACTATAACGCCCTTAATGGATTAACATCTTTAAACATAGAAATCTAATGAGATAAATTCATCTTCTATAGTACAAATTAAAAACAAAAGTTATTTGTAGATTATTTAATATAAATTTATTTAGAAGGTTGTGGAAAAACTGCTTCAAAAAAGTATTGCCTATCAACAAAATCGATTTATGATACGTTGATTTGCGCCAATGTATATTTTTAAAAGTAAGAAACATTTTTACAACTACAAACAATATCACGGCTGCTGTTGAGGCACTCAAACTTTTCGTAGAAGCAAGCATTACTACAACTAATAAAACTCATGGAAAAATATTTAACTATATATGCATATTAATGAAATAAATTAAATATTAAATACATCAAAAGCAATTTATGCTTTGAAATAAATTATATTCAATATTAAAATAATTAATAAACGATTAAATAACGTGCTGGAGACAGGAGATGGATTTTGTGATAGTTTTACGTCTTTCCCGCTCGTGGAGACTGGCGTGGAGGCTTGTGCAAGTAATTGCGATTCGGATGTGACTTTTTCGGAAGTAACTGATGAATTTAAAGATTAAAATTCATAATTTATTATAATTTGCTAATTTATATTTCTATTAATGGAGTGATTAAAATACAAAACACATCCAATCAATTAATCAATTATTATTTTTATTATTTCATCAAAGTCACTCAATAGTGCCTCCCAAGCCATAACGGACTTTAAATTATTTGTTATTTAGTTCCTCATAAGAATAAACGGACCTTCTCCAAAGGTTCGAACGGCCTCGAGGAGGGAAGTGAAGTTGCATGTGAACCACGTCCTCTGCGCCGTCTCGTCCAGCTGCTTGCGCTCAATCGACAAGTTCTATGTGGGGCAGCAGTGGTGGTGGAAGGTGTTGTTGATGTTCGTGAAATGATGCAGTGGTGGTAGAAGGAGGTGTCGATGTTCGTGAAATGATGCAGTAGTGGTGGAAGGAGGTGTTGATGTTAGTGAGATGATGCAGTGGTGGTGGAAGGAGGTGTCGATGTTCGTGAAATGATGCAGTGGTGGTAGAAGGTGTTGATGTTCGTGAGATGATGCAGTGGTGGTGTTTTTATTCGTGAGATGATCGGAGCGTATGCAGGAACTGATTTCACGTTTAGTTTGGAGGCCATTCAATCTCATCAGTGAACGGGAAGCCGAGTGGGTAATAACTCTCGCCTTGACCAATGATTAATGGTTCTTAGTTCAAGTGCAACCAACAACCTTCTAGCCCAAAAGCACGAATGAATATTTTCAGCCTAAGTGGCCTAGTACACACCACACCACTACCCACAACATCACACCACAGTACCCTACCCACCACATCACACTTCCAACCACACCACACCCTTACACATCCCACCACACCTCTACACACCACACCAATCCCTCCTATCCAATCCACACCTTAATCTCGTTCCTCAACTCCTCCACTTGCGCCTCAGACATCGACGCCACCCGGTCAGTGCGTATTTTCAAACCCGCACACAACGAGCCATAGGCGCTCATCACCCCATCTGCGTCGATGGAAATTTCAATCGAGCGGGGACATAGACGATTGTTGGGAGAGATTGTATTGAGGTATGGGTTGATGAATATTATTATTATGATTATCTTCGTCGTCTTCATCATCATCATCATCGTCGTCGTCGTCATCATCATCATCATCATCGTCATCATCATCATCATCATGCATCATCACGTGATACTGACTGGCTTTGAGTTTTCTTTCATCCAGTTGAGAAACCAAGACAGCCTCCCTCTCCAGCATCCTTAGTGGTGTTGTTGTTGATGTTGTTGTTGGCTTTGTTGTTGTTTGTAGAGTGTATGTTGGTGATGTACGCTTTGTTTTTGTTTTTTGGTGTTGGTGATGTTGTTGGTTTTGTTGTTGGTGTTAAACTTATTGAAATGTCGCAAGCGAAGTTTCACAAACAACAATCAGAAATTTTGCATCGTTTTACAAAGTGTACCATTTAAGGCGCATTAAACTTCTCCATGGAAACTACTAAGCAACAAAAACTACAACGTGTACAACAACAACACAACAACTATCACCAAGCATACAACAACGCAACAACAACTACGTGTACGAGCAGGCATACAAGCAGGCATACAAGAAGACGTACAAGCAAGCATACAAGCAGACGTACAACAAGCACTCACTCCTTCCTCAACTCCTTGAAGACCTCAGACACCCGTTTGTACGACCTGCAAGTCATCGCATGGGGTGCCGTCATAGTGGGATCGTAGTGATGATGATGATGATTAAACTCACATAAAGTAAAGCGGGAAAACAAGTTTTAAATTATTTTTCTTACAAAATAAAAATGATTAAAATAATAAACACCTATGAAGAAAAGTATTTATTATTATTATTATTATTTATGTTTGATAGGCGAAATAAATATGAGAACTAGGAATGGTGACGATGCCAATCTCAAAAGTTTGCTACCATCCCTAAAAACATTAAAATCATTTAAAATGGGGATCGCCAAAAGCACCCCCTAAAAGTACCCACCCCAAGTCCATTACAAAGCACCCCCTGCAAAGCACCCCCATTCCACCTGTCGAAGTGTTCCTTGAGGGTGAGCTTGGAGCGTTCGAGGGCGCTGGAATGCCTGAGGAGTTCCTTGCAGGACTTGTCGACGCCTGACGACGAGACAGAGGCCCTGCTGTCCGCTCGCTTAATCTCCTTGCGGTCTGTGGGTGCTTGATTTGGTTTTGGTTGGTGTGGGTGCTTGATTTGGTTTTGGTTGGCGGGGGTGGTTGATTTGGTTTTGGTTGGTGGGGGTGGTTGATTTGGTTTTGGTTGGCGGGGGTGGTTGATTTGGTTTTGGTTGGTGGGGGTGGTTGATTTGGTTTTGGTTGGCGTGGGTGCTTGATTTGGTTTTGGTTGGTGGGGGTGCTTGATTTGGTTTTGGTTGGTGTGGGTGCTTGATTTGGTTTTGGTTGGCGGGGGTGGTTGATTTGGTTTTGGTTGGTGGGGGTGGTTGATTTGGTTTTGGTTGGCGTGGGTGCTTGATTTGGTTTTGGTTGGTGGGGGTGCTTGATTTGGTTTTGGTTGGTGTGGGTGCTTGATTTGGTTTTGGTTGGCGGGGGTGGTTGATTTGGTTTTGGTTGGTGGGGGTGGTTGATTTGGTTTTGGTTGGCGTGGGTGCTTGATTTGGTTTTGGTTGGTGGGGTGAGTTTTGGTTGAAAGCGTGGTGATTGGTGGTATGGTGGAACTGGTGGTGAAGTGGTTGTTTGGTAGTGATCAGTGGTTGGTTGGTTGGTAGTGGTGTGATTGGTTGGTGGGGGTGGTAGTGGTGGGAGATTGGTAGTGTGGCGTTGGGTGGTGTGGTTTTTGGAAGTGATGAGGTGTGGTGATAGTGGTGAAGTGTTTGGAGATAAGGTGTTTGGAAGTGTGGAGATGGTGATTGGCTGTTTGAAAGTGTGGTGGTTGGTTGATAGTGGTGAGGTGTGGTGTTCGGTGGTGTGGTGTTCGGTGGTGTAGTGTTTGGTGGTGTGGTGTTCGGTAGTGTGGTGTCTGGAGGTGTGGTGGAAGAAGTGAGGTGTTGGCATGTGTGGTGTAGTTGATTTATTTTATTATTATATATTATCTATGGTGTAATGGTGGCAGTGGTGTAGGAAGAAGTGGTAAGTGATCATCGTAGTGTGCGGACAACGTCGAGGTATTGAAAAGAAGTGGCAAGCTTGAGAAAAGTGCAGTCTGCTCATGGCTTAAGTCTTACGTAGGTAGAAGAGACAATAAATGTCTGAAATGCTGAATAAGACAAGAGCACAGGCCTACTTTATCGAAACAATAAGTCACAAATGCGCCTACGTTGCCTTGAACTGATACCTTTTTTTAATGAGTGAATTTATATTCAAGCAAAGAAATGTTTAATGGATGAGTGAATTCATACATGAATTAACGACTCAATGCAGTGTTGAATGAAAGAACGAATTCATTAATTAGTTAATTAATGCATGAGCAAGTTCATGAACAAATGCATGAACGAATGCATGAACTTTTCAGTAACATAAACTTTTCAGGCATACAATAGAGAACAACGACCATGATTTTATTCTTAGGCACTCTGACAGACAGACTAACAGACAGACAGACTAACAGACAGACAGACTAACAGACAGACTGACAGACAGACACACAGACAGACAGACTGACATTTAAAAGTTGAGCGATAAAAAGTGATCTAAAGTTTGAATTCATCGGGTTACAAACCTTTTTTGGTCTTTCTCTTTGGCTCCGCTGTTGATTTGGCGAATGTTTTCATAATTTCTTGGCAATTAATACAATAATTTGTTGCACTCAAAACATCTTATGCAATATCGATACACTAAAATGCCGATATTTGTAAGGATAGATTATTCTGAATAATTCACATGCAAAACTCATTACGTTCATCATCATCATCACCGCCCATGTAGCCCTCTTAGCCATCATCTTAATCATCATCATCATCATTCTTATCATCATCATCATCACCACCACCCACAAACCCTCTTTCGTCTTCTCATTGTTAGGTTCTGTAGCACCGTTAGCAATTACTTTTGAGTCAGCACTTTGAGCTGTAAATTTAGATTTTTTCATTTTAAGAAATAACTTATATGTAGATATTATAATTAAAATACCAATTAATTCTTATAATTTAATAATAAGTCATTTCAAGTTTACGTTTTTATCATCAGTTAAAAAATTGATTTAAATATTCTATTCTATTTTAAAGAATGAAATGCACTCAGATGATCCAATGAAAGACATTCATCACCTTTTTGAACCGATTCTTTTGCCTTTTTCTGCATTTCAGTTTTTTTCTTTTCCCTTCGTTTATCATTCTTCAGAAATGATGGGTGCTTTAACATTTAAAAATTTTAATTATTGCTTATTTATTCATTTATTTATTATATTTACACCAAAAAAAAATACGACCAAATAAATATTATTGTAAATAAAATAATGACACCAAATAAGCAGCCTAATGTAGCATCAAATCCATAAATAATCTCCAACGAAAATCCCACCTTTTTTCCTCCGTGTTGCCAGCCTTCCAGAATCTTCTGACCGCCGTCTGCAGGGGCGTTGGTGGGTATCAGCTGTGTATTCATTATCCTTCGATCTAGGCTCCCGGCACGCATGCACGACCTTATATACTCGGCCCCATCCAATCACATCCTCTTATATTTATTTCATGTATATCATATGAATATATTATGTTTGTGTTAGATTAAAGAATACATAAATTTAGCTTATATTCAACTTGTAAAACCACAATTCACATACACTTAGCAACACATTTTCACACATTTCTAAGAGTAATCTTTTGGGTTTCAGTGCGTACATATCCGTTGTTGTGTACGTGCGTTTAAGAAAGTTTCAATTAAGGCAAAAGTTAATCTTGAAGTTATAGTGAAAAGCCCTAAAGCGACTGATGAAAAAATGGGGAAACAACCATTATTTTGAACTTTGAAAAGCACATTTAAAAAATGAAATTGATACAGTGCTCTTTCAAACATTCAGGGTCGTGACAGAAGTTTCTAAGGCCTGAGATTGCGTAATGATTGCACAAGTTTTAAGTCTTATGCAAGGCTCGATCGATAAATTTCCTGATGTAACTAACACCACACAGATGCACTTCGCTATTACAATTTCTGACAAAAACATGTTACTAGTGCCACTACTAGTGCCACTACTAGTGCCACTACTAGTACAACTACTAGTACAACTTAGGCTAGGACAACTTGTGTCGTGGTCGGGTGGCCGGCGATTAACCGACTCGTCCACCATCTTGTCACGATAATCTGGGAATTTTAGTGTGAGTGTATCTGGCTTACCCAGCAGCACGAAGAATAAAAGCTGACATAAGGCGGTTGAACACAATAGAGTGTGAACAGCCAGCCCCAGGAGCAGTGGGCAGATTTCACAGCTGTGTGGGAAAGTAAGACATCCCCAGCCACCACTAGTCTAGAAAAGCCCTTCAGTTACTCAGCCAGGGTTGCGGTCCTGATGCCCTGCAAGTTTGGTTTTGGGCACTCAAAAGCTAGTGATGGTGCCACGAAAAAAGCACTCTGAGCTGAGCTGAGGACGTTCAGCCCAGCCTCAGTATCGGCATTTTCTCTCCATATGCACCTACCATCCCCTCTCTTGCCACGGAAAAAGGCACTTTACGATGACGTGAGAGGAAGAAAGTTAGCGAAGGTCAAGAGGCATGTTCTAGAGTTGCAGGCTCTGCCTTCTTTAGCATGAAACAAATGACAACGGCAGCCGACTCTTCGACCCATGCGAAACCTCCAACTCAAGAATAGCGCAAATACGCTTCAATTACAGAAAGTCCCAACTTGTGATCTACCGAAAGACGACAGAAGAAATAGATCAAATCGCAATCAGCATTAAGCGGTGGAAGTCTATCACCAACTGTCGAGCCTACAACACCATAAGCATCGGCTCCGATCACAAGGTAGTTAGTGCTCAATTTCACCGTTCACTGAGAGAAACCAAGCGTCCGTCAAACAGAAGATGCATGCACAACTGGAGAAAGCTGAAAGTTCCAGAAACTAATTGTCGTTTTGACATCGCACTTCAGAATAGATTGACTTAGCTCTTGAATGAGCAAACATCACCGATCCATCTACAAACACTGGATGAGACACCAAAACCCTGAAGAAGCCATCGAAACGCAAGTACGCTCACTGGTGTCCCCTTCAACACTCGCTCTTCTGAACGGGTGCATCAAGGCCAGCAAAAAGGACAGGAGGACGCGACAGTTAATCCATAAAGAGCAGTGGAACTTGCTGCAGTGCCGAGTATCAGCCGCCTTTGACAGTGATCAACAAGCTCATCTCAACGAGCAAGTCATTGCCCTCAAGAACGCCGACCAACGACGTGAGAACAGAACCGCGTGAAAAACTCGATCGCAGGAGATGAGAAAAAAGTCAAGTGCAGCTGTTGGAAGGCTCGTTTCCTAAAGGATAATACTTGATCATTAACTTAAGATTTTCAATAGTTCTTTTTCGTTTTTAACGAACATAGCCATATTATTTATTCATCTCAAAGTATTTTCTAGAAATCCCGTTCGATGAGGATACACCAAAAAGTACTCACGGCTGCATACTTGAAACCATACACGACATCGATTTAGGATTGCTTTAAGCTTGGGTTTGTGATCGCCAAGAATGTTTATTAACGCCTTCAAACAAACTCTAATAGCTAGAAATGCCGATCAATGAACAGGGCCAGCTTTTCTATGAAGTAACAGCTATTATTTTATACAAATAATATCCAACAAATGTACGATATACAATGAATAGCATTATTATTATTAAACTGTGGTCTTGAAGCCCGTCCGGGTTTACGCCACGTTAATAATATTCGTCGTTGTATTGTATTGTATTGTAAACTTTCTTGTATTGATTTTATTTAGAATAAAACCACAAAACAAAACGACAACAATTCTCGGGATAATACATATTTAAATAGTAATAATTCATTATTATATATAATAAATGCCTTCATCAAATAGAATTAGACAAAAAAACGGGTAACCGCCATTAAGGCATTAATTTAAATGATTTTGATTTTCATGTCAAACTTTGCTTCTTCTCCAAGGTTTTGTTCACTACCAAATTATGCCATTACAAAAAGGAATAAAATGAAAAGTCATCTTCAATTAATTTTCCTAAATTATATACAATTTGAGAGGTTTTTGTGGTCTCTATTGTGTAGGGTACCATATACAAATGAAATAACACAATGGCTACTCTTGTATGGAAGATTTGAATGAGTTATCAGGTCGAATTGATTAAAGATAGAAGTATGTTGTTAAACTACATGAATTATTGCATTTATATGCAATTTTTTTATAAATTCCCATCTTAATATAAACGTAACTGACATTTAAAAAATAATTATTTTTAAATAAGATTATGAGAAAGAATTATGACATTTAATCATTAACTATAGTATAGTTACTATACGTAAAATCACTATAAAGTTCATATTGAAACCTTGTTAAAGCTATGATTGACATACTTCATTAAAAATTGAACTTCTAACCATGACTATAAAACAATAAAAAGTCTTACAGAAATGATTTAATAAAAATGTCTATAAAGATAAAACTACATTTAGAAAAACAAACCTTCTTTTAACGAGTCTATAGCTAGAAGAACATTGTAGTTGTGGTGTGCCAGCACTAGACAAATAGTGTGGTTATTGACTGAAGGTATGTGCTTTTTTGTCTCTTTCACCTTGCATTGATAGAAAGAGGAAGGGATAAAGGTGTATTATTATGAGATAACTTAGACAAAGAATAAACTAAACATAAAACTGTGAAGTATTTATAAATATATAAAATTTGGAACAATTACAATGAGTGTATGTTTTAGTTAAAGGAGTCTAACCACCAGCCTTTTGAATCATTCAAATTGAATTAGTATATATTTTAAGAAATAGTAAAGCAAGATACATTAAATACCTTTTTTTGTATTTCTTGTTCAGTGAGAGACATTTTTGAAGATGTTTTTGTGAATGACTAGGTGTAAAAATACTAGGAAAGCTGCTAAGTGGTCAAAAGGTGGATGGTGCAAGTGGAAAATAATTGACCGAATTCCGAGATAAATGCAAAGTTTTAATTTTTTGAATTTTGTATAATTCAGAAGTTTTTATAATTTCCCCAATTTTCATGAACCAAGTCGCAAAATTTCTCAATTCCGATGAATTATTGTATAAAAAAATATTTGTATCAAAGTAAGAAATTCTCGAAGTTTTAAAAATGAATTCAGTAAAAGCTTTAATGAAAGAAAGAAATTTTAAATAAACATTTATTTTTAAAGGGTGAAAAATATATACCTACCAATATATTCGCTAAATTTTGAAAAATTGTTTTTTAATTGTCAAAAAATAAAATTATTTTCAAACTAATTTCAATAAATTATAAATTTCATGCTCATTAGTCTTTCAATTATCAACGAGAGTGAATTAGTCGTATGATTATTGAAATTCAGTTACGAGTTGGCAATAATAATCTATTGTTTACCATTATTTTCAACATAAACGATAATGGTGTCCAAACATTACGGGTGTCCGAACAATATTTTATTTTACGGTATTTATTAGAGTTGTTCTACGATTAAACATTGTAATCGCCGTTAATGAGTCTATAGTTTAACTTAGATTAAAACACAGCTTTATACATCTTTAACTCAATAAATGTTTAAATCTTTTTTCCGGCTTCATCTTTTTTTTTCTTCTTATTCTTAAAAAATCTAAATGTTTAGACTTGGCTTCCTTAAAATTAACTATATATATAAAAAATAGTTGACGATTTATTTTTTTCACATTGAAATCTTTGTTAAATTTATATTTATTAAGAGTGGAAAAATAAAGAGTTCAAATTTTATTTCTAGAATAAATATACAATAATCTCGGTTGAATTAAGCTTCAAAGGGCAACAAAACAATGAGCCTAAAAATATGCAGTTCTTATTTCGATCAGATCGACATGCTATTTTACAATTTGGTTTCAATTAATACTTGTTCATCATTTCGCACCCTTAAATCGTGTCATCGATAACTTTATTATTTCGCTATTTATCGACTTTTAAAATATTTTCTACATTTTAATCTATAAATTTTTCATTTAAATAACAATTTTTTCTTCAAAATCATTTAGCACCAAAAAATCCATCTCCCGTTGGACACTCTCTGACGGTGATTATGACTTTATCGCAAGAGACGTCTGTCACGCTCACGTGGTCAAGCAAGAATTTGGCGCGCTTTTGGGTGAGAATAGGAGGTAGAAAAGAGGTTTGCTGTTGAGATGGTGTTTGTGGGTTGGTGGTCTCTGTAGACATCGCAAAGCTGTCTTCAACTCCATCGCTCTCTACTAAATCATCATGCGCTAGATAATCTCTACTTTTCAACATTTCCTTTTTTGGTTGTTTTTCTTCATCCGTTAGAATTCTATTCGAGAAAGCATCCTCTTTTTCCTCGACAGCGGTGGTGAGGCTCAGGGACGCTTGATTCTTCGAGAGGTGAAGGTCGTCCTTGCGTTTGGATCTCTTGAACTTGTTGTTCCTTCTGAATATCTTGATGGGTCTGATGGGGATGAGGACTTTGGGGATGGTGCACAGTCTGGAGCCCACATCTCGCACATTCTTGATCTTCTTCTCTGGTGGAGATTCACTTTCTGTTTCCGAGCTGATGCGGTACTCGCTGCCAAAACCATCTTCAGCCGACTTGACGGAAGAAAATGATGACGTTGATGATGAGTCATAGCCCCTCTTCAACGAAGAACTTTTCCCGACCTTAAGAAATGAAATAATTTTTCTTAAAATAATGCTGCTGCTGCTGGTTTGAATTAAACGCAGCTCCTAATTAAACTCATTTTTGTATTTTAATAACATCGTTTATTTAATAGGCCATTATTTTTATTGAAATAAATGTGTATTAAAAACTCACATTTAACGTTTTCTTTTTTCCACTTTTATTTTCTAGTCTTTAAAAAATATTTTAAAAGTTTTCACGAATATTTATGGCATAAAAAAATTCAGTTCATAAATAAAGTTATTTTATTATAAATTATAAATAATAATTTAACTTCGATACATTATTATTATTATTTGTTTTTTATAATAAATTGTATCATATTATGAATTATAATGATAATATAAATTCTATATATACTATAATCATAGTTTGTAATCCTTTGCCGACCCTTCACCACCTTTCCTTGAAGCTTTCGATCAATCTCTGGTCGAGAATGTTGCACTCAGGTTCCCATGTGTTGTACCTGATGATTCAATCGTCCTCAAATCAAATCATGATTCAGTCATGAGCAAATCAAATCGTAATTTAATCATGATCAACGCTAACTAAATCTTCAAATCTCTCTATGAAACAAGAAAAACATGTTCATGCAAAGTAAACATTATTCTGGTCAAAATGTAAATAAATTTTACTGCATTAAACACATATTTTTCTCAATAATATACGTTATTTAAATATTTTATTGAAAAACAATTAAATTATCTTTTTGATTAGTGTTTACAGTTCATTAAATATTAATGAATGGGCAACTCCGCCTACTTGCTGCTCCATCCTTGCCACTTGACGAAGTATTCCCGCTTGCCCTGTTCGAGAAAATGGCGGGAAAGTGAACGTGAAACATCGAGGGAAGGAAACACGTTTTTTAAAACGCAACTTAGATTGATTAACCGAAGCGTCTATTAATTGATTAATAAATGAATGAAAATAAAAGAAATAATGGATTGATATTGCGCAGGTAAATTTTTGTTTTACAAAATAATTTACAAATTTATTATACTTAACATAAATATTCTTTTTAATCCCTAGAAATGAAGCGCTGCATTGTTTATTTATTTACTACGTCCATCTCCGCAGCCTCCGTGATGATGCAAGAGAGGCCATTAAAAAGATTGATTATGTCGGGGCATCAGAAGCATGGGAATGTTAGAAAGATGATGATGATGATGATGATGATGATGATGATGATGATGATGATGATGATGATGATGATGATGATGATGATGATGATGATGATGATGATGATGATGATGATGATGATGATGATGATGATGATGATGATGATGATGATGATGGTGATGATGATGATGATGATGATAATGGTGATGATGATGGTGATGATGATGATGATGATGATGACGATGATGATGCTTATGATTATTTAATAATAATTATTATAATTTTGTTTATACTGGATATCTCGAAGCTGATACTTAAGTGATAATGGTGGTGCTTGTAATACAGGTGATGGTGCTGATGATGATGTTACAAGTTCAGATATTAATCAAGAATGAATTGACGATGATGGTAATATGGCGAACTGGGAGATAAGACCGAAAAACTGATATGACGAGTGTGTGTGTGTGTGTGTGTGTGTGTGTGTGTGTGTGTGTGTGTGTATGTGTGTGTGTGTGTGTGTGTGTGTGTGTGTGTGTGTGTGTGTGTGTGTGTGTGTGTGTGTGTGTGTGTGTGTGTGTGTGTGTGTGTGTGTGTGTGTGTGTGTGTGTGTGTGTGTGTGTGTGTGTGTGTGTGTGTGTGTGTGTGTGTGTGTGTGTGTGTGTGTGTGTGTGTGTGTGTGTGTGTGTGTGTGTGTGTGTGTGTGTGTGTGTGTGTGTGTGTGTGTGTGTGTGTGTGTGTGAGTGTGTGTAAACAATATGGAAAACATCTAGCCTTATTCATTAGCCACACATTACGCAGGTAAATGAATTAAGAATCATTGACACGGCTGATAACTTTTTTGTGATAATACTGATAATGATTATACAAATATTGTTGCAACTATAATTTTTATTTTTATTGAAATCATGATTGTATTTGATTATTATTATTAAAGCAGACCTTTTTTTTCCTTGTTTTAATGATGCATTCCGCGGCGTAGACTTGATCATCATACTCCATCCTGATGATGATCTAGAGGTTGGTAATGATAATGATGTAGATGATGATGATGAGGATAATGATGATGATAATGATGTAGATGATGATAATGATGTAGATGATGATGATGATGATGAGGATAATGATGATGATAATGATGAGAAGGATGAAGATGATGATGATGATGGTGACGATGATGATGGTGATGATAGTGGTGGTGTTTCCGAGGATGATGTTACTTCTGATGATGATGATAATGATGATGATGATAGGGATAATGATGATGATAATGGTGAGGAGGATGAAGATGATGATGATGATGATGGTGACGATGATGATGGTGATGATAGTGGTGGTGTTTCCGAGGATGATGTTACTGCTGATGATGATGATGATGATGTTAAGTATATAGACTCTAAAATATGCCAAAAATGCTGGCGTGTTATTGCAGTGTAAGTAAATACCACATTTAAAAGCAGAAGTATATTGAGTCTCACTTTCAAAGTTACAATAATCGATTTAACTAAAAGTATTTAATTCAAAAGATTTATAATAATCTATTAATTAGATTATAGAATCCACGCGCCTGCAAGCAATTAAGTTCTTAAATTGGTTTAAATGTACAGACTCTAAATTATAACGGAGCCATGCAAAGCATCCATATCGAGCCCATCGGCTCAATATCGGATTGCTGATCCCATGAAACCATGAATAACTGCACACGTATGCACACGTAAACGTGACGGTTAATGCCTCGAGCATACAAACACACAGGCAAGCTTACAAGTTTTAAGTTTTAAGTTAAAACTATCCAACTTACGACATATCATCGTTTAATATTTCTCAAATAATTGTCGAATAGTTTGCTCACTTTGAAGTTCTTGCAACCAGAATTCCGCTTTTGTTTGCATACAACTACGCTTTTGGAAAAATGCAGAGAATCTTGGAGAGTTACGGAACAAAATTCTGAAGTGCCTTCAGTTTTCTAGATTAATCAGTCGATCCTTTAGAATGAGTCTAATTCTTCCATTATAGATTTCTTTTTTTAGTTATTAAAAGTTAAATTATTCAAAATAAAAACTTTATTTAGCACTAAATATTTATTCAAAAAAAGATTCCCGCTCTTTTCATCTCCAGCAATCCGTGCACAGAAGTGTTTTCAAAACACCCATACAACATTTATATATCCTAGAACTTTGAATTAC
Source organism: Piscicola geometra (assembly GCA_943735955.1). Classification (NCBI taxonomy): domain Eukaryota; kingdom Metazoa; phylum Annelida; class Clitellata; order Hirudinida; family Piscicolidae; genus Piscicola; species Piscicola geometra. The sequence goes on along the minus strand of OX030958.1, from coordinate 7,829,318 downwards.
ACATGCACAAAAAGTACAGACTATGCGTGAGTGTGTTTGTACGTCTGTGTCTTCATATATGTAAAGCTTCGTGGGTGTTTGTGTGTATATGTTTCTGTACGCGCGCGTACAGTTATCTGGAAGGTGTATGCGTGCTTGTGCGTGTATATTTCTGGAAATGTGTGAATTTGTATATACAATAAAGCTTTCAAGAAACCCATATACCAAGACCAGAAAAATAAACTTTATAAACACACTTAAACAAAAATGTAAACTCATACAAAAACATACATGTAAACTCATACTAAAACACGTACACATACACACACCACACACACGTGCGTAGAGAGAGATAGGGCATCATTGCATGGAGGCTGTTGTTACAAGCAATCAATAGAGGCCACTTCGATGCGTCATCTCCCAGGCAGCAGGCTTTTGAGCGGCATTTTCGACCACTACGTCACTTTATACGTCATTGTATGTCGATTGCATTGTATTGTATTATTGTTTAAACATGTGTGCTTATACAGAAAATTTAATTTTTTAATAAGGATTGATACATTCAAATCAATCAATCAATCAAATAGATTTCTATAGCGCTCTTTCTTCAAATTCAAGAGCGCTCGTAAATGAATTTGTTAAACAGATAGTGACAGAAAATGAACTATGTGATAAATGCAAATCCGTGTTGTCATTAATATAATTGTATGGTACAAATGAACAATATTTATGAATGATTTCTTTATAAAGGAAGGTTTGACAGCTTTATTGGAAGTTGAATTGATGGATTTGATGAGATAAGTTTCAATCAGGCTTCTACTCCACTATTATATTCTTGAACTGCATCCTGTGGAAATATAGCGTTGGAATGTTATGTAGCGAATAATAATACATTAAAAAAGATATTTAATATAGTTGAAAATATATATTTAATATAGTTGAAAATATATATTTAATATATATTAAATATATTACAAAATATAAGTTCATCATATATTAAATATATTAATGAATATAAATTTAGTAAATATTAAATATATTAATGAATATAAATTTAGTAAATATTAAATATATTAATGAATATAAATTTAGTATATATTAAATATATTAATGAATATAAATTTAGTATATATATATTAAATATATTAATGAATATAAATTTAGTATATATATATATTAAATATTAATGAATATAAATTTAGTATATATATATTAAATATATTAATGAATATAAATTTAGCATATATATATATATATATATAATAAATCTGTATGAAATTTTTGAAATAATTTTAGATAAAAAAGCTCAAAAATGGGAAAAGTAAGAGACAATGAAAAAAAAAACAATAAAACCAATGATGATCTCACAAAAAATAAAGAAAATAATCATCCACACATCCCTACTTTTGAGCGTCACTTATGCGCATGTCCACACACGCTTCTTCCACAAGCACCTCTGCACTGGTCAGGCCATAATCCCACATCACCTTCAGTATGGCCTGTGATGATGATGCTGATGCTGATGATGATTGTGATGGCGATGATGCTGATGGCGATGATGATGCTGATGATGATTGTGATGGCGATGATGATTATTATGAAGATGATTATTTCAGTGATGATGATGAAGACGAAAATGACAGCGTGTATGATGATGATGGCAATGATGATGATGAGAACATCACGCACATGTGTTTTGTTGAAGTCATTATCCTTTATGAAATGTCTGCACAGAGTCACCAGAGGCTGTTCACTGTGGTGGTGGTGGTGGTGAGTGGTGGTGGGTGGTGGTGGTAGTGGTAGTGGGGTGGTGGTGGTGATGGTGAAGTGGTGTTGGTGGTGGTGAATAGGTGGTAGTAATGAGATCTTAAACTCTGTCGCCTCCATGCCACATTAATAAATACCAGAGTTAAATAAAATGAGTAACCACCAAATTATGATTAAGATGATGAGAGTGATGATGATGATGACGCTTAATTGAAAGGAACTTTAATGTTTATTCAATATTTTTGATTAACTACGGTTTTTTAATCTCGCGTCTGATGGATTAATTAATATTTAATTGGTATCTAATTAGTTTCTTAATGACTTAATGGCCCACCTAATTAGTCCTGCTGACGTCTTTGAAAGTTCCAGGAATTTCGAGAATACATTCCTTTAGGGCGATGATGATGATAGTGATGGTGGTTATGATAGTGATGAAAAATGCTTTTAAAATATAATTTGATTATAAATACAGAAAATGTTTAAATACCTGAAAAGCAAAATCCTTATCGCACAAGATCCTCATAATCATCATCAGCACTACCCCCATCATCATCAGCACTACCACCACCATCATCATCAGCAACACCAACACCATCATCTTTACCATGCCTTCTCGGACAGTTGTGCCAGAAGGTAGATGCTGATTATATCGCTCACCTGTCCTCCCGTCAACCTGTCGTCGCAACGAAAAGCTATGACAACAACAACAACAACAACAACTATATTAATAACAACAACAACAAATTATGATACAATTTCTCAACAACAGCACGAATAACAGCAGCAGCGACAACAACCAGAATCATAAAAAGCTATTGTAACAAGAATATATTATACATATAATATATAACATAAACTAAACTCCAACAACAACAGCAACAAAACTCCAAAAACAGCAACAACAAAACATAAACAGTACGAACAAATCATCCGAAAATATCAACTACAGCAACTACAACAACAAATATGATACAACTTCTACAACAACCACAAATGTAATACAACTTCTACAACAACAACAAATATGATACAACTTCTAAAACAACAACAAATATGTTACAACTTCTAAAACAACAACAAATATGATACAACTTCTACAACAACAACAACAAATTTAAAACATTTTTTCCAACACCGACAAAACAACACCACCACCATGCCCATCAAGAATCCAAACAACAACACCAACAACAACAACAACCAAAGCACCGACAACCAAAGCACCGACTCACTCCAGCGGCCTGCTCAGACCGGCGACAGACGCATCGTGCAGAAACAACGCGAAAACGTCATCGGCGACCGCCACGAACTGCCCCTGGAAGTGTTGGTCACCGGGCGCTAGGAGCGAGAGCAGCTGGCTCAGCAGGTCTTTGCGTCTGTTGTACCGGAACGCCTGCATGTCTGTGACGGGTGATGTGTGGGTGGGTTTGTGGGTGGTTGAGGTGGTAGAGGTGGGGATCGTGGGTGGGTGGGTATGTGGGTGGTGGGTTGGTACGTTCGTGGTGGTGGGTATGTGGTGGTGGTGGTGAAAGTAAAAGTGGAAGTGTCTTTTTGTGAAGTTTAGTTACAGTATGTTTTTTTAAATAATTTTATATTATATTATATTTTATTATTATTATTATCATTCTTATTATTACCATTCTTCTTATTACCATTATTATTATCATTATTTTATAAATATCATTGTTATTATTATCATTATCATTATTATTAATATCTTTATCATTATTATTATCATTATTATTATAATTGTTATTATCATTATTATTATCATTATTATTATCATTATTATTATCATTATCATTAGTATTAATATCTTTATCATTATTATTATCATTATTATTATAATTGTTATTATCATTATTATTATCATTATTATTATCATTATTATTATCATTATTATTGTCATTATTATTATCATTATTATTGTCATTATTATTATCATTATTATTATCATTATTATTATCATTATTATTATCATTATTATTATCATTATTATTATCATTATTATTATCATTGTTATTATCATTATTATTATCATTATTATTATCATTATTATTATCATTATTATTATCATTATTATTATCATTATTATTATCATTATTATTATCATTATTATTATCATTATTATTATCATTATTATTATCATTATTATTATCATTTTTATTAATATCTTTATCATTATTATTAATATCTTTATCATTATTTTTATCATTATTATTAATAACTTTATCATTATTATTATCATTATTATTAATATCTTTATCATTATTATTATCATTATTATTAATATCTTTATCATTATTTTTATCATTATTAATAATATCTTTATCATTATTATTATCATTATTAATAATATCTTTATCATTATTATTATCATTATTATTAATATCTTTATCATTATTATTAATATCTTTATCATTATTGTTAATATCTTTATCATTATTATTAATATCTTTATCATTATTATTATCATTGTTATTATCATTATTATTATCATTATTATTATCATTATTATTAATATCTTTATCATTATTATTATCATTATTATTAATATCTTTATCATTATTATTATCATTATTAATAATATCTTTATCATTATTATTATCATTATTATTAATATCTTTATCATTATTATTATCATTATTATTAATATCTTTATCATTATTATTATCATTATTATTAATATCTTTATCATTATTATTATCATTATTATTAATATCTTTATCATTATTATTATCATTATTATTAATATCTTTATCATTATTATTATCATTATTATTAATATCTTTATCATTATTATTATCATTATTATTAATATCTTTATCATTATTATTATCATTATTATTAATATCTTTATCATTATTTTTATCATTATTATTAATATCTTTATCATTATTATTATCATTATTAATAATATCTTTATCATTATTATTATCATTATTATTAATATCTTTATCATTATTATTAATATCTTTATCATTATTGTTATCATTATTAATAATATCTTTATCATTATTATTATCATTATTATTAATATCTTTATCATTATTATTATCATTATTAATAATATCTTTATCATTATTGTTATCATTATTAATAATATCTTTATCATTATTATTATCATTATTATTAATATCTTTATCATTATTATTATCATTATTATTAATATCTTTATCATTATTATTATCATTATTATTAATATCTTTATCATTATTATTATCATTATTATTAATATCTTTATCATTATTTTTATCATTATTATTAATATCTTTATCATTATTATTATCATTATTAATAATATCTTTATCATTATTATTATCATTATTAATATCTTTATCATTATTATTATCATTATTAATATCTTTATCATTATTATTATCATTATTAATAATATCTTTATCATTATTATTATCATTATTAACATCTTTATCATTATTATTATCATTATTAATATCTTTATCATTATCATTATTATTAATATCTTTATCATTATTATTATCATTATTATTAATATCTTTATCATTATTATTATCATTATTATTAATATCTTTATCATTATTATTATCATTATTATTAATATCTTTATCATTATTATTATCATTATTATTAATATCTTTATCATTATTATTATCATTATTATTAATATCTTTATCATTATTATTATCATTATTATTAATATCTTTATCATTATTATTATCATTATTATTAATATCTTTATCATTATTATTATTTTTGTTGTTGTTATTACTATTGTTATTATTCTTTTTATTATTATTATTAGAATTGAAAAGTTGTTAGAATATTTGTACATCGTAAATATTTTGCTTAACAATTTGTCTACGAATCATTATTACAAAATGTACGCAAATGAAAATATGCAGCCTAAGTGGCCTGGAAGCCCGATCGGGTTATACTCCACTATAATAATGCTCGTCCACACATATTTGCTTTATATGTGTGTGTGAGTATGTGTGCATGTATGTGTGTGTGAGTGAGTGTACATGTGTGTGAGTGTGTGTGCATGCACTTACCCTGCCAGAGCTTAGGGATGTGCTCATAGGCATAGTGTTGTTCCACGGCCTTTAGCAGATAGTTCATCACTTTGAAGGTAGGAACGTAGAACTGGTGGTGGTGGTAGTAATGATTGTGGTGGTGCTAGTAGTAATGATTGTGGTGGTGGTAGTAATGATTGAACATCGATGGTTGACGTGTGAGTGAAAAATATTTATGTTTTAATGTTATCCAACAACAGTCATCATCGCCAGTATCACCACTTTCATCATCATCATCATCAGCACTACCCATGATCATCATCGTCAAAAGCATCAGCACGCCCCATGATCATCATCATGATCAACATCATCATCATGATCAACATCATCATCATGATCAACATCATCATCATGATCAACATCATCATCATGATCAACATCATCATCATGATCAACATCATCATCATGATCAACATCATCATCATGATCAACATCATCATCATCAACCCTGCCTACATTGGGCACAATCTTCTCGTATTCTTGCATGACATTCGCCATGTTGTCGTACTTGAGCAGTGTGATGAGGTAGGAAGTGCTGATGATGATGATGATGGTGGTAATGATGGCAATAATAAAATATTTCAAAAGGCAGAAAACACACACACACACACACACACACACAAACACACACACACACACACACCCACACACACACACACACACACACACACACACACACACACACACACGTACAAGTAGGCGGCAGTTTTGTTGCTGGGTCCTAGCATAGGCTCACACGACCTCTCGACCACGATGGCATGCAGTTTCTTGGCTGACTGCAAGCTTCGAGCGTTTTTCTCACACTGTGATGGATTGATGGATGGATTGATGGGGGGATTGATGGATGGATGGATGGATTGATGGATTGAGGATGGATGGATGTATGGATTGAGGATGGATTGATGGGTGGATGGATGGATGAATTGATTGATGAATGGATTGAAAGATGACTCGATTGGTGGATTGATTGATTGATGGATGAACAACTATTCCTTCCTTATAAGCGGAATCTCCAAAAGCCACTACGGCAGTTGGAAAGACAGGCAGAGAATGCAGTTCATGCATGAAGAAAGCAAACGATTGGTTGTTACACTTAAATGAGTTGTACCTTAGTCATGGCCGACTCGAAGAAGTTGACTGGAGTGTGGTGATGATGATGATGATGATAATGAAAACTAAAAAAATGAACTCTAGAAATTAATAAGCCTACTAACCCAACCACCACCCCAACCACTACCACGACTACAACAACAACAACCACTACCACGACTACAACAACAACCACAACAACCACTACCACGACTACAACAACAACCACAACAACCACTACCACGACTACAACAACAACCACAACAACCACTACCACGACTACAACAACAACCACAACAACCACTACCACGACTACAACAACAACCACAACAACCACTACCACGACTAAAACAACAACCACAACAACCACTACCACGACTACAACAACAACCACAACAACCACTACCACGACTACAACAACAACCACAACAACCACAACAACCACTACCACGACTACAACAACAACCACAACAACCACTACCACGACTACAACAACAACCACAACAACCACAACAACCACTACCACGACTACAACAACAACCACAACAACCACTACCACGACTACAACAACAACCACAACAACCACTACCACGACTACAACAACAACCACAACAACCACTACCACGACTACAACAACAACCACAACAACCACTACCACGACTACAACAACAACCACAACAACCACTACCACGACTACAACAACAACCACAACAACCACTACCACGACTACAACAACAACCACAACAACCACTACCACGACTACAACAACAACCACAACAACCACTACCACGACAACAACAACCACAACAACCACTACCACGACTACAACAACAACCACAACAACCACTACCACGACTACAACAACAACCACAACAACCACTACCACGACTAAAACAACAACCACAACAACCACTACCACGACTACAACAACAACCACAACAACCACTACCACGACTACAACAACAACCACAACAACCACAACAACCACTACCACGACTACAACAACAACCACAACAACCACTACCACGACTACAACAACAACCACAACAACCACAACAACCACTACCACGACTACAACAACAACCACAACAACCACTACCACGACTACAACAACAACCACAACAACCACTACCACGACTACAACAACAACCACAACAACCACTACCACGACTACAACAACAACCACAACAACCACTACCACGACTACAACAACAACCACAACAACCACTACCACGACTACAACAACAACCACAACAACCACTACCACGACTACAACAACAACCACAACAACCACTACCACGACTAAAACAACAACCACAACAACCACTACCACGACTACAACAACAACCACAACAACCACTACCACGACTACAACAACAACCACAACAACCACAACAACCACTACCACGACTACAACAACAACCACAACAACCACTACCACGACTACAACAACAACCACAACAACCACTACCACGACTACAACAACAACCACAACAACCACTACCACGACTACAACAACAACCACAACAACCACTACCACGACTACAACAACAACCACAACAACCACTACCACGACAACAACAACCACAACAACCACTACCACGACAACAACAACAACCACTACCACGACTACAACAACAACCACAACAAACACTACCACGACAACAACAACAACCACTACCACGACTACAACAACAACAACAACCACAACAAACACTACCACGACAACAACAACAACCACTACCACGACTACAACAACAACAACACACAGTCGGAGGAGCGATGGAGACTGAGCGGATTGGAGGCGACATACTCGATGACGTTGTCTACGATCGAGCCCCTGATCCCTGTGTTGTTGTTGTTGTGGGTGTTGTTGTAGTTGTAGGTGTTGTTGTTGTGGGTGTTGTTGTAGTTGTAGGTGTTGTTGTTGTGGGTGTTGTTGTTGTGGGTGTTGTTGTAGTTGTAGGTGTTGTTGTTGTGGGTGTTGTTGTTGTTGTGGGTGTTGTTGTTGTGGGTGTTGTTGTAGTTGTAGGTGTTGTTGTTGTGGGTGTTGTTGTTGTGGGTGTTGTTGTTGTGGGTGTTGTTGTTGTGGGTGTTGTTGTTGTTGTGGGTGTTGTTGTTGTTGTGGGTGTTGTTGTAGTTGTTGTGGGTGTTGTTGTTGTTGTGGGTGTTGTTGTAGTTGTTGTGGGTGTTTTTGTAGTTGTTGTGGGTGTTGTGGGTGTTTTTGTAGTTGTTGTGGGTGTTTTTGTAGTTGTTGTGGGTGTTTTTGTAGTTGTGTGGGAGTTTTTGTAGTTGTTGTAGTTGTTGTGGGTGTTTTTGTAGTTGTTGTTGTGAATGTTTTTGTAGTTGTAGTTGTTGTTGTGGGTGTTTTTGTAGTTGTTGTGGGTGTTTTTGTAGTTGTTGTGGGTGTTTTTGTAGTTGTTGTGGATGTTTTTGTAGTTGTAGTTGTTGTTGTGGATGTTTTTGTAGTTGTTGTTGTTGTGGGTGTTTTTGTAGTTGTTGTGGGTGTTTTTGTAGTTGTTGTTGTTGTAAATTTTTTAGTTGTAGAAATATAGTAATGGCTATTTCAGTTACAGTTGGTGGAAAATGTACACTGTGGGTGTTGTAGTTTTAGATATTTTTCATTTGTATGCTTGTGTTTTAGTTATCCTAAACGATGTTGTAGTTGTGGTTGTTTTGTTTTGGGTGAAGTAGTGTCGAAAAGCGAAGTTGAACAACAACAACAACAACAACAACGACAAAACAACAACTATCCAACTGTAGGTGGGATAGGCGATCTCGAGAAGGTAATACCACGTGCTTAAGGTGGGATCTGCCAATGGTCATGATGATGATGATGTAATGATGATGATGATGATGTAATGATGATGATGATGTAATGATGATGATGATGATTAGAGAAATACGAAAGTTTGGCTACAGTTTTATTTTTTGCGCAGAAACTATTAATTTTTTTAGTTTCGGCCGAAATTAAAAAATAAGTTTTGGTCGGTCTCTAGCGATGATGATCTCTTATTTATTTATTCATCCGTTCATTTTAAAATCAATTCATCGACTCATTCACTCATCCGTGCATTCATCCTTCACTCACTCATCCATGCATTCATCCTTCACTCACTCATCCGTGCATTCATCCTTCACTCACTCATCCGAGCATTCATCCTTCACTCACTCATCCGTGCATTCATCCTTCACTCACTCATCCGTGCATTCATCCTTCACTCACTCATCCGTGCATTCATCCTTCACTCACTCATCCGTGCATTCATCCTTCACTCACTCATCCGTGCATTCATTCTTCACTCACTCATCCGTGCATTCATCCTTCACTCACTCATCCGTGCATTCATTCTTCACTCACTCAGCCGTGCATTCATCCTTCACTCACTCATCCGTGCATTCATCCTTCACTCACTCATCCGTGCATTCATTCTTCACTCAATCAGCCGTGCATTCATCCTTCACTCACTCATCCGTGCATTCATCCTTCACTCACTCATCCGTGCATTCATTCTTCACTCACTCATCCGTGCATTCATCCTTCACTCACTCATCCGTGCATTCATCCTTCACTCACTCATCCGTGCATTCATCCTTCACTCACTCATCCGTGCATTCATCCTTCACTCACTCATCCGTGCATTCATCCTTCACTCACTCATCCGTGCATTCATCCTTCACTCACTCATCCGTGCATTCATCCTTCACTCACTCATCCGTGCATTCATCCCTCACTCACTCAGCTTGCACGAAACCAACTCGGCAACCAGAGTCATCGCCTGGTTGAACTTCTTGTGCACCTGCCGTCAATGCATGCATGAAGGGATGGATGAATGGTTGGATGAATGGTTGGATGAATGGATGGATGAATGGTTGGATAGATGGATGAATGGATGGAAGAATGGTTGGATAGATGGATGAATAGATGGATGAATGGATAGATGAATGGATAGATGAATGGATAGATGAATGGATAGATGAATGGATAGATGAATGGATAGATGAATGGATAGATGAATGGATAGATGAATGGATAGATGAATGGATAGATGAATGGATAGATGAATGGACAGATGAATGGATAGATGAATGGATAGATGAATGGATAGATGAATGGATAGATGAATGGATAGATGAATGGATAGATGAATGGATAGATGAATGGATAGATGAATGGATAGATGAATGGATAGATGAATGGATAGATGAATGGACAGATGAATGGATAGATGAATGGATAGATGAATGGATAGATGAATGGATAAATGAATGGATAGATGAATGGATAGATGAATGGATAGATGAATGGATAGATGGATGGATAGATGAATGGATAGATGAATGGATAGATGAATGGATAGATGAATGGATAGATGAATGGATAGATGAATGGATAGATGGATGGATAGATAAATGGATAGATGAATGAATGGATAGATGAATGGATAGATGGATGGATAGATAAATGGATAGATAAATGGATAGATAAATGGATAGATAAATGGATAGATAAACACAACTACACACGCACAACCTGCTCAATGGGGATGAAGTCAGTGTACTTGTTGTTGTTGTTGTTGTTGTTGTTGTTGGGGAGGTCAGCCATGACGGACAAGGCGTTATTGAAGGTGTCGACGTTGGGTCTCACATGTGTCTCTTGCATCAGCTTCAAGACGTCCTAGCCGCCGTTTGTGGTCGAGAAATCACACACACACACACACAAACGCACGCACGCATGCACACACACACACACGCACACACACACACACATATATACATGCACGCACGCACGCATGCATACACACAAACACACACAAAAGACACACAAACGAACAATGATAAAGTCCCAGGCGTCCTGATGATGATGCTTGATGCGGGGAGTGATCGACAAGATGGCGTTGTGTACTGATACATCCACTATGTATGTATGTGTTTTGATATTTATGTTTAGTATGCGTTTTTGCATGTATACAATACAAATATACATACAGAAGAATGCATTAAAAAATTAAAAAATTATATAAATTGTATATTATATATAAATAAATATTTTGTAGAATGTATATTGTACTAATAGAAGTAGGTGTGTGTATGTGTGTGTGCGTATGAAGTTGGTTTTTGCGTGTGAATGTGTGTGTGTGTGTGTTTGTGTGTGTGTTGGTGCACAGAGTGATTGGCTGGTGATCGAACCTCTGGCCTTGGTCTCCATCACCTTGATGTATTCCTCGAAGGCCATGTCGTAAGCCTTGAACTGGTAATGTAACAATGTCTTAGTGTTTCTATGTAAAGATTGTTACATAGAAGAAGTTACTGCATGATGATGATCAAGTAAAGTGACTATACTTTTGGATACCCTTGATTTTTCAAGCTCATTTTATGGTAAGTGCGAGAAAAAAAGTTTGTTAAAATGAAACTTTTCTAGGATTTTTACATGTTGTCTCCATCCATCCATCTATGCATTCTTTTCCTTGCCCATCCACTAATTAATTCTTGGCATCCCCTCATTCATATATCCATCCATCTACTCCCTCATCCATCCATTCATTCATCCATCCATCCATCCATCCACCTTGCTTCTTCCCTTGATGATGGAGCCAATATTCCTACTTGAGGGATTCTCTATGCCCTTGTATATGCTCTCTGCAGGCCCCTCCAGTCTGTGTGTGTACGTGTGTGTGTGTGTGTGTGTGTGTGTGTGTATGTGTACGTCCGTGTCTTTGTGTGTGTGAATGTGTACGTGTATGTGTGTGTGTACGTGAGTGTGTGCATTTTTATGCATATGTGCGTATAAGAGAATATTCAAAAAATAAAACTCAAGCTCTGTGCGTGAAACAAGAAACAATACATCCCCACGACCCCCTCTCCCCCTCCCACCCACCTCCATCCGATCATCTCTCGACCACCCCTTCCTCTACCTCCATCACCACCACCCCTCCCTCCATCTCCTCCTTCTCCTCCTCCACCCTCCTCCTCCTCCGCCTCCAATGCATCCATGTAGAAGCGGGTCTCGAGGGCTGGTGCCTTGGCGACGGCATCTCCATTGCTGTAGCACAAGAGATCCAGCAGATCGTCCAGTAGTTCTCTTGGAATGGCTACTCCTGTGGTGGTCGTGATGATGATGATTGTGATTCTCGTGATCATGATGATTATGATTCTCACGATGCATTGACGCGACACCACACACCATGCCCCCTCTTCTACCCACTATTTACTTCCAACCCTTCAGCAACTACCCCCCCCCCCCCACACCTTCGTCTAGCGTCCTCTTGTAGGCAGCGAAGGACTCGAGGGGCTGTAACATCTGCACCAACTCTCCCAACTCCTCCACCACGTCTGTCTTGGGAGACCTCCCTGCTGCTGCTGGTGAAAAGTCCTGAATGTGGTTTTGGTGGTGGTGGTGATAGTATGGTTTTGGTGGTGGTGGTTGTGGTGATGGTTTTGGTAGTGGTCGTTCTAGTGGTGGTTGTGGGGGTGTTGTTAGTGATGTTGTTGTATTGATATTATTTGAATCCTTTCAAACAATAATGACGCTATTAATAACCTACTACTAACAATATAAATGATACTAATAATAATAAATGATGATAATTATAATAATAATAAGAAATGATGATAATTACAATAATATTGCTAATAATAATTAATAAATTAATACTAAATATCTGATAACAAAAGCATCACCTTGATGACGGGAAAGGATGTGTCATGGGCAAAGAGGTTCGGGTAGTTTTGCATGACGTAGCGAGCAGCATTACGACCTGACTGCGTCGAGAGTGCAGCTACTTTCTACGTAACCGTGACATTTGTTTGTTTATTTATTTAATATTTAAAAGATTATTAGGAAAAAAAAATTATTGAGTTAATATTAAATTATATATTTAAATTCGAACATATATTTTTCCCTTATTATTGTGATCTTTAATTAGAAGCTTTAAAAGCTCATTTGCTTGCCTTGGCGCCATATTAAATAAACGTAATCATCATCATCATCATCAGAATGTGAATAAAAAGCCAGCCTTGTCAATGCCACTGGTTGGGATGAGAAAGGGATCATCCAGGAACTGGTAATAAGTGCCACCATAGTCCTTCAAGGGGATTCAAAAGTTAAATTATTCAACTTATATATTCACATTCCTATTATCATAATAGTATTATGAAATAGTTACTGAGACTTTATAATTTACTTTTGATTAGTTTATTTTATTATTAATGATATTGATTAAAATATTATTTTTTTAAAATAGATATAAATTGAAATAGTATTTTTTTAAATAGATATTTACCGTTTTCACTGTTGATGCTAGTTCTTTAAGAATGGTCAAATTGTCCCTACACATTTTAAAGGGAAAAATTAATTTTATTATATCAATGTTTTGTTAATTTGAAAATTATTTTTAATTTAAAAATACCTTTTTAGTCTTTTTGGTATTTGTGCAGTACTGTTTTTTCTAACAAACTGGAGATTCCTTGAAAATACATAAATACATTAGATTTGCAAAGCTTAAATTGTGAAAAAAATTTAATAACGTAGTTTGTTTAACGCATTTAATAATCTAAAAGGTACCTTTTGAGAACACTTATTATTAAGTTGTGTACTAAGATAATGGTCATTTTAATTAAATACTTTCAAAGTTATCACTTAATATCGTTATGAAGACAAGTATTTATTTTTTTACTAATGTATTTTACAAAATAATCAAAAATTATATACTTTTTTATAAACTTTGTAATTTTATTTTTTGTCATGTTTATAACTAGAAGAAAGTTATGTTTTACTTTTAAAATGTCTGAAGTCTTTGCTAATGATAAAATATAGTCCGTGTATAACTTATGTTTGAGAAAGACTAGAATTAAAGCTTAATTAATAGGCTAATATTTCATCAATTAGAAATTTTATATTTCAGATTTTGAACCATGTCTAGTAAAACCAAGTCAAAGTCTAAAAAAACTGGAGAAAAATGGAAAAACAAGTTGGATTTTTTGAATGATGTTGATGAAGAAAGGAAAAAGGAGCTTTTAGAAGAGACAACTGAAGAGTTAGTAGCTTACCAATTTGTATTTAGATTATATTAAGACAATTTAGGCTCCTTGGAAGAAGTCTATGAAGTTCAAATGTGAAAAATGTCTTATAAGGCCCAGAAAATCCATTATCCTATTTTTCAAAAATTAAAATAAAATTAATCGAATATTATGCTTTGATTAAATTGGAATCAATTATACAACTATTTTCAATTGCAGGCCTATTGCAGAGGTGAAAACCGGCAAAAAGGGTAAAAGAAACAAGGAGAAGAATGCCACAGGAGATGTGCTAGGTGAAAAGAAAGAAGTGGAAGTTATCGCCAAGTCATTGAAGAAAAACTTGAAGGTTCCAGACAATGAAAGTGATTATGATGATGGCTATGAAAAGCCAAAGAAAGAAGAAGATGAGGATGAGGATGACAGAGTCTATGACATTGATGATGATGCTAAGCCAGGTTTTTATTTTAAAGCTAGAATTTTTTATACTGAAAATAAATTGGAAGCATAATAAATTGTTCACTCTAGAATTCACCAACTAAAAATTGAATTTACTTTTAAGCATTGAAATAATTGAAAGGATCAATTCATAAACCTGACAGTTATTTTAATAAATCAGTTACAGAGCTAAAAGTAGAGGAGACTGAAGTGAAGAAATCAAAGAAAGAACTGAAGAAGGCAAAGAAAGCTGTGAGTTTTTGATGCCTCCAGTGAATCCTCATTGTCATGTTTGTCACTCTCTAATTTGACTTTTTCTTTTTCAAGCACTTACATTTCTGTCCTTTTTTCTTTTTTTTGTTTCTATTTCCCACTTTCCTTCAACACCCATCCAACTTCACCTCCAACACTTCTTCACACCGAAACCCTCCACACCATCTCTCTCCTCCAAACAACATCCTCTTCTCAACCACCCCTTCAACCCCATCACCACCCCCTTTTTTCCTTCAAACCACGCAGGAGCAGTTCAAGCAGGAGTTGGCAATGGCGACTGACACTGACAACTTCGCGCTCTCCCAGGCCGAAAAGTCGTCTGCCAAGGCGGGAATCCTCGACAACACGCAAGACATCAAGGTGCTTCAGAAGGGATGGCTAGGGTTTCTATGACGGCAGTGTGGGTTGATAAATTTTATAATTAGTATTTAATAAAAAGTAATGCTTAAAAAATATGTAAAAATTGAATATTCGTAGAATTGGGGCTTGAAAAATCATGAAATAACTAAATTTAAACTTGAAAAAGCAGAAAATAAATAATTTAAAGCTTGAAAAATAACTAAAAAATTAAATCCTTAAAAATAAAATTAATACTTAAAAACAATAAAATAAATGATTTTCCAAAATAATATTTTAAATCGCCAGGTGGAGTCGTTTTCGATCTCAGCAAAGGGCAAGGAGTTGTTTGTGAATGCCAGTCTGCAGATCACGAATGGTCGCAAGTATGGTCTGGTTGGACCCAATGGGTGAGTGGAATGGATGGATGGGTTGATGGGTGGGATGGGTTGGATGGTGGGTGGTGGATTGGATTTAGATTGGTGGTGAAAAATTTAATGGATGGATTGGTGAGTGAATGGATTGGGTGAAAGGGTGGATAAATGGATAGATGGATTGGTTAATGGATGAATAGATTGATGGGTCAAAAAAAGGTAGATGGTCAATCCAAGCACTCAATCCCAATACAGGCATGGCAAGACGACGTTGCTGAAACACATAGCTTCCAGAAAACTCAACATCCCCTCCAACATCGATGTGCTCCTGTGCGAGCAAGGTTCACTAAACACACACCCACACACACATACACACACACACCTTCCTTCTTCACACACACACAAACACACACTCAACCTTCCTTCCCCACACACACATACACACAAGCCTTTTCCCTTTCCACACACAGACACAAATCCCCCACCCCCCACACACACACACACACACACACACACACACACACACACACACACACACACACACACACACACATACACACTCACCCATATACATACATACATACATACATACATACATACATACATACATACATACATACATACATACATACATACATACATACATACATACATACATACATACATACATACACTTACACACACACACTCACACATACAAACACAAACCCCCTTTCCCCACACACACACACATAAACACACGCATACGCACAGAGGTACAGGCAGACGAAACGAAGGCGATTGACGCGGTGTTGAAGGCGGACAAGAAGAGGCTGGCATTGATGCAGGAGTGCAAGCAGTTGGAGACGCTGGATGCAGACTCCGATCGATTGAAGGAGGTTTGTGGGGGCAGGGGAGGGTTGGGAGAGGGTGGAAGGGGGGGAAGGGGGTAGGAGGTTTGTGGCGAGGGGGGAAGGGGGAGGTTTGAGTGGGTGGAGGGGAGTGGCTTGTGAGTGGAAGGTGGGGTTGGAAGTTTGTAGGTGGGTAGAGGTAGATAGATGAAAAGATTAGTTATAAATTGATGAAGAATTTAAAGATGGCTGGCTTTGAAATGAGTGGCATGAGAATATAACGTGTTTTACTTCGGACAGGATTCAAAAATATAGTATAATTTATCATACACCTTCCACCATTAAAAACCATTATTATAATCTTCCACCCTCTCTTCTTCTTCACTTCTCCTTTTTTCCTTTTTTTTCACCCCTTTTTTCCATCTATCTTCCATCCCCTCCCTCCCTACCTCCCTACCTCCCTCCCTACCTACTTCTTTTCAATCCTTATCCCCACTACCTCTTTACACCCACGCCCTCTCCTCCCACCACCACCTTCCTACACCCCATCCCTGCCACACCACCCAGGTGTACGAGGAACTCCAACTGATCGGGGCAGACTCGGCCGAACCACGGGCACGCAGGATCCTCTCGGGCCTGGGCTTCACGAAGGCCATGATGGAGAGGCCCACCGTGCAGTTCTCTGGAGGATGGAGGATGAGGGTGTCGCTCGCTAGGTGGGGATGGGGCTTGCTTGGGCGATGGTTACGCTGGTTGGTTATTTGGGATGGGTCTGGAGATGCGTTGTGGATAAGTGAGTGTGTGGGCTTTTGGGATTAGGTGCATGTGTGGGTTGATTGGGAATATGTGGAGGCTGGTTAGGTGCGTGGGGGGTTTGTTGGTTGGGTAGGGTTGGGCTGGGGGCGTGGGTGGTGGTTGGGATAAGGAGGTTTCTTGGTAAATAGGTGGATGGTTAGGGTTAGATGAGGGTTTGTGGGTGGGTGTGTGTGTTGATTGGGGATTGGTGGTGGATGGAGAATGAGGGTGTCCCAGGCTAAGGGTGGTTGGAGATGGGTGAGTGGTTGTTTGGTGGGTTGTTGTATGGTTGGGGATGAGTGATTGGTTGGAGATGGATGGGTGTGTGGGATTCTCGATGGGGAGCTGGTTTGTTTTTAATTAGAGTGGTGTGGATTAATTGGTCATTACGGATCCATTCAACACATTCACTACTCTAGCTTGGTGTACAAACACATACACAAAGCAGACATACCCATCAACCCCCTGGACATATTGTCCACCCCCTCGAAAACATTTTAAAAATTATGCAAAGGGGTTCGGGTTTATACCCCCCAGCTAATTTCCACATTTTAAAATTAAATTTAAATGCCACTCACACTCCTCTCCACCCACCCACCCAGGGCTCTCTTCATCGAGCCAACCCTCCTCCTCCTCGATGAACCCACCAACCACCTCGACCTCAACGCAGTCATTTGGCTCGATAAGTAATAATAATCATAATCATCATAATCATAATAATCATAATCATAATAATCATAATAATCATAATCATAATAATCATAATCATAATCATAATAATCATAATCATAATAATCATAATCATAATAATCATAATCATAATAATCATAATCATAATAATCATAATAATCATAATAATCATAATCATAATAATCATAATGAAAATCATTTATATAGCGCTAGGGAACGCAACAGAAGCGCTCAAGCTGGTGTTGCATGGGTGGAATGATTGATTGTGTTTTCTTGTTGTTTAGAGTGTGTTATTTATTTATTTATTCACCCATCTATTCAATTAACCAGCTTATCACTTGTCTATCCATCCATTTATTTATCCATCCACCCATCCATTCATCTCTCCCACCCATCCATAAACACCACCACCCATCCCATCCACCACCCAACCCACCCATCAACGCACCCATCCATCCCATCCATCCATCCCTAGTTACCTGCAGGGATGGAAGAAGACCTTATTGGTTGTGTCGCATGACCAGAGTTTCCTGGACAACGTCTGCAGCGACATCATCCACCTAGACCAACAAAAACTCTTTTACTACAAGGGAAACTATGGTTTGTGGGGGGTTGTGGATGGGTTGTGGATGGGTTTGGGTGGTGATGGTTTGGGTGGGGATGTGGAGGGGGGTTGACGTGGTATGGATGGGGTTGTGGAGGGTGGAGGCTTTATTGAAGGGGTGAAGAGAAGGAGAGGTGAATTGTTGATAGTTAGATGAACGGATAGACGAGTGTGCAACGGCTCTCGATATGACCATTGATTGATGGTCCTAGCTTCGAGTGGAAGCCATTAAATGCAACGGAAAAGCTTCAGCCCATGCATGCAACCATCGTGCAACCATCATGCATCCACCATGCAACCACCATGCAACCACCATGCAACCATGCATGCAACCACCATGCAACCACCATGCAACCACCATGCAACCACCATGCAACCATCATGCATCCACCATGCAACCACCATGCAACCACCATGCAACCATCATGCATCCACCATGCAACCACCATGCAACCACCATGCAACCATGCATGCAACCACCATGAAACCAACATGCAACCATGCATGCAACCACCATGCAACCACCATGCAACCATCGTGCAACCATCATGCAACCACCATGCAACCACCATGCAACCATCATGCATCCACCATGCAACCACCATGCAACCACCATGCAACCACCATGCAACCATGCATGCAACCACCATGCAACCACCATGCAACCACCATGCAACCATCATGCAACCACCATGCAACCACCATGCAACCATCATGCAACCACCATGCAACCATGCATGCGACCACCATGCATCCACCATGCAACCACCATGCAACCATGCATGGCAGCGGTCTTCAAGAAGATGCTGGTGCAGAAGAGGAAGGAGCAACTGAAGAATTACGAGAAGCAAGAGAAGAAACTTCGCGAGTTGAAGGCGTCAGGCAAGTCAGCCAAACAAGCCGTCAGTTTGCATTCGGGATTCTGCCGACTTTTTATTTTTTCTCTAGTGCCTTTTATACTTTTTA
Organism: Piscicola geometra; assembly: GCA_943735955.1. Lineage (NCBI taxonomy): Eukaryota > Metazoa > Annelida > Clitellata > Hirudinida > Piscicolidae > Piscicola > Piscicola geometra. Next base: position 7,809,106 of record OX030958.1, on the reverse strand, counting down.
AACGGGGTTCGTTTGGTTTATAGTTTTATTTATTAGTTTATTATTGTTTTTTATTAAGAATGTTTATTCATTTATTTTGGAATCTTTTTCTAGCAATTTATCATCTTGCTATACTAACTTTCAATTTTCACAAAACTACTACACACATTGTGTAACTAAGTAACCCCATCTCCATAACCACTCCTTCTATCAACCCCCCTTCCTCCATCAACCCTAATTCCCTTAAACCATTTTTAACCAACCCCTTTCAACCCTTTTCCCTCTCTCTTCAGTTCTTCCTATCTCAACCCACTTCCTTTTTTCTCTCATTTTCAGCCTTTACTTTTCAAAGCCATCCCACCAATTCTCCTCTCAACCCTCCCTCTGCTAGGAAAAATCGCAAAAAGAGGTTTTATCGCGGAAAGTGAACAAGGGGGTGGGTGCGAAGAAGGGGGGAGGGGGTGACGAAGACACGGGTCCCCAGGAGTTGCTGGCCAAGCCAAAGGAATACACCGTCAAGTTCTCATTCCCCAGCCCAGCGCCCCTCAACCCTCCCATTCTGGGAATATATTGTTGGTTGGGTGGTATGGTTGCGCTGGGGATTGGTTTAGGATAGTTGGTTGATTGGGTGGGTGGTTGGTTAGGTTGGTTCAGTGGTTGGGTGGTGTCATTATATAATCGGTAACATAAATTGGACTTTCTAATTCTTCACTTTCGTCACTAACATCATCATCATCTCCATCATCATCTTTTCCATCATCTCCATCATCATCATCAACATCATCATCTTCTCCATCATCATCATCATGACCACAGCGGCAACTTTCGGCTATGGCTCCCAGAAACCTCTGTTGAAGGATGTCGACTTTGGAGTGGACATGAACTCTCGAGGTTGCTAAATATAGAATTATAATTATTATGAATAAATTATAATAATGAGAATAATAAAAATTAATAATATTAATTATAAAAAATAATATTATTAATTATAAAAAATAATATTAATTATAAAAAATAATATTAATTATAAAAAATATTAAATAATAATCATCATATTATTATAAATAAATTATAATAATAAGTATAAAAAATTAAGAAAAATAATAATTCTAATAAATAAATTTTAAGAAAAATAATAATTCTAATAAATAAATTATAATAATAATTATTATAACAAATAAATAAAAATAAATATTTTTTTAGTGGCGATTGTGGGCAACAACGGGGTGGGCAAGAGTACCCTGCTGAAGCTGCTCATCGGAGAGTTGCAACCGGTCTGTCTGACGTCATGATGATGATGATGATGATAATGATAATGGGGGTGATGATGATGATGATGATAATTATAATAGTAATAATAATAATATTACTAAAAAGAAAATTGAAAACATTCAACATTTTTTTAGTTTATTCTTTTTCCAAGCTTTTAATCGATCTTTACGAATAGTGAATCCTTTTCTCTACAGAACATTGGTGAATGCAGGAAGAACCACAGACTGGTTGGTGCTCGTTTTGGAGTAGCCTCACAGTATCACCCTCCAACTCCATTTTATCATCAATCTCCCAATTATCTTTCGTTACTTTTCACCACCATACCACACCATCACCACCATCACAAACTATCACCGTCATCCCACACCATCACCACCATCATTGCCATCCCAAACCATCATTGCCATCCCACATTATGCACCACCTTTCCACCCCATCCACTACCATAATTACTATGCACCATCCACCTTACAACACCACTCACCCTACATCACCATCCAATACTTTTTTTCCAACCACCTTCATCCAACCTACACCACCACCACCATCCACCCTACACTCTAGTCCACCACCATCCACCCTACACCCTACACCACCATGAACTTTACACCAACACTTATCACTATCATAAACACCACCACTATCATCACCCTTCACCACTATCATCACCACTATCACCACCACCACCCACCCAACACCACCATCACAGAGGATTGGCAAGTACAACCAACACTCAGCTGACCAGCTCGATGTGAATGTCTCTTCTGTGGAATACCTAGTGGTTTGTTGCTTTCTTTTGCCCATTCACCTATTTGTAGTTAATTATCATTAAAAGCGCACAATTAGTATGCATTTACTCATCTATTTTGAACACTTCCCCAAAAACCCTCAAACCTGACAAAAACATCGGACCAGAACAAGTTCAACATGGACTACCAAGACTCGCGCAAGATGTTGGGCCGTTTCGGGCTTCCTTCATATGCGCACACTATTGCCATCAGGGACCTCTCGGGCGGTCAGAAGGCCCGGGTTGCTTTCGCTGACCTCTCGTGCAGCAAGCCTGACATCCTCGTCCTGGTTGGTGTTTTTTTGGGTCTTTTTTTCGTTCTTTTTGGTTCTTTTTGGGTCTGTTTCTTTTTAGTTATTTCTTTGCTTTCTATTATTCCGTGTATTATCTATTTTGTTTTTTTTTCATTTATGAGTTCATTGATTAATCATCTATCTATTACTTAAACCGTCTTTCTCTGTATCCATCTTTCTATTCATTCATCCCTTTATCCATCCTCCTATTCATCCATCATTTTATTCATCCATCCTTCTATTCATCCATCCATCCATCCATCCATCCATCCATCCATCCATCCATCCAGGATGAGCCGACTAACAACCTGGACATCGAGTCCATTGAGGCCCTAGCAGACGCCATTAATGAATTCACCGGAGGTGAACAATGCATGTGAATGAGACATGAATTTAATTTATATTTTAAATTCTGCGCTATAGAATGTATTATTTTATTATTTATTTATTTTTAAATATCGCTCACTACTCATTTGTTTTTTTTAATTTATTATTTCATTAATTCAAATTTTCACACTCATTCATTACTTTATTCACTTTTTTCCTCTTTTCATCCATCCTCCACCATCCATGACTTTATTACACCCATTTCCTCACACCACAACACACTCCACCTACTCCACCACCGACTCCATCCACCATTCTACCACACTCTTTTATCTCATACATTATGCACCACTCACTTCACAATACTCCACCAATCACTCACCCACAACCACCTATTCCAGCACACAAACCATGCACCACTCTCACCTACCCACATCACCCACTTCCCAACCGACAACTACCCACATCATTCTCACTCCACCTACACACACACTCCCCAACACCACACACCACTCTCACACAACCCACTCCACACAACACTTCCACCACACCCACACACCACTCCCACACACCACACATCCACCACATCCACAACCCACCCACCCGCACAGGTGTGGTAATAGTCAGTCACGACGAGAGTCTCATCAGAGCGACCAACTGCCAGCTCTGGGTCGTCGAGGAGTGCAACATCGTCGAGATCGAGGGAGACTTCGATGACTACCGATACGAACTGCTCAGCGCTCTGGGCGAGAATGTCGTCGTCAGGCCCGCTAACGAAGAATGATTTGTTGATTTGATTGAGCGGTTGTGAGCGGGGGATGGTCGATGGCGCTCGATAGGTTGTTTTTGGGGGTTTGGAGAGTGATTTAATTGGTGCTTAAAGGGTGGCTTATTGGGTGATTAAGAGATGGTACATTGAATTTAGAGATGGTTCAAGAGGTTTAGAGATGGTTCAAAGGGTTCAAGGTATTGTTTAAAAAGTTCGGTTGGTGATAGATTCGTATTTCAGAGTTAATTAGGTAAATTATTTGGCCTTGCTAAAAATAATATGCATATTATTTTAACGTAATTTTAATTAAATTTAAATAAAACAAGCTTTAAAATGATTTAATTCTAAAAATATTTTTTTCCACTTTTCTTGATTACTTTCTGAAAGTTTTAGAAAATATCGAATAAAACCCTTGAAACATACTTTTAGTAAAGTGCTGCAAAGGAGCATAGAACTGAAAAGAAGTTAATTCGCACGTTATGTTTCTCCGTCTACGAGCTGTTATGCCTAACTATTTATTTTGTAAAATTCATGTTTCTTGAGATATAACATTTTATTAAATTCATTCAAACAACTCACAAAAAAGATGTCCGACGCCGAATGGGGTGGTTACTTTTTCGTGATCCTTCTTAAAGCTGTTCAAATTAATTGCTTAGATTTTTGAGAAAACTTGATGTATTTTATCAGATTTACAATTTAATAATTATATTCTATAAAAATAAACCTAGATGCTGAGGATTTCGAACCAAACTTGAATGTAGTGAAGACTGACAAATGGGAGGGAGAGGATGAAGAAGACGCAGTCAAAGTCATTAAGACCTTTTATTCCTGAATCATTTTTTTATTAAATAAAGTTTATTCGGCAATATTTTTGTATAATATACTTTTTTAATCCTACCTTATATTACAAATTTTTTACAATTAATTAAACTTTAAAGTTGTTCTTTTTTAGGACAATTGGGATGATGATGATGATGAAGAAGAAAAAGAAGAGAAGGAAGAGGTCCAAGGTAGATTCTGATTATTTTTTCCATTAATTTTCTTAATTTAGCATGTTATATTACACAATCTTTCATTTCATAAAGTTTTCATTTTGTTTCCACTAGTGGTCATAAAGAAAAAGAAAACCCTGAAGGAGAAGATAGCGGAGAGAGAGGCTGCCAAACAGAAGGAGCTCGAAGAGAAGTTAGAGAAACAAAAGAAGGTGTGTGTGTGTGTGTCTTTATATACGTTTTCCAAGTCAATTATTTGTCATATCTTTAACCAATAATGTAACTATAAACATCATTAACATATTCAACCCCTTTAGCAACAGCAACAACAATACTGATTCCCTTCAGGAGTTGGAGAGGAGCGATGCAGAGTGGGTGCAGGCGGAGAAGGAGCGAGTGAGGAGGATCCAGGAAGAGGCTGACCTTGAACTCGCCCTCGAGGCATTTGGTGTGTGCTTTGTTGGGGAGAGTTTCGAATAATTATTCAAATTGTATGATAATTATAAAATAAAAATTTTATTAATTATATAGGATAATTATAAGATAATAATTATATTATTTATATATGATAATTTTAAGATAATAATTATGTTAATGCCTGAATTCTCATCCATGTTTACGCCATGTTAATAATATTCATTGTTGTATTGTATTTTATTGGGTTTTATTGTTTTGTATTGCATTGCTCACAGGCCTGAACGAGGACGACTCGAAGAAGCTGGGTCCAATCGAGCAGTCGAGGCCCCAGACCAAGGAGGACTTCAACAAATTCTCCAACCTCCTCTACGACAAAATCATCAAATATAAGGTAAGGCACCAAGTATTAGGCACGCCCAGTATTTAAATGTATAAAATAATTGAGAATGAATTCAAAAAATGGAAACTGGGAAATTTCAATGAAAATAAGCCTGTCATTGCGGAGCTTGAATTGTATTGAAATAATCATGTCTTGTAAGTGAGCAACAGCTTTTCAACACCTGGTTAGTGGGCAGAAGACATTCGACTAGGCGATGAACTTCTTTCATCCATGCCATTTAACTTGAAAACTTGATTTAACTAAAGTCACTAATGCATCGCCACCATTAAACTTACGGCCATAAATAATGCTTTCAAGATTACATTTCATAGGTAAAAAGTGCGTCTTATACATAGTGTTTTCTATTTTTTCCAATTTCATGTAATTTTGTTATTATTATTGTTTAGAATTATTTTAATTATCTTTTTATTTTTCCAATTCAGGATTCCAAATTCTTTGGCCAGTTCATAGAAAATGTCTTTCGTGATTTAGCATTAGGAGGTTATTCTCTTGTTTGCATTTTCCAGGCTTTTATTTTCTTTTCACATTTTATTTGTTACTTGATTAATTCGTTTTTCAGTCTAAAAATACCTAGTGAAATATATCCATTTCAGTCGATCCAGAAGATATAAAGAAATTGTCCGCATCACTTACTGCCTTGTACAACGAAAAATTAAAAATCTCAAAGGTATGAGATTTTATAAAATCATTTATTTCATTTGATTATGAAAAATCATTTAATATATTATTTATTTTTTATTATTAAAAATCATTTATTAGTTGCAGAAAAATAAAAAAACGAAGAAGACGATAGCGGAGAAGAGTGACAAGGACGAATTTGCGGAGTTTGCGGATTATATGTGATTTTAGGCTTTCAAATTGTTAAATAAAAAGATTTTCAAGTATTTATGCGCTTATATTCACTTATTTAGAAATTGAGAAAAATAAATAATGCTTCTATGAAATAGTTTTTTTAAAAGTTGTCGGTTTAAAAAAATTGATGAGGTTAACCTGAAGGGTTCAGTTTATAAACGGTAAAAGTAATGTTTGCAAATGAGAAACGATTGAAAGACAAGTTTCCAATGGTTATAGGGAAAATGCACACCAAAGAAAGCGCGCTGCATGTGGTAAATGCACATTTGAATTTGCGCATTATATTCTGAGCATTGATGGGGTAAACAGCAGAAAGATTTGAAAAAAGTAAAATATTAAAATTTATTTAATTATTTGCAGAAACCTTTAAAAATATATGGATCTGTTTTACATTTCCGCCACAAACAAAGGTTTACGTTGAACTCAGTAATTGTAAACATAAACAGCAACAGCTGATGGCACTTTTTATTTATTTTTCAGGCGTAATTTAAAATAGTTTGCCGAAATTTCAATAGAAAATTGCCGTTTTTTTTAATTGTTAGAGACCAAACATAAGCTGATTAATAAAAATATTAAAAAAAGTGCCATCAGCTGTTGTCATTTATGTTTAAAAATACCGACGTAAACCTTTGTTTGTGGCGGAAATGTAAAACAGATCCAAATTTTTTTTTAATTCTAAAATTATTTTTAACATTTCTAAAAATTGTGAAAAATGAAAAAAAAAAAGTTGAAACAACAATTTATTAACTGATTTTAAAACATAACAATTTATTTAACTTATTTTAAAACATAATTTATTTAACTGATTTTAGAAAATAAAATAAAATATCCATTTTTAAAAAGTAAAAATAAAATGGATAAAACGCAGATCATGTGCAAAAGAAAATGTGAATTTAACACATGCAGCGCGCTTTCTTTGGTGTGCGGTTTATCCACAACGGTTGTAGGTTCACTGCACACATCGCGCTGCATGTGTTAAATGCACTTTTTTTCGCATTTCTTCTTTTTTACAGAAAATACGTTAATTTAGGGTTAAGGTTAGGGTTTTCAGAAAAATCGCATTTTAAGAAGAAATGTGCAAAAACAAATGTGCATTTAACACATGCAGCACGCTTTTGTTTGTGTGCAGTTAACCTATGTATGGTTAAAAAACGGTAATGCTAACAGGCAAAATACAATAATTTTAATTTATAATATATAATTCCTCCATATTACTAGTTAAAATTTTGCTGAAGACTTTTAATGCTCTGACCAGTTTGCTGGTTGCGCCCCTGATCATAACAACCCACATCAATGTCTAAAAAATCTGCCGTTCTTAGAATACCATTGAATGGCATAAATAAAATTATTCTCAAAAAAGCGATTTTTTTCGAATCGAAGAAAAACGATTTTCAAATTATTTTCCACTATAATCATGAGGATTCCCATCATTCCACATTATTGTATCATTTCACAGAAAAATATCAATCCACAAACCAAAACCAGTCACAGCAAAAAACTTTAATATGTTTGACGAATGGAAAAAGTTTACCGGTCAATTGGGAACTTTATTAGTCCAATTTTTTACAAACGTTTTTGTCTCAAAATTTTTTAATTGTTATAAATAAAAATAAGCAATAATTTCGGGAAAAACTAGTGAATGGAAAATTAGGTATTTTTAAAAACTTGAGATTAAATTTTTTTACATATAAATTTATTGTGCGTTTCGCCATCATTTCCTCGACAAATACGAAAAGCTAGTGTTTTTCGCCCTGACTGCCACATCATCAGAACCACATTAGCTACTGTCTAGAAAACCTTTCGTTAATAAAATTTCAATAAAAACCAATAATAACGATGATAGAATGATTTGAAATAAAAAGGCCACACCATCTTGAAACAACTAGCCACCCGTCGCGGGGAAATAAAAATAATGTAGCGTTCAATGATGTAGATGAATATCAAAACAACTTGAGCTGCTTTCGATGCGGATTGAAGAAGCCCTGATGGGATTCTGTATAACAACAATTAATCGAAAGAAAAAAATCAATGCAAAGAAATAAAAATTCATTTATAGAAGAAAATCAATTAAAATAATAATCGTCAAATATTTTTCTATATATATGCTTTAGTTTCCAGCTAAGCTTCATTCCTATCAATTCAGGTGTGTATATTCACATTTATTAATAGTAAATAGAGTATCAGTTTTTCTCATAGCTCTCTCTAATTACATTTTTTCCTCAATATAACCATTCCATTACAGTCATGAACTCCTTCAAGTTGATCGCTTGTCTCGCTTGTGTCCTGGTGGCGTCTCTCCAGGCCAGCGCAGGTTCTTATTCTATTATTTACTTGCATCTCAAAAGACAATTTCTCTTTGTTAATTTATTTGGTACTGATAAATGTATATCGAATTTTTTCGACAGACTGTAAATCGGGTTATTCGTTGTTTGGTGGTAGGTGCTACATGGCTGTTAAAGAGGCAAAAACGTGGAATGATGCCCAGAAGAGTTGTAAAGATACCGGTGGAAACTTGGCAGTTGTTTTAAGCCAAGCTGACACTGATGCTTTGAAGGAGGCTAAGTCACTGCTTGGAGGTATCTATCTATCTATTTATCTATCTATCAAAGTATTTATATAGCGCCATTTAATAAATCTCAATAGCGCTCTGAACATTAATTTCATGACAGTGAAAACAATTACGTTTTCAGCATATTATTAAACATCTTAACCGTTAAACCCGGCTGCCGCAATTGATATATATATATATATATATATATATATATATATATATATATATATATATATATATATATATATATATATATATATATATATATATATATATATATATATATATATATATATATATATATATATATATATATATATATATATATATATATATATATATATATATATATATATATATATATATATATATATATATATATATATATATATATATATATATATATATATATATATATATATATATATATATATATATATATATATATATATATATATATATATATATATACTAAATGACTTATTATAGAGGTCAAAAGACCTACGTGGTTTTTAACTCCCTAAACAGGGATTATCGTTTTATCTATGAATGTCCATTTAGTATTTATATTTTTCCAGATTCTTGTGGCAGCAATTACTGGATAGGAGGCGTGAAATGCAAGAATGCCGTGGCTTGGCCTTCTGTTCTCGTTGATAGCTCCTTCGATTTCAAAGAATGCACGTATTCCGTCGCTGAAACTCCGTATCTGAAATGGAACAAGGGTGAACCAAACGGGGAATCAACTGATGAAGACTGCATAGAATTTTTGAGCAACCAAGAATGGAATGATCTCAAGTGTGATAAGATGAAGTGTGCTATGTGCCAGCAATAGACATCGCTCTATCAAACACCTGTAAAGAAAAGAAATCCAGATCCTCATTGAAAACAGACGATAAACATTTAAATTATGAAAATTAACACATTAATATCATAAATTCAATAAAATATAGTAGTTTTTAACTTAATCTATTTCAGAATTATTTAATAAAATTTCAATGCTCAGTTTTCTGTTTTATTTAGTTTATTTTAGTGGGAATAACGCCTTTCGATCTCTATGAAACACAAGTAAAAAAAAGTTTCTAGGTAAGAAAAAAACGGGGCTTTATTTAACATAAGAAGATTTGGCTCCAATTCAGAAAATAAACGACTCGTGGACTATAACCCTAGGTCGTGGGTTTGATTCCTACACACCCTAGCAGCCTACATTTCATGGAGAGGTAATGATGCCGTCAAAAAAACTAAAACACTGTAAAAAAAAAATGTTTTACGACCCGCTTTCAATTCAAAAACATTACACAATATTGAAGATGGGAAAGAAAATATTGCCCAAACTGATTCAGGAAATGCGGAAAATCTTGTTAACTTTGTAAAATGGAAATTAGGATAATTTTATTATTAAAATGGAGAATATTGACTAAGAAAAAACTTCAGAAGATGAGGAATTCAAACATGATCAGATTAATAAATTATTAAAGGAACTGAATGTATTAGAAGCTGCAGGCTCAGATGGTGTTCATTAAATGGTCTCATCAAAATTAACATATATATTAGACGAACGATTATGTAATATTTATTTCAGTTATTATTTACACTTTCCAACAATTTTCAGTACTCAAATAATGTAAAGCAGAGGCAGATCCAGGGGGAGCATCGGGAGCACGTCATCCCTCTAAAGCTAAATTTTGCTCAATTTTTCAAACGCAATTATTAAGAACTTACACGTTTCTAATTCCTAACAGAAAAAATACTCTTCTTTCAACAACTAAAGGAAACTTTCTATAAAACTAAAACTTTTAGTTTCTTAGGTAGCAGAGAAGAAATTAGCAATGAATTAGGTAATGAATCTTTCAATATGCCATAGGACAATCATATTTTCTCTGGATGGCCATCGGGTCTTTATCTCACGAAATATTTCATATATCAACACAGAACATAGAGATTCCACAAAAATAACACTAACATGTCACAAATTCTGAGAAGAAATAGAGTACCACTAGACCTTAACTACACTTTTAAATCTTTACACTTTTTATATGTAAATTTTTTAAGCCATGACACAGTATATAAAGAACAAATCAGATAGACAAAATAACTCTCGAGCTTTCAGAATTATCCAACCTTCATGGAAAGGATGCAGAAACTGTGTAAAGACAGCTCAAAATCACATCAAGTTTACGTGCGTATCAGTCTGATCTCATTGCATGTATCGAACTGCAAGAACTCTTTTGAGCAACAAGCCTTCAGCCCGAGTTGCATTATATGCTCGATGTTGTTCTGACTCTGCCAGTTACTTTATCAGATGCAGAAAAAGCATTTTCTAAACTTCGGCTTATTAAAATTCGTCATAGGACGACTGTATCTGCATGTCGTTTGCAAAGCTTGTTTGAGAATATCTGCTACCAAAGCCGCTACTGCACTTCTTCCAGTAAATGAAATGGTGAAAAGATTTTCACAAACTGATCGAAACATTATTTTGTAACTGAGAACACATCAAAATTTAGTTAAAACTAAATATTTGAAAAAAAATTATAGACTGTTTAGGATGTCATATCAAAAATATTTTTTTACTTTTTACCTAGTTTAAAAAATGATGACGTAACTTTGAGAATACTATGCAACTTAGTTTGTAGATTTTCTTTTGTATCATTAATAAACTATCTAAATTCTTTATCAATTATAATTGGTTGTTTTTATTTAGCCCATTTACCGCCGCTATCCGAGAAAAAAAGTTAACATGAATTTTACATTCAGACTTGCATTATATGGTTATAAGAATAACTCAAGCAAAATTAAAAACAATTATTTCATAAGTTTTAATGGGACAAAATGTTGCGAAAACGCAACGTGAGCGGGAAGTGTGACATACTTAGGTACAGTAAGAAATCATAAATAAATTGATTCAAACCACTTTTATTAAACAGAAATAAATTTCAATCACAAATATTTCGATAAAATTCAGACTTCTAATTATTTTATTTTTTATAATATTAATATTAATTATTTTAATTACAACAAAGCAATTTATTTAACTTGAATTACAACAGCACTCCTAAACTGTCGTGCTATTTCAAAGACGACACTGACGACGAATGTTATCTTCATTTTAATTTTATATTCAACCTATGAGAGGTTAAAAAATTATATTCTTTCAATAAAAGCTTCAAGCGTGAAGCATTTGCGGTTTGGAATTTTTTATCGAAATATAAAAATCAACATTCATCAACAAAATTCAACTTTTAATTTTAATTTTATAAATTTCATAATAAATTAACGTTAAAATAATAATTTTATTATTATTATAATGACTAGACTTATTAAAAATCATATGAAATCATATTATGTCAAAGTTAAGAAAACGCATTGAAAACGTTTTACAAGTTATTTTGAATATTTAAAAAATTAATTCAAGTATTAACTATCTTTTCACACTGAAATTAAGACTAAATTTGTATAAATATACTAAAAATCTAACGAAAAAATTGAACAATTATCTAAGCGAAGAAAGATTGTTTTGAGAAATTTTTAATGTGAAAAGGATTAAAAGACTATAAATAATAAAATGAAAAAAGTTGAAATTTAACTTATAAAATTAAAATTTAAAATTTATTGTACAAAATATGTGAAAAAAACTCGGTATTTAAACAACAAGAAAATATAAAAATTGATGTTGCAAAACGCAACAGCTGCGGTAAATGGATTAAACAATTATTTTTTTTTACTAAAGTTGATCCCCCTCCAGCATTTTTTGCTGGTTGCGCCCCTGGCTCTGACCAATATTATGGCGAAACTTTTTTATAGAACAATTTCACAATATTTTTAAATTTTCATTTTTAATATTGACAAACTTCAAATTTTTTTCTATTCTGCTGTCTGTTTACCATTTTATTTTATTTTTAATGGTCTGTATCTTTCACAGCCTGACAGACGCAGGCCATGTTACAATGGTTCATATGCGTCAGAGACGCCCTCCACACGACGTACACATCTCTCAATGCATACGTCGCAAACACCGTATCATATAAACTAGGTATATGATAGTAACTATTGTATCATTGATAGTTCACGGTTGTTCGTCAGGGATTCGAACAGGCAACCTTTGAGTCGCAAGTCCGACGTCTACCATCTAAGCCATCCCCGCTTCCATCACTATTACCGTTTATAACATATGCCTTGTTGCTGCACGAAGCAGCAACTTTTTGCAAAATGATAATTAAGTTATAAATGCAACTTTATTTACTTTTTAAGGCATTTAACTGAAAAGAGTAATGTGAAAAACCAAAAGTTAAGTTATGTTTATATTGACTAAAAAGCTGGATTTTCAAACTAATAAACAAATGTTTTTGAAAATAAATGAGTTAATTGATTATTAAAAATTAACTTGAGAATTTTTCCAGCATGGCATCGTTTGCCCCACGAAAGAGAGATTGGAGGAATTACGAAGTGAACTCGCCACTGAACAACCTTCTCAAAAAATCTCCGCTCTCTTCAACCCCCAATAATGCCTTTTGTAATTCCGCCTTTATTAATTTTTTCTTTCATTTCTTCCATTTAGTAATGATTTTTCAGCTGATGCCAATAGCAGCCTTTAAATAGTGAAAAGTATCAAATCTATAATTAAAACACATAATCATTTAAATTATTTGCAAAACAGTCCAAAAAAACAGCAACAACAACTCTTCCAGTCCCAATGGATCTACGGTTTGTCTATTGACATTTCTATTCAAATACAGCGTTACAAATATTGGTATCATAATATGTTGCAATGGATTAAGCGGGTGTATAGTTTGTAAAAATATTAATGAATGAACATAATTTAAAATACAATTTTGTATTTCAAAAGTCTGCAGGTAACAAAGAGCTGAAGTTGAAGAGCGTGGCAGAACCAACCACCATTTGGAAGATCATGGTGGTTTTGCTAATGCACGTGTGCAAGTGGGTGGTGCTTTGGTGGTGCTTTGTTATTGGTGGTGGTAATTAAAAGGGTCGACAAGCTAGGTCGTTTCAGAACTGATAATAATCGAAAATAGTATCAGAGTAAATTATAATTGTACACATAGAAAAAAACTTGATGAGAGTTTTCACGCAAACAATTGATAATGGAGGCATTATACCAAGTCTTATTCAGTCAAGTCTTTAATATTAATAATTCAAAAGTAAAAAAATAGAATTTAAATTAAATAAATAAAATGTGACTCATCAATTCGACAGAAAGATTCTCTTCTTGAACCTGAAGTACAAAATCATCTTTTACTTGTGCGCCACTGTAGCAGTCTCCATAGTCACTGACCACTTTCCCCCACCCACCTCCTCTTTTTCGGATACCAGCTCACTTTTAAACTCTTTTTTCGTCAGGTAAGGTTACATAAAGTCAAATAATTTCTTATTTTAGGGATAAATAAATTGATGTATGATTGCATGGACAAATGCATGGTGAATGGATAGACGAATGCATGCATGCATGGATGAATGCATGCATGGATGAATGAATGCAGGTATGCATGGACGTGGACATGCGCCTTAAATGCCTGTCTCATCTACCTCACGTGGTTGGTCAAGTTGTGGTAGTGGCGGTTTCCATGGGTGTTTAAGTGATGAAATCGGTTAATTAATTTAAATCTTTAAAATATCGAAAAATTACTCTGAGTATGGAAATATTAGCCATAAGGATAACGGTAAATTTAATTTTTTGTTTAAAATATGAATAAATAAAAATCACTATAATTACGCGCTACAAACAAAACAGTAGCGTCTACCACAGCAGCGACTTGTGGCTGATGCACAGCAACCTCACAAGGGTGGTGGTAGCAGCGCTGTGGTGGTGGCTGCAATCGCAACTATCCTCAGCGGTGGCTGAAAGGTGGCTGGGTGGAGTGGATAAAAGTAGTTTAAAGTCTTAGAATCATTTGATTACTCTGAAACATATCATAGTTCTAAGCACCAAACCACCAAACTGACTCAACATTCCCAACATAGATATGGAATCTGCCTTAGCAACATCAGCAGCAGTGCAGACGATTATTTTGAGAAGAACAACGTGCCCCCTGAGAGAATGTCTGCCAGTTTGTGCAATGGAAGGTTCGGGTGGTCTGGGTGCATTTAAACGTTCATTTGAGTTATTTGGAATCATTCAAGCTTTTCATTATTTTGTTTTAATTCACATCTCCAATAACCACGCTTTCTTCAATCATTGCATGAAATAGTTTCAGCATTGCTCTAGCGAATAACTTTTCCAATATATTTTTGTCCCCTTTTAGCAAGAGTTCAAATGATTTTTTCCAACCCGTTCACTTTTCAACTACTGACAACTCAACCACCACCAGATGGATATCATTTTCGATCTCAGACAGAACCTTTGTGATCTTGCACTGCCTCTTAATATCTTTAGAAGAAGCCAAATCTTTGGTCGTATGGGAGAAACTAGCGGCAACACTGGTCAAAAACGAAGGTCATTTGAAGGTCAGCGACGAGAAACTGAGCCACTCCAAGGACTTGTACGTCTGCAATGGAGGCTGGGTGAAGGCGGTGGTGCTTCTGCTCACCCTGACTGTCATCTTTCTCGACGTAGAGTTCATCGTCAGCCTCGTCTACTTCAACAATATGCCGCAAAAACTGATTGCCGTTCTCTTCGCCATCTTGGGCTGGCTCTTCACTTACAAGACCTGGTTCCGCTCCAGACCTGCCCTTATTTCGGATCTTTGGTCGCCTGGTGTGCCAGGAAACAACCACTTCATCGCACTCATTGAACGATGAAGTTTTCTTTAAGATTGTCTGTTTCACGTTCTAAAAATATTCTATATTGATTTTGGATTACATTTGAAATATTATCCTAACGTGTTAAAATATACTTGGCGTGGTTGAAGTTTAAGATAAATCTTCGATTTTATATGTATATGCAAAATTTATCCGACTTTTGAAAAAAAATATTAATAAAGTGCTATCTAGTTATATTTTTATTTTAATAAATGCTCGAATAAATAGAAGGGGTAGATTAGAATAAAACATATTCACTAGGCGTGAAAGTTTATTATTTCTAGCTATAATTTAATAAATTATTAAGCATTTAAATAATTATGAATAATATTGATATAATATTATTATATAACAATTGCTAAATCTTAAGGGTGCATTTTTTCTCTCTTTTGTAATACTTCTTTTTTATTAGATAAATTACAAAGTCTTCTGTGAGAATTCCATTTCTTGAAATAATTTAAGGCCTTTAATCCCCTAAGCTTTATAATTTTTAAATAATAAATTATTAATAATTTTTAAATTACATAAATAATATAATGAAAATGAATCAATGAAACTTTTAAATTTCTATTCCTGGTATAAATTCTGTGCGGGTATTTAATCGAAATGTATGTTCGTTGGCAGTACTTTAAAGCTAGATTTTCGACTTTGGTATGCTTAATTTTTTACTTTTAGTTTATCAGTTAATGTTTAATTCATTAAATAAAATTATTTTAAAACATTTTTCTGGCTTATATAACCACTCATGATAAGCTGCGAAACTTCAATAAACTTTATTGAATAAAGCAATCAGGACCATAGAAGAATCTTGCAAAGCTTCAAAGGTGTTGATTTTTCTAAAAAGTCAAAAATACATTTTAATAAATAATTTATTAACTAATTTTATAAGTTTACGTTTACCAGGAAACTAAATAATACATTTTCTTGTTGCAATAAAAGGGATAAAATAGATCTAAACTTTAGATTCTAAAAGTTCAAAAATAAATATAGATTTATTGATGTGTGAAGGATTTTTCAGTGCATTGTTCGATTGTTTCCTGTTTGAGTTGAGGGCAATATTAATGATTGTTTCTCCATGCTTAAATGATTCGAGAGTATTCTCATCATGCATACCTCTCCATGCTACATCTCTGCAGTCAGTTATGTCTTGTGAACATTTCTATTTATTTAATGAGAATTTATAAAATTAATAGTAGATTTCAAATAATAGAATAATTCATTTTTTAAAGAATCTAAAATTTAATATAAATGAAGCAGTATTATTTATTGATAAAAATGTATTTAATAATCAAGGTTCTTATGTCTCCCATAAATATAAAACTCGTACTCAGATTATATAATTGTCTTATTCAAATTTTAAGTGAAAATATGATTTTCAAGCCTACTCATCTTAAAAGCATTCAAAAACTTGAAATGGTACTTACAATCAGAAGCCATTTTAAATACTTTTAATCACAACTACCTAACCCATTTGAAGGGGATAATCATTAATCTCAATTGAGTAATTAAGCAGGTCATCATTTCTTGAGTGCCCTTTAAATGACAGACTTTCCAATAGACTACTGACTACTAGAAATATGTAGCTGCGAAGACATTGTAGTTTCTTGACTCAGAACTGCAATGATATTAAAAAGGCTTGATGCACTTCTAGTAAGAGAAAAAAGTAATGCACTTAAGTGCATTATAGCTTTAAAAAAATTTAATCAAGTTTTTAATCTTTAAAATTGAATAAAAATTCGTTAAATATTAAAATACATTAGTATTAAATGAATATTCAATTATATTAAAAGCCTAGAATTAATAATTGCTTAAAAACTACTATTTAAATCATTAAAATAAATAAAAGTACAGAAAATGATTAAATACTCTGGTGGTTATAGGGGATATGTTGGGAGTCTTTTGCAACTGTTATTACTGTAACTCAATCTGTTTACAAGGCGCACACATTTATTTTGGATACATTTATTTTCTCTTTTCCCTTCACTTTTCATCACACTGTTCTTTTTGCTTTCCATTTTTAATGCTGGGTTATTTGTTTCCTATGTAAAAACAATATAATTTAGAACATTAAAATATTAAAAATAATTGCATTACTTAGTTAAAATAATAATTAATAGTTATGGGTTTAATTACATCTTTTCTTTTTTCCACTCATTCTTCCTCATCCATCCATCCATCCATCCATTCCATTAAGCATAAGTATGTCACCATAAATTTTGTTCTCATATCAATTGTCATGGTGGTTGGGTGTGATGGTGGTGGTAATGTAAGGTAGTGCCTATGGGGGTGTGGAAGAGTGGGATGTGGTGATGATGATGATCATTGGGTTATATTTGAATGCACACAAACTCACACACACACTTACATAAACGCACACACACTCATGCACTTAAGGATCCAGACATTTAAAGTGTTTGTGAAGCAATAGGTATATGAGCATTTCTTGGATTCTGTTGGTGCTGAAGAGGGTGGTCGTGGTGATGATGATGATGATGATGGATAAGGTGGAGGTGCTGATGATGATGATAGTGTCGTTATAATGAGGTAGGAATAATCACCAAGACACCAACAGCACTATTATGCATGCATATAAAAACATTAATCTCAATCAACATGTTCCCCTGCTACACACACACACACACACACACACACACACACACACACACACACACACACACACACACACACACACACACACACACACACACACACACACACATACACACACACACACACACACATACACACACACACACACAAACGCGATGATGAACTTTTGATTAGGTTTGGATTCATGGGTTGCTTTCGAATGGAAGGCCACTCATTCCCACATGGGCCTCTGTAATTAACTCCGTTGATTGCATTTTAATTGGATTTTTGGATATTTATAACATTAATTATAATAATATGTTAATTAAGTATAATAAATAAGCAATTAAATACTATCAAAATAGCAACAACTTTTATAAGTAAAAAAATTGTTCGCTAGCTTTATTAGTATCTTTGGAATTGTACTTTTCGTACCAGCAGCAACATTTTCTCTTCATCGCAATCCTCACATCATTCGAGATTAACCGAAGCAAGCACGTGTGTGTATAGCGAGGGTATAAGAGGTATCCGATACCACATCGAAGCAACGTCGAGTGCTCTCGAGTGCGATTTACTTGCCTGTAAACCCACGCATATGAAAGCTCTCTTTTTCTATTCCATCAAACTGTCTTCCTTCTGGGCTGTGAGGCGCGAATTGCCTATGAAAGCATTAAGCTGTACCATAAAAACATATTTGTTAATTTATATATCTATCTTTTTTCGGCTTTTTTTATGTTTCCGTTGAATTTTTTGTTGTAAAAAAATGGAAACATTTTGTGCTTTATTGAATCAAATAAACATTGATTTTTTTGAATTCTAGAAATAATCATAACAATTATACAAAAATATAATCACCGTCACTAATATATTAATAATTATCGCATTCATTATCATCATCATCATTTTCATCATCATCATAACTATTATCCTTTACCCATCATCAGCTTGATGATTAGCAACTGTGAAGGAGACGGTTTGACGAAACCACACCAGCAAGACTGCAACAACAACCACAACAACAACAACAACAACAACAAAAAGAGATGCTGCAGCAAGGAGTTATGAAACTACCACTCTTACTACGTTAATAATAACATTAATAATAATAATAATAAATGCAAATAATTTGTTGTTGTTAACTTTGTTTTTTGATCCATCATCATCATCATCAGCATCATCAACTGAGTTTTTAGAAGTGAAAAAATCTATGCAAAAAAAACATATCATTACTCCTTCATTATCAAATCAACAGCTCAACACAACCATTATCACGACCGCCATAATCATCATCATGACCATTTCATCATATTCATAAATCGGCATGAAGGCAGATTCTAAATATTTCCAAAAATGGAATTGGTGTGAATCCTTGTGCGTGTGTGCGTGTGCATCCTTGTGCGCGTGTGTGCGTGAGTGTGTGTATCTCTGATGGAAAAGTGCCCGAAAGAGTTAACAACTTGCGACAAAAACGTCAACCAGCTACAACAACATCGTCACGCACAGCAACAACAACATCGTCACGCACAGCAACAACAACAACATCACGCACAGCAACATCAACACACACAAATACAATCGCAACACATACAAACACAAGGAGAGGGGCTTCAGCACATACAAACAGTAAAGCTAGGGCAACAAAAACAACAGCATACACAACGACTGAAGCAACAATTTGATCACATACAACAGTTAGAGCACCAGCAACAAGTGTTGAGACTACAACTGCGACAATACCAGCAACAACTACAACAACCACCATCCTCACCGGCAACTATGGATCAAGCTAATGGTGTGTTACAGTCGAATTTAATCAAATGTATACTAAAAGATTGCTTTAGTGTATTTATTTTTTTATTCAGAAAATGAAGAGAAACAACAAAGGCAACAACAACATCAACAACATCAGCAACAACATCAGCAACAACATCAACAACATCAGCAACAACAGTCTCCACAACAACAAGCAGACAAGACAATGGATGCGCTCATCTTTCGAAAAGAAAGGGAACTTGCTCTTGCCCTCATGAAGGTCACGATGATGATGATATTGATGGTGATGATGATGATGAGAATGATGATCATCATCATGAAGATTATTATGAAAATAATTATGATTCAGAAAAGAATAAATATGATGAATTACAATGAATCAATAGTATTAATTTAATCTGATGGAGGACAGGTGGTGCAGCTAAAGGGTCAGTTGGAACACCTCAAGAAGTCCGAGTCCTCCGTGAGTGCCTTCATATAGCGCCACCTTTTCTCATGCTTTTTTATCATCATCATTATCATCATCATCATCATCATCATCATTATCATCATCATCATCATCATTATCATCATCATCATTATCATCATCAACATCATCTTCATCCTCATCATCATCATCATCAACATCTTCATCATCATCATCATCACCACCAGAACGAAGGTTTCCAGAAAGGAAAGATGGCCAGAGGATTCCTTTCGAGGTCACTTGATGCTTCTGATAGTGATACCGCTTGTCATAGTCATGGTCGTTGCCATGGTGATGATGATGATGATGGGGATGATGATGGGGTTGAGGGTGGTTATGGTAGTGATCTTGGTAGAGGCTGCTTCAAGTCGTCTTCAGCCTCTCCCACTCTCCCCCACCATCGATTATCGCTCCATAATAATAATAATGATATTAACAGTAAGAATATAATAATAAAAAATAATAATATGTATAAAAATGTTAATAATAATAACTCAAGTTATAATAGTAATGATATCATTAAAGTCGAATCTAATACACGAACTATTCCAGTCTCAATGCGAAGGATTCCTATAACGTTGTGTAAGTTGGAAAGGGAGGAGGAGGAGGAGGAGGAAGAGGAGGGGCATGAGGGTAGGATGAGTGGAGAGAGAAGGAGGGAGAGATGCTTGGAGGGGGCACAGAAGGTGGCCAATGGAGTGCTGTCAAAGCAGCTGGAAAGTGGGATTGGTGGTGAGGTCGTAGGGGAAGGTGCAGGTGGTGTTGGAGGAGAAGGAGATGCAGGAAGACACAACCAATTCAGCCCCTCTGCCACCTCCCACTGCCACTCCATTTACTCCCTCCTCAACTCCCTCCCCTCAAACAAACAAAGCGGCACCAGAATTTCCTCACCGACTCTTGCACGCACATCGAAACAAGACGAAACACAGAAAGACAATGCTTTTCCTGGTCCCTCCACCAGCACACTTCCTCTCCAGAAGACATTCTTCACTCCTCCATTCTCCTTCACTCCTCCATCCTCCGTCACTCCTCCATCCTCCTTCACTCCTCCATCCTCCGTCACTCCTCCATCCTCCGTCACTCCTCCATCCTCCGTCACTCCTCCATCCTCCGTCACTCCTCCATCCTCCTTCATGCCTCTCGAGGCCTCCACAAGCGCCTCCACTGATCTGCCATGCAGAAGCTCCAGAGCCAGGGAGGCCAGGAAGTGCTTCTTCTCCTCCCCCATCACTCATTCCTCCTCCCTCTCCTCCCCCATCACTCATTCCTCCTCCCTCTCCCCCATCACTCATTCCTCCTCCCTCTCCTCCACCACCACTACATCCACCACCACTAAGCAGCCATCATCATCCAGCCGTTCTTCCGCAAGCAAGCCATCTGAGCCTTCTCTCACTCTCTCCTTCACATTTCCCTCTCTCACTCCTTCCTCTTCCATCCCTTCCTCTCATCCGTCCATCTTTCCCGATAGAAGCTTCAATGCCTCAGTGAAGCCGAGCACTCTCTCCCTGCCCCCTTCCTCCTCCTTCCCCACTGCCTCCCCCTCCAAACCATTTTCACCCACCTATCGTCGCTCCACCTCCACCACCATCATGAGCCGATTCGCCCCCCGCCCTTACTCCTCCATCTCACCCCACCTCACCCACTCGCCTCACTCCACGCAACCACTCTTACCCACCCAAACACCCCTATCCACCCAACCATCTTCTACACACTACACCACATCCACCCTCCCTCAACCACCTCTACCCCCCCTCCGATCATCCAGCGTTGACACCCACCTATCCAAGCGTAACTGCTTGCCACCTTCTCAACATCACCCCTCACCCACCACACACCCTCCACCCATCTTCCACATCCCCCATTCCACCTCCTTTCCCAACCCCTCACAACCCCCTTCCTCCTTAGCCGGTCTCAAACTCTACACCTCCAAGATCCACAGCATCCTGCACCCTGGTGGACAAGGGGGCGAGGTACCTCATGGCTACGATGACTCATGCCATGACCATGACCTTGAGGACTGTTCCGAGGCCTACGTTGAGTCAGTCTCCAGGGTGGGTGGACAGGGGGTCGCCAAGCAGCGTCAAGTGTCCACCACCACAGCCACTCCCTCAGCTACCACTACTTCTACAGTAACCACCAATGCACCCATGAACGCATCTTCTCTGACTAAGCAAGATTCAACTTTTCCGCTGTTTCCCAAGTCAATCAGCTTCCATTGCCAGCCTACGTCACAACTAGCACAACATCAGCAACCACAACAACTAGGACAACAAACCCAAACACAACTGCTACAACAACAACAACAGCAGTTGAAGTTGAAGTCACAGAAACAACAAAGGAGGTGGACTACTGAGATAAAGTGGAGGCCTGATGATGATGATGATAATGATGGCATTGATGATGATGATGATGAGGATGATAATGATGTTGAAAAACGGAATTGTGGGAGTGACGATGATAAGGCTTTTCCAGGCATCCTCTCATCCCCCCACCTTCGCGATCACAACGACCACTCACCGACCCTCCCTTCACCCACCAAGTCAACTTTCTTCTCAAGAAAGATGCCTAAGAAAGTTTCTTTTTTCAAATCCTACATCACCAAGCCACCCTCCAAACCACCCATCACCCCCAAGCCTCCCTCCCTCCTGCAACGACATCTCGGGAAAACCCATGACGTCACTACTGATAATTTATATGGACCTCAACAAAACCCCACGAACCATCCAGATGGCTTACCAACATCATCATCATTACCGCCTTCATCATCATCATTTCCACCACCATCATCATCATCATCATCATCAACGCCAGTTGCAGCAGCGCCTACAGGTGGTTCAGAGCAGAGGTTGTTCAAGCTGGGAGGGGTGAGAAAGATCGCCAAGATGTTCTCCCACCACCACCACCACTCACCCATCCCCGCACACAAGCACCACCCCCTCTCCAGACTTCAACCCACCGTCACTGTCACCCCCATCAGGGATGATGATCAAGGCATTACTACTACCATCATTACTACTGCTGCTACCACTGCTGCTACCACTGCGGCTACTTCTACTACTACGTCTACCAGTCTTACTGCTACTAAAAATAATAATATTATCCTTTCTATCATAGCTACAACTACCACAACCACAACAGCAACCACAACAACGGAAGCAAAGGAGGTTCCGAATGTATGTTTAAAGGATGTTAACGACTCTGATGTTGTTGCCAACACACATAGTCATGCTAAACCCACAACGACACCACTACCAGCATCACTAACCTCAACCTCAACAACAACAGCATCATTAAATCTACAAAAAATTGAAACAGCATGCACTACAGCAACAACTACAAAAACAACAAGCACATTAACTAAAACAACAAGCACAAAATGTCCAACGAATGACCAAAAATGTGAAAACAAGGGAGCAATTATCCCTATAACCGTCCAAGCAACAACCACCAACAACATCAAAAACAACAACAACATAAACAACAACAACAACAACGATGAGATCAATAATCATGTTCTTCCAATTCTATCATCATTCCATCCAGTTGTATCATCATCATCATCACCCCTCCATCCAACTGTATCATCATCATCACCACTCCACCCAATTGTATCATCATCATCATCGTTATCATCGTCATCACCGTTGCCATCGCCGTCATCACTCTACTTGACTTCTCTTGACATATCAACTAACGCTGTCAACTCGGCTCTCTCCATACTCATGTCATCATCACCATCACCACCACCCTCATCGTCGTTATCATCATCATCATCGCCGCCCTCATCATCTTTATCATTTAAAAAATCCACCGCTTTGAGGCCTACTAGATTGTTCGGTAGTGTGTTCTCATCATCATCATCGCCATCATCATCGCCATCATCATCATCATCATTATCAGGAATATTATCCAAACCCCGCATCCCTGTTTTCTATGCTCAATTAGGATATAAAAGTGATGAAGATGATGATAATGATGAAGATGAGGAAGATGATGATAATGATGGTGATGGCGATGATGATGATGATAAACTTGATAGCTCTGTAGTTGATGATTCGGTTAATATCGTTCACTCAATATTTCCTTCAACACCATTATCGTCATCATCATCATCATCATCATCAGCATCATCATCAGCATCATCATCAGCATCATCATCAGCATCATCATCAGCATCATCATCATCAGCATCATCATCAGCATCATCATCTTCTTCCCACACCATCCTACTCACGCAACGGCACTTCAGCAACAACAATTCCGATAGTCGTGAGTTCATTATGTATTCAAAAATCTATTCTACAATTCTAAAAATTGCTGTTTAATTCTACATAATCTATTTATTTATACAAATTATTTTTTCAAAAAAACTATTTAATCCTAAAAATTATTTGTTCAAAAAAACTATTTAATTCTAAAAATTATTTTTTCAAATAAACTATTTAATTCTACAAATATTTTTTCATTTTTTTCATTTCAATGATTTTCTGTGAAGTCATCTGAAACCCCACTTTGTAGCCTCAAGGCCTGACGCCTATCACACCCCCAAGAGCACCAAAAACAAAAAGAGGTGCTTAGTATTATTATTAATATTATTATCATCATCATCATCACCACCACTATCATCATCATCACCACTATCATCATCACCACCACCATCATCATTATTATTATTATCATTATTGTTATTGTTATTTTTTTGACTATTTATATTCGCATGGGCGTGTACTGCTTAAGAACTTTCATCAATCTATATTAATCAAACTTTAATTATATCTTCATGTGTCGTCATCATCACCACCACCATCATCAACATCATCAGCACCAACGACATCATAACCATCATCATCTTCTTCATCATCGTCATCATCATCACCAGAGTGAAGTTTGAGGCAAGGGCTATGTGGATGAGTGCAGTGGTGGAGGGTGATGTGGAGGTGGTGAAGCAGATTCTCCCTGAGGTGGATGAAGGATGGGTGGATGAAGGATGGGTGGATGATGGGTGGATGATGGGTGGATGAAGGGTGGGTGGATGATAGGTGGATGATGTGTGGATGGATGATAGTTGAATGATGACGGATGGTTGGATGGATAGATGGGCGAGTGGATAATAGGGGGAGGGGGGATGAGTTGGTGGTGGGGCAGGATGACCACCACCACCACCACGCCGACGACAGATCATCGATGCAGACTTCCAGAACGAGCAGGGCGTCAGTGCGTTGCAGGTGGCTGCTACGTTGCCAGAGCCAGATTTGGCCTTGTTGCTGATCGAGCATGGCTGCAACACCAACCACACTAGCTTGCATGGAATGTCAGTGGTGGTGGTAGGGTTAGGGGTAGTGGTGTTTGTAGGGATGATGGTGGGGTGGGAAGGGGGGTTTGTGATTGTGATGTGGATGGTTGTGGTGGGGATAGTTGTGATGGTGGTATGTTGTATGTTGAAGCTACTGGAGTCTATAACTTTTCTACTTTTTATTCATATTTCTTGCTGTGGCTTTCAATTATGCAACCACACCAATCACCACAACCACACCAATCACCACAACCAAACCAACCACACCAACCAACCACACCAACCAACCACACCAACCAACCACACCAACCAACCACACCAACCAACTACACCACCAAACCAACCACTCCAATCAACCACCAAAGCAACCACACCAACCAACCACACCAACCAACCACACCAACCAACCACACCAACCAACCACACCAACCAACCACACCAACCAACTACACCACCAAACCAACCACTCCAACCAACCACTCCAACCAACCACACCAACCAACCACACCAACCAACCACTCCAACCAACCACACCAACCACACCAAACCAAACAAACCACACCAACCACTCCAACCAACCACTCCAACCAACCACTCCAACCACACCAAACCAACCAACCACACCAACCAACCACACCAACCTCCCACACCAACCAACCACACCAACCAACCACCAAACCAACCACACCAACCAACCACACCAACCAACCACACCAACCAAACACACCAACCAACCATACCAACCAACCACACCAACCAACCACACCAACCAACCACACCAACCAACCACACCAACCAACCACACCAACCAACCACACCAAACTAACCAACCACACCAACCAACCACACCAAATCAACCACACCAACCAACCACACCAACCACACCAACCAACCAGACCAACCAACCACACCAACCACACCACACCAACCAACCACACCAACCACACCACACCAACCAACCACACCAACCAACCACAGCTCAGTTCTGCACACAGCAGCCATCCACGGCAAACGGAAAGTGATTGAAGGCTTGGTGAGGGCAGGCGCATGCGTGATGGCCTTGACCCCACGTGACCTCCAAAGCCCCGCCCACCTGTGCCATCTGACCTATCCCGAGTGCTATGATCTCTTGAAGGGTGTGCTGGGGTGTGGTGATAGTGGGGGTGTTGGGAGTGATCAACATGTCTCCCTTCCTACACACACACACACACTTACACACACACTTACACGTACACTTACACATACTTACACACACACACACACACACACACACACACACACACACACACACACACACACACACACACACACACACACACACACGTACACGTACAGAGTACGAAGAAGAACTAGGCAGAGGGAACGAGGGCATAGTGTATGTCGGATGTGACTACTCGCCACAGGGGAAAGACGAGTTGGGAGTGGTGGAGGGGGAGGTGTTGAGGGTGGTGAGGAGAGGGGAGGAGGGGGAGGAGCATTGGTGGTGGGTAGAGAGGGTTGGAGGGGGGGCCGAGGAGGTGTCAGTCGACGACGAGAGTGATTATGATCGAATCAGCGCTAGAAAAATGAGTGGATACGTACCCAACAGCCTCCTCGCCGTGAGTACTTTCCTCCAGTGTACACTATGTACACTTTACTACTACTTCCATTTACTCTAATTCGTTTTGTTCACAAAAATGTATTGTGTTCACTATAATCCATTATGTGGACTGAAGTTTTAATTTTGCATTTATTTCATGATGCAATCTTTAAATTCTGACATTGCTCCCTGCACCAGCCCTTCTCGCTCACTCAGATATATCCGCAAAAGACGAAAAAGTTGAGGACCAAAAAAAATGGCGTCCCTTCTCAACAACAACAGCATCAGCAACAACCACAACAGCACCAATCACAACAACAACTTTCTACTGACGCTTAGTTGCATGTGTGCTCATGACCAAGATGACCCTGACCTCTCAGTGGCTGAAGACTCCATTGTTAACATGCTCTATTTTTATCTCTTGTTGTATCTCTTGTTGTATCTCTTGTTGTATCTCTTGTTGTATCTCTTGTTGTATCTCTTGTTGTATCTCTTGTTGTATCTCTTGTTGTATCTCTTGTTGTATCTCTTGTTGTATCTCTTGTTGTATCTCTGAATGTTATTCGTATTTAAATATTATTAAAATATATTTCGCTATCTTCACTTTAACTATTTTTCATCTAGGTTTGTTGCTTATATAAATATTTTCGTTTAATCCTGTTATCGTCTTCATTTGTTGCTCCTATTTTTCATCTTAAGCATCAAGAGGTCGAGCGGCTACCTTCCCATACCAAAGCACTACACCCCCATGCACCCACTCCCCAACCCATATCAAAGCACTACACCCCCATGCACCCACTCCCCAACCCATACCAAAGCACTACACCCCCATGCACCCACTCCCCAACCCATACCAAAGCACTACACCCCCATGCACCCACTTCCCAACCCATATCAAAGCACTACACCCCCATGCACCCACTCCCCAACCCATATCAAAGCACTACACCCCCATGCACCCACTCCCCAACCCATATCAAAGCACTACACCCCCATGCACCCACTCCCCAACCCATATCAAAGCACCCCCATGAACCAGCGACCCCTCACAATCTTGCAACTATCGTTTTTGCAGTTATTTATAAATGAGGCGCTTCACAAAAGGCATTACTCACTCCTTATTGGTCGGTAGCTTTTGCATATTTAATTACCTTCTTTAATCACTCTTCTAGGTTGATAGCTTTTGCATATTTAATTAGTTTTTTTAATCAATCCTTATAGGTCGGTAGCTTTTGCATATTTAATTAATCTCAACCTTCGAACTATGTTACAATCCATGCCAAAAAGGTCACTTGTTGTTTGAAGACTTTTACACCCTCATCTACTTATCTTGTATCCTTCCTATACACTTTTGATATGCTTTTGTACAATCGGGTGTATCAAGACATTTTTGTATATTAAACGAGATATACATATATATATATTTATATTTATATATAGTACTACCAGATCACACACACATACACAAAAATACACACACAGACATAGGCACAAACACACACACAGACACATGCACGCTAAGAGACCAACATCTAATCCTGCTACCGTTCAAATTGCTTCTTATGAGTTATCTACTTTTGAGTTATTAAATATTTATTTATAAATTATTAGTTAAAATAATGTATTACATATTTATTTATACGTAATCATTTAAAATATTCTATTCTTCGCTTCATTATTATTATTATTTATTTATTCGGGTCTTTGAATTTGTTTATTTAACAGTTTTATAATATTTCGCAATATGATATTTAACTAAACAATATTTGGTCAATGCCGACTTTCTGGTTCTTGTTTGTTTCCACTTTGACGTTTCTCTTCTAAGTCAATGTAGTGTCCGCCACATAGCTTTCAAAATAGTGGTTTTTGTTTATTTTAAATTTCACTGCTTATGACTAAAAATTTCAAAAATTAACTTCGACTAAATATAAATTAACTTTTACTAAATATATTTACTTGCTATTATTTTCCAGTGATTTCTTTTTTTAAATCTGCAAAATGTTTCATTCCATGCCATTTTACTACATAGTTCACAAATTGTGTAGATGGTCTATCGAGTTTTAGTTTCTATACGTTAAAGAAAACTTTTTGTTGATTGCATAAACTTTTTTTCGTGATTTTTATTTTTTTACTCCACCAAACTTCTGCTTTGATTATTTTTCAACCAATCGCACAGGTGCTAATTTATTTTTTCATCTTCGCCAAAGCAGAATTGTCGTCATCATCCAATCAATCACAAAGAACTTAAAGCTGAATTGTCGTCATCATCCAATCAATCACAAAGAACTTAAAGCTGAATTTTGGTCGTTTTCAAGAGTCATCAAAAGACGAGTCTGTCAATTTGTGGTGACGCAAATGATTCGAATAAAATGTTCTAAAAAATCTAAAAATTTAAAAGTTAAATTTAATGCACAGTTTGTCAGTTGAAGGCCTCATCGAAGGTTCAAGGCGGCGTGGATGGCAGGTTAGGGTTAGGGTTAGGGTTAGGGTTAGAGTTAGGGTTAGGGTTAGGGTTAGGGTTAGGGTTAGGGTTAGGGTTAGGGTTAGGGTTAGGGTTAGGGTTAGGGTTAGGGTTAGGTTTAGGGTTAGGTTTAGGTTTAGGGTTAGAGAAGGAAAGTGCATGGGATTAGAGCGGTGGTGATGGATGGAGGGCAGGTGATGATGATGATTAGAAAAGCCAGAAATGAGAATCATCACTTAGTGCTTCTTGTCGTTTATGGGGAGAAAACGCTAATTTATCATCATCACTCACTGTTATCGTATAATCGTAGTCATTTCATAATCATAATCAATATTTATTCCATTATTCTCATCATCTCTTTCTCTCCATCTTCCCCATCCTTATCTTCATCATCATCATCATAAGGATGAACGATATTTTAAGAGAAGATAAAGGAGGCAAGCAGTGTGCTTGTGATGTATGAAAGATTCTTTCCGGGATATTCTCTTCGTGAGCGATCTCAAAGTTTTGACTGATGATTCGGTATGGAAAGGTTTGTTTAACTTCAAGATTTGAGTGTTTGAAAAAATGGATTATAATCAGTTTAAAAGTAAAGTGGAATGATTTAGAAAGTCAAAGATGTCGTCGCCAAAAAGAACAGCAAAAAATAGAACAATGCGATCAACTGTAACGCTAACTACACACAAACCACCATTAACAACAACATCAACTATTCCAACAACAACAGCAACAACAACAACAACACCAACGACGAAGATGGACCTGCAACTTCTGTGCGATGCGATTTCCAAATGGAACGGAATGTGGCGGGAGATGGTGCAACTGCGACAACACAACCAACAACTCAGGGTAGACGTGCGTTTTTGGAAGCTTTTGTATTACGACTTAAGGAGGGAGCAAAGGTGTGGAGAGGCTGTCTCAGCTAGTGGAAGAATGCAAGATGGAAGAGACGATGCAGACGTGGCTTTGAGTGAGTCAGAAAAACTAAAAAAGTTCATTTCGCTTATTTCCAAACCGGAAGAAATAATTCTGAAAAGCGAAGTGCCTGAAAAGATGAACACAACTGCTGCCACTTGCGGACCTCCCTGCCACATTGCACCACAGTCAACCACTTCCTCCTCCTTTCCACAACCAAGCAACCATCCAGCGTCATCATCCTCCCGCTTTGACCGACTTTCCAAGCGTTTCCGAAAGTTCCTCTCGTCTAAAGTCGACTCGGAGGAATGTCTCACGAGGAAGACTGCAATGAAGTACCGAGATGATGAAGGGATGGAGGCTCCGAGGGGTGGAGGAGGAGTGGTGGGAGGTGGTGGAGGGGGAGTGGTGGGAGGTGGTGGAGGAGGAGTGGTGTTTGCGAAGGGCAGGACCAAGTCAGAAGGCTCGAATGATCACTGTGCCAAGGATTTTGAAGATCCGAAGTTTTTGAAAGCGAAAGTTTTTTCTTTTCACCGCTTCCAGCCTGCCTTGCCGAAACAGGCATCCAATCACACCCACCACTCCACCATGCTTCCTCCAACCATCTCGCCACACAAGCATCCCCAAAAAACTCATCCTCCTTCCATCATCATCATCAACCCCAATGAACAAACACCCGTTACGCATGCCATCACCCCTTGCAACAACTACAACGACTACAACAGCAACAACAAAAATGAGAACAACAACAACAACAACGACGATACATCTAATGATATTTCGCTTTCGAGCATGCCATTTAAGAGTTCCAAATTTCTTGAAGATCTTTCGAGAATAAGTACACTCACCACCACCCCCACACCTATCACACCCTTCACCACCCCTACACCCAACACAACCACCACCACATCCACCACAGCCACCACCACACCCACCACAACCCTTACGACACCCACTACTGTCCCCATGAAACCACCTAGACGTTTCAGCTACGAGTCACTCAACAACAACAAAATCAACAACAACAATAACAACAACAACAATAAAAACAACAACAACAAAAACAGACAAGAACTCATTCCCAGGTGAACTTTGCCTCGCATTCAATTGAGTAATCTTCCACCATTACTATTTTCAATAACTCTGAAAAGATGCAAAATGTTAATTTGAAATTAATAAAATTAATTACTAAATTAATTAATAAAATTAATTAATAAATTAATAAATAAATTAATTAATAAATTAATTAATAAATTAATTAATAAATTAATTAATAAATTAATTAATGAAATTAATTAATAAATTAATTAATAAAATTAATTAATAAATTAATTAATAAAATTAATTTCAGGGTGCAACTCACCAATACAACCTCTTGTCTCCGCAACCCCACCACAGAAACCGATTGTCTTTTCATCAATCATTCATCCACCATTAATCCGTCAATCCCCTATCCATCAATCAACAATCCGTCAATCACCAATCACTCCACCACTGATTCATCCACCACCACCACTTTTTCATCCTACTTTCACTCCCTCCTCCACTCCCACCTCCTTCTTCCACCTGACCCTTCCATCCACTCCCACCCGTCCCGTCGCCACTCCACCAACCTCACCACCCTGCATGAAGAAAATAATAATAACAACAACATTAACATTGAAAATATTATAATTAATAATAATGATAATTATAATTATACTATTAATAATGTTACTAATAATAGCACCACAAACAACAACAACAACAACACAACTAATGATAGACATTATAGTATGGGCAAAAGCAAGAAAAGTAGCTGTAAAAAGATAAACATTGACCTCATCTTCAACAACAATAACAACTATGAAACACTCCGAATACTTTCATCGTCATCATTATCATCTTCATCACCATCCTCATCATCATCATCTTCATCATCATCATCATCATCATCATCATCATCATCATCATCATCATCATCATCATCATCAGCAGCAGCAGCAACAGTGCAACTCGACAGTACAACCAGAAGTAGGGAGGATAGTACCAAGTCTAAAGGTACTCATCTTCATATCCTTGATGATGATGATGATGATGATGATGATGATGATGATGATGATGATGATGATGATGATGATGATGATCCACAACAGGCTCGATCACTGAAGCAACTGGAACTTTTCTGGAGTTGGAGATGGTGGACAAGTTCAACACTGCTTTGTTGGCCAATCTCATGCAGAACAAGAACAGCAACAACCACAACAACAAAAACCACCGCAAATCATCTTTCAAGCTATTCCACAAGCATGCGTTGAAGATGGTGAAAGAGGGGAGTTGCAAGGGGGAGTGGCAGGAGGTGGGCGGAGGAAGGAGGAGGGAGGGTGTTTGGGAGGGTCAGGGTGGGAGGGCAGAACCCTTGTGGAACACCCACACACCCATCCTAACCAACAACAACCCTCATATCAACCAAACCACTCCCACCAACATCCTCCCTTCTAAGGCCCCCACCAACAATGACCTTCTCCGTCTCTTAGGCGAGTGGTGAACCTCAACTTTCATTCTTTCAATTCTGCCTAATTTCAAACTTTGAATTCATGCCTCGAGTCAGCAAGAATACCTAATAAAGTTTAATTAAATTATTTTAATGAATTCAGTGCAGAACTCAACTTTACAGCCACATAAACTCACACCACCACTCCTTCTCTCACTTCACCTTCTCTCAATCAATCCCATCACAATCTTTCTTTCTCTTTCTTTGATCTCCATCTCTCCATCTCCCCATTCAAGACTTCAACAACGATTTCGCCCTGAAGTTATGCGAGTGGGAGGAGCTGAAGAGGAAGCAAGGTTGTTGATGGTGTTGTTGTTGATGGTGTTGTGTTGTTGCTGATGTTGTTGATGGTGTTGTTGATGGTGTTGTTGATGGTGATGTTGATGATTATGTTGTTGATTATGTTGTTGTTGATGTTTTTGTTGACAGTGGTGTTCAACTCAATGCCCGCTACAAGATAAAAGCAAAAAAAAGTAAACAATTTGATCTGTATACTTAATAGATTTTATTGAAGCACCATAAATTTTATGTCGCGAGCAAAAAAAGAGGTCAAAAGACTTTTTTTTTCACAGCATTTTCGGATTAATTGTATAAAAAACATGAATCGGAATAAGAGCCCATGAATTGAATTTAACTGGCATGCAGTACGAGGTGGTGTAAAATGCATTAACAGGAAAGCTGTCACTTTGAAAGATTGGCGCCACAAGATTCAAAGAATTATCTGAAAAAGCAAAGAAATGGCAGCAAACATCTAGTTTCATTCCAAATCTGCCAAATCTAACCCTAACCCTAACCCTAGCCCTAACGCTAGCCCTAACGCTAACCCTAACCCTAACCCTAACTCTCGTTTGATTTGTTATCCTGTAAAATAAAATATTTTTGTACAGAAATTTAGTTGTACTCTTTAAAGTACAATACATTTTGCTCTGTTTTACTGTGTACTCCACTGTGTACTTCGCTGTGTATCGTGGTTTTATAGTTTACAAATTATCATCGTGTACAACTTGGACGTTAATTAACTATAGGTAATTAGACGGTAATTAATTAGTCGGAGAGGAATTGGAAGAGCAGACGAAAGAGGCTCAGGAGAGTTTCTATTAGCGGCCAATAAGTCATGCGAAGACATATTACTCGATTCATTTTTAGCATTTTACTCTTTATGTAGAAAAAAAATACATTTTTTTTTGTTTTATCAATATTTCTAAAAATAATTGTATTATTTATTATATTAATATTATTTCTCATCATGTTAATGTTTATTTATAAAAAATTATTCTTCATAATAATATAGTTTATAATTTTTTATTCTAATTACTTCTTTTTTATATTGTAAAAATACTTTTGTTCCTGAAAAACATGTTTACACTGGCATTTGGAAGCTTGCTATTCTATGCCATTTGATTATTTCTATTATTATCATCGTTATCATTATTATTATTATTGAAATTCTTATCCATGAATTATTTATACTTTCTTAGATAAAAAAATTAATTAATCCACTAATCAGAGCCATTATTTGGAGTACAAACACTGGTGTTGTTATCATCATCATCAGGGTTTTGTTCTTTGTCTGCAAAATAGTTAATTTGCCTTCTACTGTGCTTGCTTCCTGGGTGATTAATCGAGTTTTTAAATAAATAACTTTTTGTTTTCCAAAAATATAAATTTCTAGTTTTCATGCACTCCCTAAGATTGTATTCAACAGAAAAGTATGTTTCGTTTAGATTCTTTTAGTGAGTGTTTTGAATAGGATTTAGAAGGGAAATTATTATTTATATGAAGTTATTGGTTATTTAGCTAATTCTAGTTTTTTATTTTATGGGTCTATTAATCGTTTAGAAGATTTTATTGATTTATTATTGGTTTGATTAAAATATTGAGTATTTATATTATCATGAATGTATTTATAGAAGTTAAATAATTTTATAAAAATATATTTCTCAATATTTTCCAGTAATGCCAGTTTTAAATGTATTATTGTTTATTTTAGCTCTATTGCTATTATTATTACCATAAACAGTTTGATTTTTAGGCAACTATTTATTTATGTACAACGAGTATTTTTCTAACTTTTTCTTTTTCATGCTTCTGAATTCTTTTCAGAAAACAAGGGCATGCAAGTTCTGCTGTTGCCTTGTGACATTTGAAAACCTCGCAAACTTCTTGTATATTGTTTTGTATGTATTTTTGTATGGAGTTTTTATTGTGTTTTTCTATGTTTTTTTCTATGTTTTTTTGTATGTATTTTTTAAATGTATTTTTGTATGTATTTTTTAAATGTATTTTTGTATGGATTTTTAAAGTGTTTTTATTTGTATTTTCGAATGTGTAAAAAAACACAATATGTGTTTGTTTATCATAAAAAAACATGAGATGTTGAGAATGTTGTTGAAGATAAAAAAAAGCAAAAAAAAATTTTTCAATTATTTTCAATAAAATGTTGACAAATTAATTTAAAGATAGTTTTTTTAATAAAATAATGCATTGACAACCCAGCTTTTTTAAAATTATAAATCTATTTGGTTAAAATAATTTAAATTTTTTTCATTTCCCTCTTTTACATTTCACCTTTCCTCCCATGCACCCTCAGCACTGAAGAGTCCAGAACAATCTGCGGTGCGCAGTATCGACAGGGTCCAATCCGCCTGCGATCCCCCTTCCAAAAACCTCTTTCCCGCCCTCATCCACTCCTTCCCCTCCCCCAAAAACCCCTTCTCCAGCACCAGCAAGTGCCACAAAGCAGCTGGAATCACCAGTGACGTCGGCACGTGAGTTTGAACTTGCACGAGATTTGCTTTTGGTTGTGGGGGGAAGAAGCTTTTAAATTTTAAAAAGCTTAATTTCTTAATTTAAATTTAAATTAGATTTTTAATTCATTTTCTTTAGACTGTTTAATATTTTGTCGAAAAAATGAGGAGTAGTTTTAAAACACAGCATCCAAAAACAAGCACATACAATAACACACAACCACACACAACCACACACAACCACCCACAACCACACACAACTACACACAACCATACACAACCACACACAACCACACACAACCACCCACAACCACCCACAACCACACACAACCACCCACAACCACACTGCAGCTTGAAAGCTCTTTACGAAGCGAAGTCAATCGAAAACCAACAATTTCTAAAAGCCAGCAAAGAAGGCAGCCAAAGTAACAGTCACACATACATCCAGACAGACAACCACACATACACCCAGACAGACATACAGGCAGTCAGACACAGAAAGACCAGCGTACAGGCCCTTCCTTCTCAGCATCCCTTCAAATACACACTTGACTATGCACTAGACGACTCAAGCATGCCTCTTTCAAAGAACGCATCTGACAGCAACAACATCATCCCCAACAACAACAACAACAACAACAACAACAACATCACCAGCAACAACAAAAACAACATCATCACTTACAACAACATCATCCCCAACAACAACATCATCATCACCAACAACAGCAACATCATCACTTACAACAACAACAGCAACAACTTCCCAAAAGACAACATTCCAGGCGCACTAAGCATCAACCTCCTGACCCTTCCCTTCTTCGCATCCAGTAGCACCAGAGAAGGAGGAAGAGGAGGGGGAGGAAGAGAAAGAAGAGGAGGAAGAGGAGGAGGAGGAGGAGGAGGAGGAGAAGGGGGAAGAGGGGGAGTGGAAGGCAGCAGCGAGAAGAAGAGCATGAAGGAGCGCATCAGGAAAATCTCCTTGGGCGCTAAGTTCAAAAGTCTAAAATCCACTTTTCCAAACTTCCTTTTTTTCCTATTTAAACCCGACTTTTTTTCATTTTTGAAATATTTTGACTTTTTCTTTCCGAATGCACATTCTGATTCAAGCCTACGCCCCTTGAAGACGATTCACCAGTGGACAAGCTCCCAAAGCAGGCACCAGGACCCGCAGGTGATGGCAGGCCACTTCAGCGCAAGGGCCCGCTGAACAGGAGTTTCAAGCATTCCTTCTTTCACTCGCACGACCACCCGGTCACCTCCGATGAACTGAAGAGTGAGGGAGCGAACGTTAAAGCAATGGAGAGGGCAGATGAGACGGAAAAGGCAGCTTCAGAGTGCGAAGGATGCCGCCAACTCGCCCACAAACACGACAACTTCATCTCGCAGCACAACAAACTCATCAAGTGAGATACAAAAAGTTATTCAAAAAATTGTTGTTACATTATATTCTAAAGAAATTCTTCAGCAATCTGAAGTTTGATGCAGCACACACCCGACAGAGAGTTGCTGAGGGACAACAGGAGGCTGGATGAGGCGCTGTACAGAGGGAAGAGGGAGGTGGAGAGGCTGCAAGAAGAGGTCAAACAACTCAAGGAGCAACTTTCCCTCTGTGACCTCAGAATGCTCCTCGCTCACAGTCAGTCGAATTATTCTGCGAGAGTCTTTGATGCAATACCTACTCAACATCTCGAAAATGATTTAAAAATTCTCGTTTTTCCAGAATACAGCAGCAGTTCATCTCTTCATCATTGCTGTCATCCACCCTTCCTCCTTCCATACCATCCGTCCATCCCTTCAAGCCAACACTCTCGATTCAACTTTCTAACACCATCCCATACTGACAACTTAACTCACAAAATCTTAATTCCTTCTCATCCATCCACCTTTCCTTCAACCACCTTCCATCCACCCCCCTCCGATCCATCTTCTCTCCATTTCCCCCTCTCTTCGTTCTCTCCCTCCTGCACTCTCTTCCACCGATCATGTGACCAGCTGCATGACCTCGTGACCTGCTTCAAGGAGTTTTGTGAGGAACTGCTGAGAAGACTCGTGCGCACCCAAGTGATGATGATGATGATGATGATGATGGTGATGATGTC
Organism: Piscicola geometra; assembly: GCA_943735955.1. NCBI lineage: Eukaryota > Metazoa > Annelida > Clitellata > Hirudinida > Piscicolidae > Piscicola > Piscicola geometra. The sequence continues at coordinate 7,771,259 of OX030958.1, read as the reverse complement.
GGTGGTGATGATGATGATGATGAAGATGATGATGATGATGACGGTGGTGATAATGATGATGATCAATGGGAGCACTGATTAATCATTAAGCTTAACAAACTCTTTCTCTTCAGAACGACTTGCTGGAGCGGATGAATGCGATGGACGGAAGGTGCTTGGACGGACTGGAAAAGGAGTTCATGTTTGCTTTGGAGAAGGAAAGCGAAAGAGAAGATGGAGTGAAGAATGTATCAGTGAGTGAAAGAGTAAAAAAGATATTCAAAATGAGTGGTTATGATGATGATGCTCTGAAAGGACTCGCTAGTAGTTTGATCCTAGGTGATGAAGATGACTCTATGACGTCATACAATGATGATGATGATGTTGGAAACAATGGGAAAACCCGAAAGAACAATAATTCCAACAAAAAAGAAAACTCAAACAACACCAACAACGGCAACAACAACATGAATAACAAAAATAGAAAGACAGATGATGGAAGGATGGATGATGGAGGGATGAATGATGGAGGGATCATGAAAAAGAAGCGAGTTTTGAGTCTTCTCAAGAGAGTGGTCGCATCTTTTGATAACCAGGTCAGTCGGCGCTATACAATTGCCTGAAATTTTGCAAAAATAGTTTTACAAAATTTGGTGATGGTGGGCGCATTCTAGGACTCAATCGCTACAGTCTGCACACCGAAAACACCGCTGTTATGAACACTCTCGTAAGAGCAAAGCAGAGTTTCCTTATCAGTTTAAGGTCGATTATTTGTGCCATAATCGGCAAAGATAAATCCAACTTTATACTAAGTTTCATAGGCGCTTGTGGTTGATATGGAAGCGTTGACGTTAAGCATTGAGGTCTGTGTTGATTCTGAATGAGCCATTAAGTCCTTGGAAAGCCATTCTGCGTTGTTTATAGCCCTGGGTGCGTCTGTTGCATCCAAATTCATGCCTGCATCCTTGAGAAGTTCTTATTTTCTGATTAGTTAAATATAAAAGTCTTAAAAAGCTAATTGCATTTATAGTTAAGTTTAGTTTAGGTAGTTAAAACCACGCAGATCTTTTGACCCCTATAATGGTTATAAAAAAAAATTTTAAAAACATATATATATATATTATAGGCTCCTGGATTTTATCTATAAAAAAGTTTTGTTTATAAAATGAAGCATTAAAGTATTTTCATAAAATTGATTAACGCAATTGATCTTCCCATCTATTTGTTTGCCCACTCGCCTAACAAGCACATCCATTCACTGATCCATGCATCTATCCTGCCCATCTCCCCCTCCTCCACCTACCCACTCCCACATTCGAAACAGGTGGCAATGCTGGAGCAGCGCAATGGCGTGAAGCAGTCGATGTTGGAGGAACAGGAAATGCAACTGTTCATCGAGAAGGTCGCCAACAAACTCTTGGCCGTCAAGTTCACAAGACAGCTGAAAGATCTGAAACATATGTACCCGAGTCTGAAATATTGTGGACTGAAGAAGGTCTGTGTTAGTGGAGGGAAGAGGGAAAAGGGGCAAGAGAGAATGGTGGGAAGTGAGTGTCTTTTGCAGAAGGTGTGTTTTTAAGGGAATAGGGTGGTTTTTTTGGTTTGTGTTGCTTTAGAGATATTTTTATTAACTTAGTTTTTATATTCATTCTACTGCGGCTTCCAAAAACAATCTTTAATCAGGAAATCTCAAGGTTGAAAAATCTTTCCGAACCGATCAAGCCGAACGAAGAACTGCGAGAAAAGATCAACAAATTCATTCTTCAAGGTTTTAGTCTTGACATATTACTACTGTTACTTCACGTCTTTGTAAAAAAATCTTTTTGTCGAAATAACTTTGTTTATATGAGTTTTAACTTTTTTGATAAAGGTTGAGTATTTTAATTTATGGTAAATTAGTTTTTAATCGTCCTGAATGCTTGATTTTAGTCGAGTTAGAAACCAAAGAAAAAGAAGAGAAAAAAGAACTTCATCAGCCTGGAATCCTTCTGAGAAGAAAACAAGGCTTGGAGGATGCAGAGACAGTGAAAGATGTCGATGTTGAAGATATGGCAACAACAAAATCTGAAAAGCTTACTGAAACACTGAAGATGAAAGAAATACAAAAAATTGAACATGAAAAAAAATCCAAAAGTACCAAAGGCAAGACAGACAACACAACAGAAAGATGCAGCAGTGCAAGGACAGAGCCTTACGAAAGGACAAAGAGGAACAGAAGGAGTGGCATGGGAGGAGCGGAAGAGGGAGGTTTGAGTGCTTTCAGGTGCTCCAATGGTGACAAGCAGTGGAAGTTGAGGCCAGCCAAGCTGCCATACTTCGAGATCGAGTCAGTGGCAGGAGAGGTTGCTGTGGTGGTGAGAGCTGAAAATGCCGTTCAAAGAGAAGAAGGCGTGAGAAGGGTGGATGATAAAAAAAAGTTGAAAAGTGAAAATATTGTGATTAAAGGAACTGAAGGAATTACAGAAGAAACAATGGTAGCTGACAAATTTAAAGAAAATAAAAGGGAAGAAACTGCCGAGGGTGATTGGTATTTCGCTAAAGAAGAAAAAATAAAATATATTGATACAAATACTAAGAACAAGTTAGAGAAAAATGAAAAAAAAGCAAAGCATGAAAAAACTTCAAAGAGAAAACATGAAAATGGTAAAACTCGTTCTGTGGACTCGAGGATAGTGAGGTTGAGGGGTGAGAGTGATTTGATGAAGGAGTTTGAGACGAAAGATCTGGAAAAGGTGATCTCAGAATGCCTGCAGTTCATTGACGACAACATCGGCAGCAACAACCACAAAGAGTCTTCTGACAAAAATCTTCTTTCTAATAAGTCGGATGATAAAAATAAAAACAGAAAAAGCTGCAATCATTCTAAAAGTGAAACAAAAGATGAGACTGATGCGAAAGAAAACATTGGAAAAACGATTGAAAACTTGAACAAATACCCAAAGAAGCTAAAAGAATCTTCTTCAAACAAGGTGCCAAACAATGCGACAGCCTTATCGACAAAGATTGATCTCATAGAAAACACAGCTCCTACTGTTTGCATCAAAGATGTTGCTGAGATGAAAGAGACTGCAAGAGATGCAGGCAGAGGAAGGGAGAGTGCAAGGAGAGGGGATAAGGTGGATGAGAAAGGAGTGAGAAAGGGGAAAGTGGGAGAGGTGGAGAAGAGTGCCTTGAGCATCTGCAAGAGATTGTGTCTGCTGCACCAGCAGTCCTTCAGCAATGACGACGAAAAGTGACATGTGTTGGGATTTTTATGAAAATATGTAATTTACTTCGAATTAATACTTAATATGCATTTTTAATATTAGAATTTTAACTTTTGGCTATAAAATGAAGAATGAAACCACTTACACTTCAGCCTGTATTCTTTTGCAACAAGTATTTTTTTACAAATTTTCGTTCAAACGAAAAGCCAATTTTGATTTTTCAAATACAGAATTAAGAAGCAAAATTTTGTAATACTATGGAAAAATTGAACTGTTTTAAATTAACAATTATCTATAAAAAAACAATTCTTTATCGTTGGCAATTTTTAGGCAATTAAACCACCAGTGTTATAATATACGTTTTCATTTGAACCATCATTATCACCAACACCCACTTTTTCATCATCTTCATCATAATCCATCTTTTCACTATCACCACCATCTTTTTTACCATTACCAATTATGCTTACTTTTTGAGTTGTCACTTAATTATTTTTAGTCTCCCCACCATCACTAACCACGTAATTGATTGCATCAGCACTCTTTCCCAATCCATCCTTCCCCTTCTTCCTTCCTTTCCTCCCACTCCTTCACCAACTCAGATCGATCCATCAGTCGTTCAAACTCCTCCTCACTCATCCCTCCTCCATTCTCCTCCACCACTCCAGCGTAATCTGTTTCCTTCAGTATCATCATCAACTCCTTCAAATCCAACACCCTACTAACGCCCTCTCCACCACCACCACCACCACCACCACCACCACCACCACCACCACCACCACCACCACTACTACTATCATCACCACCACATCCTCCGTCTGCCTCTGCAGCTTCGTCATCGTGCTTCGTAGCATCACCTGACTTGAACTTGCCTGTTGTCGATTGTTCTCTCGGTGTCGTCATCATTTACACACGAGCCACTTCAACCCACACACACCCCTTCACCACACCCGACAACACCCCCACAATTCACAACTCCTACCCCCACACAGACCACACCGCCCCCACACAGACCACACCGCCCCCCACACAGACCACACCGCCCCCACACAGACCACACCGCCCCCACACAGACCACACCACCCCCCACACAAACCCTTCCTGATGACGATCTTCTCGATCTTCCTCTTGGAGTTGGCCCTCTCGACGATCCTCTGGTCGATCGAACCTGCCGCCACCATCCTGTACACCACCACTGGCCTCGTCTTCATGATGATGATGGTGATGATGATGATAATGATGATGATGATGGTAGTGATGATGATGGTGGTAGTGATTCTGATGATGATGGTGATAATGGTGGTGGTGATGATGTGGGTGGCAAGAGAGCTGGCTCGCTAGTGGTGATGTTCGGATAAATTTGTGTTTGTACTCTTTGTATAATAGTGAAGTAGGAGCGTTTGCATTATTTGTTGCATAGTGGTGACGTGGGAGTGACGTAGGATTGTCGCTTGGAAGAAGCAGACCTGTCCGATGCGGTGGCACCTGTCCTGCGCCTGCAAGTCACACTGCGGATTCTGGGAAGAGAAAAAGGTGTCTGAAAAACAGGAATGTAAAAATGTTTTTTTTTTCAAAATTCATATAAAAACAATAAATAAATATAAATAAAAAGCAATGTAAAACGATACCCATATGTATATATATATATATATATATATATATATATATATATATATATATATATATATATATATATATATATATATATATATATATATATATATATATATATATATATATATATATATATATATATATATATAAAGAAAAGAGGAAGAAAGAAGGGGGCACCCAGTCGGAGTCGTAGATGACGACGGTGTCAGCAGCAGTGAGGTTGATGCCCAAGCCGCCTGCCCGGGTCGACAGCAGGAAGAGGAAGACGCTCGAGTCGCCATGGAAACGCTCAATCTGGATGCAGGAAAAGAGATGTGCCGATGTTTTATTTTAATTGAGTGAAATTTTATTGTTTTATTATAATTAAATAAAATAATTTTTTCAATACCCTTGCATTTCCTTACCATTTGCAGCCTTCCCTTTCCCACCCGCAAGCCCCTATCGAACTGACATTGCTCTGGCGGTCAGTCATCTTCATGTTGCCGTCGAGGCGACAGAAAGAGTGGCAGCGGTAGTTGCAGTAGTCTTCCAGGATGTCAAGCAGTTGAGTGCTCTGACTGAAGACCAGCACCTGCGAGGAGGAGGGGGGGATGAGTTTTTAACCTCACGCCTCCCCTCCACATGAGTAACTTCTCTCTCTTAAAGCTTCATATTCCATCCCTCCGATCCATGCCATTTCACTAAATCGCTCCCAAGCACATGCATGCACCTCACCCGATGTCCTCTCTCCTTCATGCAGGCCAGCATGCGATCCAGAAGCTTCAGCTTGCCACACGCCTCCACAATGCCCTCGTCCACCAGCCAATCCCCTTCCTTTTCTCCTTCCTCCTTCTCTCCTTCCTCCTTCTCTTCATTACCTATATTCTTTATTTTTTCTTTTAATTCTTCCTTCTTTCCCTGATGCTTCTTCCCACGACCATCAGTCTTAGTAGTAGTAGTATCATCACCAGGAGCGCCCACTCTGGGGTACTTGATGAGGTAGGGATGGTTGCAACACTTTTTGAGGCAGCTGAATACACTCCTCATCTGCAAGGGTTTATCCTTGGTGCTGTGGTAGTGGTGGGGGGAAGAGAGATGGTGGGGGGAGGGGAGATGGTGGTGGGGAGGGGAGATGGTGGGGGGAGGGGAGATGGTGGTCGAAGTGGTGGGAGTGGTAGTATTAAAATAACGACAGAAACGCAATTACCACACAAAAGCATGAGGCCACCACCACCACCACCACCACCAAAGCACCACCACCACCACCACCACCACCACCACCAAAGCACCTCACCTTTTTGCGACCACAGGCAAGTTCTCCTTGCCAGCCTCAGCCACAGCAGTCGCCCAAGCTGCCAGAGCATCATCATCATCTTCTTCATCATCATCATCATCCACCGATGAATCATAAGCATCATTATTTTTGATTGTCTTATTCTTTTTGTTGTTATTGCTGTTGAAGGCTAGGGTGTAGTCGACTTTTTTGTTGCGTGCTTTGAATCGTAGTTGTCTTGTTGTTGTTGTTTCCTTGATGTGGATCGTGTTGTAGTTGATGCTTGTTTTGATGTTCGTGTAGTCGTTTGAGTTGTCGTCATTGTTGTTTGCCCTTTTGTTTGTATCCAAAGAACCTTCAACACCAGCACCCCCACCACGCCCACTACCATCATCACCAGCACCCCCACCACGCCCAGCAGCCAATCCCTTGCGCAGGATGGCCTGGTAGAGGGAGTGTTGCAGGGCGGTGAAGGGCGCCAGCACGAGGATCTCCTTCTTGGGAGGAATCCTGATGTCGACGTCTGCCTTCAGTCTGCGTAGCATGAAGGGTCTCAGGATCTGTGTGGGAGGTGGGTTGGGTGGGTGGGTTGGTTGGTTGGTTGGTGGGTTGGGTGGGTGGTGGGTTGGGTGGGTTGGTTGGGTGGGTTGGTTGGGTGGGTGGGTGGTAGGTTGGTAGGTGGGTTGGTAGGTGGGTTGGTGGGTGGGATGGTTGGTGGGTGGGTTGGTTGGTGGGTGGGTTGGTTAGTGGGTGGGTTGGTTGGTGGGTTGGTTGGTAGATGGTGGTGAAATGATAGATAGGGTGGGTGTATGGTGGATGGATGCATGAAGGACGATTGGAGGTTGAGAAGGGATAGATGGAGAATCAAGAAGAACCTGATGGATCTTGGAGATCATGTTGTTCTTCCTCTCCTCCATCACGATCTCCTCTCCTGCATTCTCCACCCTCTCCAGGTACTCCACGTCGAACCACGTTTCAAAACTAAACACATGTGTCGGTGTGCGTGTCAGTGTGCGTGCATGTGTGTGCGTGTGTCAGTGTGCGTGTGTGTTAGAATTTGCAGACACATGCACCATTCCACGCCATTCCACACCTTCCAGAGGCACCGAAGATGTCAGGCACTAGGAAGTTCAGCAAAGTCCACAGTTCTGATAACATAATGTATAATATAATAATTTAATATAGGTCGATAATATGCCATTAAATTCTGCAAAAACTCTTAATAAATTCATCAGAGAATACTGTTGTAATGAGTAGAATGGAAGATAAAGAAAGTATTGAAAATTATCGTATGTGAGTAATATAATGAAAACGAGTGATGGTAATGATTTAATCGTTATCAGCACCAGTGAGGTTATTTTGGAGTGGAGTTCCAGTGAGAAGGACGCGGTGTGGGCAGTTGTAAGTTTTGAGTTCTCTGAGTAAAAAATATTATAGTTTAGAAATATTTTTAATCTTCCTTTTTCCAATGCACCAAACCACAGTACCCTTTCATCCATAACTACTTACAACACCCTCCCACTCACCCCCTTCCACCACCTCGCACACACCTGAGCAGCTTGCACTGGGAGTTCTTGATGCGATGACCTTCGTCGACGATCATCAAATCCCACGAAAGAGGACTCAACAGACGCTGGTCCCTCATCGAAACCTGTGTTGTTGTGTGTGTGTGTGTGTTTGTGTGTGTGTGTGTTATTGTGCGTGTATGTGTATGTGTGTGTGTGTTTGTGTGTGTGTGTGTGTGTGTGTGTATGTGTGTGTTATTGTGCGTGTATGTGTGTGTGTGTGTGTTTGTGTGTGTGTGTTTGTGTGTGTGTGTGTGTGTGTGAGTTATTGTGCGTGTATGTGTGTGTGTGTGTGTTTGTGTGTGTGTGTGTGTGTGTGTGTGTGTGTGTGTGTGTGTGTGTGTGTGTGTGTGTGTGTGTGTGTGTGTGTGTGTGTGTGTGTGTGTGTGTGTGTTATTGTGCGTGTATGTTTGTGTGTGTGTGTTTGTATGGGTGTGTGTAAGTTTGTGTGGGTGTGCGTTTGTGTGTGTGCGTGTGTGTGCGTGTGGTGGTGGTAGCAGTCTTGGTGGTGCATGAGGTAGTGGTAGTAGTTTATATGATGATGATGGTGTAAGTGGAAGTGGTGGCGTACAAACACCCACACATGCACCCACCCACTTACCCAGTCGCCCTCCCCCACCTCGTATGACGTCACGACGACAGGCCTAGTGCTGGTGCGCAGGGAAGGCACGTGGAAATTGCGCTGCATCGATGACAACATCTCCCCCTTCTCCTCCCTGCTGCCGTAGTACAAGATGACAGGGATCTGGTGATTGGGATGATGGTGATGATGATGGTGATGATCTTTTTTTGAATGTGCTCGTCATGAAGTTGGACATTGTTTGCGGCCCCAATGCCCATCTTCCCTCCTCCTCTTCCACCTCCTCTTCTTCCTGCCACCCTTCCTTTCCCATCACTCTACCTCGTTCTAACCTCCGGAGCGAACTTCTTGAACTCACTGCTCCAGTTGTGGATGGTCGAAAGGGGGGCAACCACCAGGAATGGACCCCCTGTCTTCAGCATCAGCAGTTCCGCCACCTTGGTGATAATCAACACAATCATCACCATCATCCTCATCATTACCATCATCATCACCACCATCATCCTCATCATTACCATCATCATCATCACCATCATCCTCATCATTACCATCATCATCACCACCATCATCCTCATCATTACCATCATCATCACCACCATCATCCTCATCATCACCATCATCATCGCCATCATCATCATTATCGCCATAATCATCATCATCATCACCAGTGAGACACACTGCAGTGTCTTGCCTAGTCCCATCTCGTCTGCCAGCATGCAGTTCACAGAGCCCATGTAGAGTCTCTGAGGAAGGAAGAAAGGAGGTGGAGAAGTCATAAAAAGAATACATATTTTATGAAATCCTTTTTATATTGTGCCCGAGAGTCGTTACACGCTTAGCTTTCAAACCACCAACCACCAACACTCCACCACCACCACCACCACCACCACCACTCTACCACCACTCCACCACCAACCACCACTCCACCACCACCACCACTCCACCACCCACCACCACTCCACCACCCACCACCACTCCACCACCACCACTCCACCACCACCACCATTATTACCTACCAGCAACCAGTTGACTCCCTCCTTCTGGTACCTCCTCAGCTTCCCGCCCGTCACCAACAATGGCTGCTGCAAGCCACCACCATCATCATCGTCATTATCCCCACCATCATCATCGTCACAACTATCATCACTTCTGTTACTTTCATCATTTTTAATAGCATTCTCACCACCATCATCATCTTCAGCTCCACCACCACCATTACCATCAAAGCCCGAATCGTTAAAAGCCTTGGAACGACTGGCTGGAGTTCCGGCAGCTTTGTCATTATCCGTCTCATGTGACGTATGCGCTGAATCTAACATGTTTGCCTTTTGAGATGGAGATTTCAGTGATGATGATGATGGTGATGAGGATAAGAAGGATGAGGATGGTGATGATAATGATGACGATGATGATAATGATGAAGAATTGATGGAGATATCGGTGGATAGCTTGGCTCTTTTTGTCTTTTTTGAGGACTGTGTAGTTGCAAGGGGAGAAATTGAATGAGAATACGTGTGCAACTATCAATTGTACGAACTAAATAAATAATAAATATGTAAAACTAGGGATCGCAAAAACTAAATGATTGAAAATGAATGTTGAAGAATGGATTGTGCGAAGTGAACGAATGCCTGAAGAAATCTAACCTGTGGTCTTGCGCCTCTGATCCTCTTCTTGCTCTTGCTCGAAGCTGCATTTTGAAACGTTTGACGCTTTTAGATATAAAAAAAAGGATTATTAATTTCAAAAGAATCGATAGGTGGCTGATGCTAAATCATCGTCAACAAGTTTGTTCAAAGGACGAGAAGCACCTTCTTTGGTCTGTTTGCGCTTGATGGCTCTGGTCTGGCGGGCGAGTGGTCGACATTAGGAACATGGAGTTTGAAGCGCATTCAGGTTTACGCCACTCAACCAATACACACATAAATGATTCGCGCTGTAATCTTTGATAGGAAATACTAAAGCGACAAAACTCTACTCTACTACTCTCCTTCTTCCACCCATCACCACTTCCATTTCATCCACCACCCTCCCTCCTCCACTGCACCCACCTCCTCCACTGCACCCACCTCCTCCACTTCACCCACCTCCTCCACTGCACCCACCTCCTCTACTGCACCCACCTCCTCCACTGCACCCACCTCCTCCACTGCACCCTCCCTCCTCCACTGCACCCACCTCCTCCACTGCACCTCCCTCCTCCACTGCACCTCCCTCCTCCACTGCACCCACCTCCTCCACTGCACCCACCTCCTCCACTGCACCCACCTCCTCCACTGCACCCACCTCCTCTACTGCACCCTCCCTCCTTCACTGCACCCTCCCTCCTCCACTGCACCCACCTCCTCCACTGCACTTCCCTCCTCCACTGCACCTCCCTCCTCCACTGCACCCACCTCCTCCACTGCACCCACCTCCTCTACTGCACCCACCTCCTCCACTGCACCCACCTCCTCCACTGCACCCACCTCCTCTTGCTGCTTCTGACCTGCCCGCCGCTTGAGGGCCTTCACGATGTGCTGGTCTGCTGCGTGCTGCTGACTCAGCATGTCGGCAAACTTCTGACTCTTCTCCAGCAACTCACTCAGTCTGCAAGAGAAGATTGGGTGGGTGGGTGGTTGTGTGGGTTGGTGGTTTTGTGGGTTGGTGGTTGTGTGGGTGGTTGTGTGGGTTGGTGGTTGTGTGGGTTGGTGGTTGTGTGGGTTGGTGGTTGTGTGGGTTGGTGGGTGGTTGTGTGGGTTGGTGGTTGTGTGGGTTGGTGGTTGTGTGGGTTGGTGGGTGGTTGTGTGGGTTGGTGGTTGTGTGGGTTGGTGGGTGGTTGTGTGGGTTGGTGGTTGTGTGGGTTGGTGGGTGGGTTGGTAACATGAGTGAGTGAGTGAGTGGTTTGCATGTGTTTAACGCGGAATTCACTTAATTATGTAAAGCTAATTATGAAAATTGTTTGATTTAATAATTAAATTTTAATTGTGATTCTTATTGCAAGTGATCGATAATTATGCGACGGCCAACCTCTGGTAACACTGGGCTTTGTATACTTCGATAGTGCCAACAGCGTGGATCTTTTAAAAGAACATTTTTTATTGAAATTATTTAACTTATTTGGGAAAAATACCGTCGAAAATGTTTATGACTTGAAATTACTTTTGCTACAGTGTCTTAACTTTTATTAATTTTTATTCATTTTATGAATAATTAAAATTTCAATCGATAAAACGAAAAGCCAACTTTTTTCTTGTGTCTTCCCTTGAAAGACAAATCGCTGCTGAAGCATGCAAAGGGCCTGGCATCTCCGCCATCACACACTGATGCCTCACTCGTCGATGAGTGCATTGTGTCACAACTGAAATGTCAGGAGAGAGGTGTTTTGGAATGTGTTGGCGTCTATGATGATGTTTAAATACTGAATGAATTACATTGAATTACAAATGTGAAATGAATTGTTTGAAGGTGACTAATTATTGTTTGATTTGAAAGCTATGGTTTTTTATACTATGAATTTTCATACTGAAAAACATAAATTAAAATACAGGAAGTATGAGTTAGTTTTAAACTTAAAGTTTAGATGTAAAGAAGAAATTGTAAGAAGGCACCTTGTACTGTCCTCCATTTAAATTTTAAAACAGATTTTTATTCTTTAGAATTATAATTTTGAACTTAAAATTTGAACTATTAAAAAAATATTTTTATGATTAATGTTTAATCATTAAACATAATGAAAAAGCGAAAAATGAGAAGTTTTTGTATAAAGCAGACGATAAACGAAATACCGGAAGCTTGATGAATTAAAATAGAACAATTAAGAGTTGAACTGATTTAAACGATAAATAAAATATTATCAGATTTATTAGGAAGTAGTTGAAGATAGATTTTATTTTACAAAAATTGAATGACTTAGACAATATAAAAATTTAATTACCAATAAAATTTTCAAAACTAGTTTTTTTTCTTCTTTAAATATCTTCTTTTAGGATTAGACAGTACGAGAAAAACAATAATAAACCTTCATAAAATAATTTCAACAAATTAAATCTTCAAGTGTTCAGAATTTCAGTTATTTGTCACTTTTCTTTTCGAAATGGCAAAAGAATTGAATGACTTAGTTCCTAGAAAAGTGTCAAATTTCATCATCCTTGTTAACATATTCATACATTTGACGTCTTGTTTTCATTCGTTTCGCCATCATCATAGTTTATATAGAACTGACTATTGCCGAGTTTCGAGATTCTGTTCGCATTGAAAATGTTACTTTTATTGTTGTTAGTCTTAATGCTATTATTAGAAATAATAGTTTTTGTACTACAGACATTTATATTCTTGGAGCATTCGTCGTTGTGAGATGGGTCTTTGTGATGAACTTGGCTTTTTGCTGTAGCAGTTAATGATGCTTCATTTGTGAATGTTGTTGGGATAGTTGTAGTCGTAAGTAATGAAGTTTTAGCTGCACCAGTAGTATGAGTAGTGTAGATGGTATGAGGTTTACTATTAGTAGAAGCAAAACTTGCATTTGTTTTCAAGCAATCAATTCTTCTACACGCATATTCAGCCATTTTAACTGTATTTTCTACTGGCAAACTACTTCGATAATTTTCATAGCCAGTTATACAAGCTTTTTCTTTTGTATTACCACCATCCGAGGTAACAACAGCGTTTGCATCATCACCGACAACCGACGAAGCAACAATATTTCTAGAAGCTTCCATCAATGAATGCGATCGATTTGTTCTGGAATAGTCCGAAAAAGAGTACGAATTTGTTGTTTTGGAGATGGGAGAAACTTCCATGGTGCCAAAAGAGCGTCTCTGGACTGAGAGGCAAGGTGACTTGAGGGAGTGGTGTTTTGGCGCTTGTTTGAGTCTTTGACTGGCTAAGAGTTTGAGCGAAGATGCTTTCACTGAGGAGTGGGTGAGGTGGAGTAGTAAAGAATTTGTTGGTAATTAGAGTGAGAAGTTTCAGTAATAATAAAAATGACGGGCATTATTTTTGTAGCGTATGACAAAACGGGTTTCCAAATTGTAAAACTCGCTTCTAGTTGTATATAAAAAGCATTTTGAAACATAAAATAGTGAGTAATGTGTATGTAACATTTTAGCTCGCATCTTTAAAACCTAGTTTTGAAACCTCCAGCGTTGAAGAAAAATTAATTGAAGAATAATGCTGATTCAAAGACCTTTGGAGGGCAGGCTGTTGCGATGGTGATGTTGCAGTAGGAGCAGGTGCTGCTCGTCGATGCTGCCAGTGCCGCTGCTGCTGCTGCTGCTCAGGAGTCTACTGAAGGAGCGACGCAGTGGCAGTGTGGTCGGTGAGGCCGTGGTGGATCTAACCACCAGGCTTTTGTCTGTCTGCTTGTTGTCAGCTGGTCTGCTCGTCAGTTTGCTTTGCTGTTTACTGCAATCTTTTGTGTGACACAAGAGTTAGTTTTTGAAGCAAATAACTTTAAAAGAAACAAATAACATTGAAAAGATAAAACTTAATTTTAATTTATCAAAATTTTTTATATTTTAAAAATAAATAAGTTATGATGTTTTTGAAACAAAATAAGTCATTAAAAGTTCATCATTGTGGTGAAAGGAGGCACTGACATTCTTGAATGTTGCGGGTTTTGTTGAAATGGAGATGCTTCGAGAGGAAGCTTGGCTTGCTCCGCTTTACGTTCCTTTTCGTCTTACGTCGTTGCTGCTGGAGCATCATCATCAGCACCCGAGTGTCATTGTTCTGCTTGACGACGTCACTTGTGATGCTTTTGACGTTCAGTTCACTGCGCGTGGGAGAGGTGCTGGCCAGTTGGATTCGCATGCGCCGACATGTTGTTTAGGATAATCCACCATATTTGAAGTATTGAATAAAGAGAAATAAAACAAAAAACACAAGACTGCCGTAAAACTAACTTCTCAGCTTTCTTCCACCCATCCTCCCCCCTCCCCTCCAAACCTTATATGCGACACTTGCAACTTGACCCTGTGGAGTTTCTTGAGGATGAGCGTGATGAGGGACGGATGGGGCAGGTTGATGGCTGGCTGGTCGTTGATCGAGTGGATGACGTCACCCACCCGGAGTTGCGCCTTCGAAGCTGCACTACCCGCCTCTATCGACTGAAAAATAAAAACCTTAAATTTAGTTGAGTCAAACATTCTATTTAAATGATATATTTAATAATTTTGATTTATCAGTTAATATAAACTAATTTTGAAAGTAGGAGTTTATGAAGAGAAAGAAAGTACCGCAATGATGTGCAGGAGAACTTCATTTGACGAACTTCCACTTTCTGCTGCATCTTTCACTCCTTCTTCTCCAACCGCATCCAAGAACACCTTTCCATCTTCTTCAACATTTCCACAAGTACCCGATCCATTTCCCACTGCCACTGTACCACCCCCCATCTCACCCTTCAACATCCTAACAGTCCTCACCATAAAACCATAGCCCCTCTCCCCCCTCTTCAACACCACTGGCGCTCTCATCACCTCGAAGATACCTTCTTTCTTGAAGTTACTGCCCTCTCTTAAAACCTCCTCTACCGCTGCATTTGAGGGGATGGCATGGTCGATGGGTGGTTGAGAACCGAGTATTCGAACTACGTTACAGGGCGTGTAGCTTTTTTTCTTGTTTAGGATTGAATCCATCATTGTGGTGGTGCAAGTTTTAAAGGTATTTACACTTGAATCGACAAAACTACTCTCACTGTCCAAGTTGAGACCAGAAGACGAAGTCTGGTTTTCTTTTTGCTTTTTTTCACTCTCCGTTCTTAAAAGTGAAGAAATCTCTTTACATAAATTCAATCCTTTTTTCTCGGATACTTTTGAAGTACTTTTCCCAGCTTCTTCCGAACGATTTACAAATAATTGACTTGATTCTTTGTATTGGTCTTTCATTATAAAGTTTTCTGTTTCAGTTGGAACGCTGGTGTTGGAAAAAGAAGTTTGTAAGTGGTGGTTTGGAGGTGTCGAAACAGTTTTTTCGGTAGTTGAAGTCGAGAGGTAGATAGGGTGGACTTTGCTGTATTGCGTCGTAGTGATTGTGTGGTTGGTTGTGTGGTTGGTTGTGTGGCTGGTTGTGTGGCTGGTTGTATGGCTGGTTGTGTGGCTGGTTGTGTGGCTGGTTGTGTGGTTGGTTGTGTGGCTTGTTGTGTGGTTGGTTGTGTGGTTAGTTGTACCACTAGATGTTGAGTTGCTGGTCGTTGTTTCAACAACCATTTCATTCATTTCACTTTTATCGAGATTTTTCAAAGCAAAAGAATTTGTTGTTGTTTGAGTACCATCTTTACTAACTGAGTTTATAACGTTCGTTGAATTGTGATTTTGAGTATTTGTAGTAACTGCTGTAGTGTTCATAGTTGTTTTAGTGTTTGTATTGTTTAAACTGTTCGTAGTATTTATTGTTGTGTTTATGGTAATTGTATGCATTGGAACGAGATTGTTCTTCTGTTCACCAGGGGGAGTAACTATTAGTATTTCTGGGAGGTTTTGAGGCCTCTTGGCACTTTTTGTCATTGGGTTTTTAATACATGTTGTTGTGCTTGTTGTGGTGCTTGCTAAATTTGTCGTTGAATACGTTGCAGTTAAATTCGTTAATAAATCACTGTTATTGTTACGTGATGTACTGGTTGAGTTAACGTTCCTGCCTTCTTCACAAGCGGCGACGAGTGTTGCCTTGAGGTTTACATCGCCACTTTGACCTCTTTCCCGAACTGTACTTTCAGTACTAGCAGCAGTAGAAGTCGTTCTCAAGGTGTTACTGTCTGGAGTACTTATAATAATAGAAGCAGCAGCAGTAATAGTTTTTGTAGCAATGGTGATAGTAGTAGTTTTTGAAGTGAAAGTGAGAGTGATAGTTGTAGTAGCGATAGAAACAGCAGCATTAGGAGTTTCAGAAATAATATTTGCAGGGGTTGTAGTAGTAGTAATATCAGTCATAGCATTAGTAGTACCACTGGTACTGATAGTAGTAGTAGTAGTGATAGTAGTAGTAGGGTTGGTAGTACTAGAAGTAGTAGTAGTAGTGGTGGTGGTGGCAGCAGTGACACTTTCGAAAGCGTCGCTGACGACTGACGTTCTGGAGAGGGGCGTGATGGCAGTCTGAGATTTCACGTACTGAGATGACAACGAAGAGAAGCTGTGGAACAAAAAATCATCATCATCGCCTGCCCCGTCATTTTGGTCATCATCATCATCATCATCATCATCATCATCATCATGGTTGTCATGGCTTGGAACATTTAAACGGTTGACTTTTCTTTGAACTTCTTCGTCGTTGTCGTGGTTGTATCTGTCCAGACGTGCTGTGTTGATGCATGTGCGAGACAGTCAAGGACTTAGCTAATTTAAAATATTTATTGCGTCAAAATCATTTGAAATGTTTCCAAATTAAAATGTTGTTTTTTAATAAAATCTAGATGACTATTTAGTTTTTTAAATAAATTCTTTGCCGTTTAAAAAAAATTAAATAAAACTTTTTTTGTGATTTTTAAATTTTTTTGCCATTTGCCACTCACAGTCAAAGTAACTGGTGTCTTCCTCGTGTTCCAACTGCGGCACAAACTCCGCCTTGCGCCTCAAAACGCCTTCCCAATCAAGGTCATCAAAGAACCTGTGACCTTTGACCTCAGCCACGCCCCCACTGCCCAGCCTATCACACGGCTGCTGTTGCAGTAACTGGGTCACTAGGTCACGTGCCACTTCCGGTGGAGAAAACTCTCCTTCCGGCCATTCTATCGGATCTGTGGTGTTAGTGGAATCGATTTTAAAACCTTAATTATTTTTATTTTCACTTCAAGGTTTAAATTTTTTATTATGTTAAATGTTGTTTTAACTTCAAGCAGAAATTATTCACAACGAAAACGAAAACAAATCTAAAATAAAGCCCATGTTACACCCCCTGAATCATCACTACCAGTGAGGATGGCGACGAAGAGGAGGTCAGGAGTCTCGCCGTAGAAGGGCACACACCCCACCAGGAACTCGTACAAGATCACCCCCATCGACCACCAGTCCACCGGCTTGCCTGATGGAGGGGGGAGTGTTTGAAAAGATGATGATGATGATGATGATGAGATGACGGTGTTTGTAGTTATGATGATGGTGGTGGGGGTCGCGTCCTTTTTTTTCCATCTTAGTCATTACTTCATCATGCCCTCCATCCCACCCACCACACCCAGTTCCCTTCCATCCCACCCACCACACCCAATTCCTTTCCATCCCACCCACCATACCCAGTTTCCCTTTCATCCCACCCACCCACGCACCAATCCCAGTTCTCTTCCATCCCACCCACCCACGCACCATACCCAGTTCCTTCCATCCCACCCATCCACGCACCATACCCAGTTCCTTCCATCCCACCCATCCACGCACCATACTCAGTTCCCTTCCATCCCACCCACCCACGCACCATACTCCTGTCTGAGGATCACTTCAGGCGAGATGTACTCTGGTGTGCCGAAGACCTGCTTGTCCTTGAAGAGTCTGCAGTCCTTGTCCATGTATCCCTCGTACACGTTCGTTGTCACTGTGTGTGTGTGTGTGCGTTTGTGTGTGTTTGTGTGTGTGTGTGTGTTTGTGTCTGTGTGTGTGGGTGTTTATATGTGTGTTTGTGTAGGTGTGCATGTGTGTGTGTATATGTGTGTGTGTGTGTGAGTGCAGCTTCTTGACACATACGGTTCATGAGACCAATCTTGGATAGTCCGAAGTCTGTCAGTTTTATGTGGCCCAGAGAAGTGATCAGTAAGCTGGTGTTGATAATAATAGTGGTAAAATGGTTAGTAGTGGTAGTGGTTATGTAAGTAGTAGCGGTAGTAGTAGAAGTAGTAGAAGAAATAGGAATAGTAGTTGAACAAAGCACCACCAACTTATCAGGCTTGAGATCCCGATGCACGACTCCATAGCTGTGCAAGTACTCAAGCGCCAGTACTGTTTCTGAAAAGTACTGTCTGAATGGGGAGTAGTAGTGCAAGTAGTGGTGCTAGGAGTGGGATTTTTACAATGAATAATCTTCAACCTTATGACCTCTCATTCCACCAATCTCACTACAATTAACACTCATGTCACCATCACTACAATCAACCTCATCATTAGTGCCACTAGTCACTATCATCATCATCACCACCTAGCCACTGTCATTATCATCATCACCTCCTAGCTACTATCATCATTATCAACCCCACCACCTAGCTCATATCATCATTATCATCACCACCATCTAGCAACTATCATCATCATCACCACCACCACCACCACCTAGCCAGATCCATGGGCAGAGGGCCTCCAATGTTCTTGAGTAGAGTGGCCACGTCACCCCCTTCTACGTACTCCATCACTAGACATACGTGTCTCTGTCGTCATGATGATGATGATGGTGACGATGGTGATGATGATGATGATGATGAGATGATGATGATGATCATGATGATGGTGATGGTGGTGGTGATGATGAGATGATGATGATGATGATGGTGATGATGCTGATGATGATGATGGTGATGATGATACCTTTGTTTCGAAGCTGCAGTAGAAGGAGACGACGAAGGGATTGTCGGTGAAGTTGAGGATGTCTCGCTCCTGGAACACCTGGCGGTTGTGGTGGTGTTTAATCGAGAAACTATGCATTTTCAATCAAGCATGTAGGTAGTTGGAATTTAAATTGAAGTGGGTTCTCCAATTGAGTATTATTTATGTGTAAGTGATAGTGCTAATGAAAGTGTGGATTTTGATCGGAGTTATTTATTAAATAGCGTTTCTTTACTACTTTCGTTTCGGGGAAAATCATTTCAAAACGAAGAAAGTCAGAAAGATGAAAAAATGTCTTAGAAACCCTACGTGTTTCAAATAACAGGAAATAACACTAAAGTTTGTGAAGAGAGTATTAGAAGAAGGTATTCAAGAATTCATGCAAGAAGTGATTATTAAATGATATTACATTCACATATAAGATTTATCTAGCGCTTAAAAGTACAGTCCTAATTCTTATAAATTTGTAGCAGTGAGATTTGATATAACGCCTACCTGGTCGACCTGGTTCCTGAGGAGAAGGTGGTTCTTGAGGATCTTCTTCATGGCGTGCAGTTGACCTGTCTCCTTGTCCCGAATCAGGTACACGCTTCTGCAGCACCATCATCATCATCATCATCATCATCACCATCATCATCATCATCACCATCATCATCATCACCATTTTCATCATCATCATCATCTCCACCCATAGGCTCCACTGCTGATGAGCTTGATGACGTTGAAGTCTTCCTGGCTGGGGCAGGGTCTGTAGAGGGAACTGTTCTCAGACTGTTCTTCAGTGGAGTCGTACTGCAATGGCAAAGAGGTTAGTGGGTGTTGCTGCGGAAGATGGAAGGGCATTTTATAATGTAAAATATGCTTTAAACATTCTTCTTCTTTTCAATCATGTGAATTTAATTTTCGATTATAAATTAATAACTTTACAAAAGTGACTAAGAACATCTAGAAAAAGTTACGAAATGTTTGAAGTGAGGGTAGAGACACTAACGCCGTCATGAGAGCTTGAAAAGGAATCCATGTCGTCAGTTGAATCTGTTCAAGTTCAAGTTGAATAAGCTTCTGAACTACTTGAAAGATGATTTTTCAAATTATATTCACTCTAATACAATCCAAAACATCATTTTTAATCTCCTAAATTAGCATCCCTCTCTCTCTTACTCACTAAAGCCCTCACTCACCAATTCCCTACCTCCCTCCTCTTCTCCCTCACCAATCTTTCCCTTTTCCCTTCGCTAATTTTCTCTATCCCACCTCCTCTTCCTCACCAATCTCTCGATTAAGTCCGAGTTTTTCGATTATGTACATGTGGTAGTCTGTGCTGACGTTTGCCTTGATGCAATCTTCCGCCTCTTCCAGAAAGCTGTAGAACTCTTCAGGGTCGAACTCCTGTGCGGTGGATCAGTAAGCGGTGTGAAGTGGTTCAAAAAAAATGGTTT
>OX030958.1:7706125-7746125 GCA_943735955.1 Piscicola geometra | reverse complement strand
TTGCTGTTACTTTTGAGGTTGTTATTGTATGCAGCCATTGGCAACAAAAGACATTGTTGTTCCATTTTTGTTTTGGCGCCACCTAAATCTGCATTGGCGCCCTCGATACCTTGAGCATCATCGCTGACATCATCCTCAGCCATGTTGTCCACCACGAGTTGGAATGTACCTTTTTGTTGTTGTTGTTGTTGTGGGATGTCATTGTTCTTTTTGTTGGCATTATCCTCGTCATCATACATGCTCGACATTTTGAGTAAACCCAAGTTTTTGTTTTTGTTTCTGAATCTATTTTTAATTAACGAGTCAAATTATTTTTAGATTAAATTAACTTTTTTTAAATTCTGTTTCTCTTTCGGGTTTAGAACACACCTATGTACGTCTGACCTTTCTCTTCCTTCTTTCACTCGTCAATTCCATTTATCTGCCGAAATATTAGAACCCAACCTGGTTTAGAGGGACGTATGTGTACAATTATTTGTACACGTGTGTACAGTTATTTGTACACGTGTGTACAAATTCTTTAACGTGTTTTAACTTGTAGTTCTAGGGTTGCTGGCTGTAGGATAATTAATGGGTTCGTGTGTTATTTGTGTTTGTGTGCTTTTGCGTATGTCTCTGTGCGTTTTTGTACAACAATATTTGTCCACTGTGATTGTACGCCGTGTGGTGGATTATGGAAACGATTTGATGGCTGAAGTGATTTGCTCAAGAATTACCATCTTTTTATACAATTCGTTTTACATATTTCCAACGTCTTAGTATTCTTTTTGCTAGTTTAATTCATCCACTGGATTTTACTTTTTTTACTCTTTCTGATTGGGCACCTCACATTTTTTCCCATTAAAATGTTCGTATAAATTTTCATTAAATCAATTAAATTTTACTTTGAATATTTCTTGAACAAGGTTATTGATAGAATTCAAGTTTACAGGCAAGTGGTAATTTTAAAATGATCGAGTTTTCAATCCAGGTTTAAATCCAGGTTCCAATCCAGGTTCCAATCCAGGTTTAACTCCAGGTTCCAATCCAGGTTTAACTCCATGTTTAAATCCAGGTTTCAATCCAGGTTTAAATCCAGCTTCACTCCAGGTTTAAATCCAGGTTTAAATCCAGGTTTAACTCCAGGTTTAAATCCAGGTTTCAATCCAGGTTTAAATGCAGCTTCACTCCAGGTTTCAATCCAGGTTTCAATCCAGGTTTCAATCCAGCTTCAATCCAGGTTTTGAGCAGCGAGTCGAAAGTAAACGAAACTGCGGCCTATTTGAACTTTCTCTTCACCCGAACTGATCACACTTTCAAGATGTTCTTTTATGTTTATTCTGTTTCCTTGAGCATTTCAATGGACATTTTAGAATTTTTTTGAACATGTTGCACCACCCCATACAAATCATCCGTCACTACCGCACCATTACAATACACTTCATTAACTTCTCGTTAACTTTGGTTTGTCTTTTAAAAGGAAAAACAATCCTCAATCAAATTAATTATTCAGTAACAGCTTTTAAACAGTTGCGTGACTAATGAATTTTTAACATGTCCAACCAGCCAGTCTCTTTCTTCACCAACTTCCCAGGCTGTTTTATGAATCTCACTCGCTTATATATCCCACATTTACGACACACATGTGAACCAACACATAAACACATGTGAACAAACACATACACACATGTGAACCAACACATAAACACATGTGAACAAACACATATACACAAAGGTGGACCGATACATACACACATGTGAACAAAATCCCATACACACATTGATCACCCATACTCACTTTTATATTGGCCCACACATTGTAATATAGACTATATATGATATATTCTATATTTTTAGCGGTTCAATAAGAGATAGATCAATGCTTTTTGCTGAAGACGCACAGACTTTTATTGTTGAAGATACGTTTTGTGTAGCATTTATGAGGGTGTTTTCATTATGAAGCTAGCAATTTATATACCGTTCCCTGTGAAAGATCTTCTAGCTGCTCAGAGTTTTTGTGCTGTTAAACAAATATTGAGAGATTAATTTTAATATTGCCGACCTGTCGGGTTAATTATTATCATTTCCTTCTTGTTTGAATTGCTATATATTTTTGAATTGTATTGACATCCACTTTTAAGGTTTAATTCACATTATAGATTTCAATAAAAATATAATATTTATTATTATTATAAAAAGATACGTTAGTTTTCTATATTTTATGAAGTTCAATTTTTTAAAAAATATTTATTTAAAAAAAAATTCGTTCGGAATATTTTTTTCCTATTTATAAAATTTCGTGGAAAACTCACAAATAATTTCTTTGAAGTTTATGAAATGTTAAAGAATTTAAAACCGTTCTCTTGATAAATATTCAACAAATAAAAGTTAAAATCCAACATTTTATTATTTTTCTATTATATAATATTGTATAATTCACCTAAAGAGCTGCCAATGCTATAACGGATTAAGAGTGAGCTCCAAGAATTCAAAGAATTTAAACAAATGAATTTATTATAGTTTTCAATTGAAAAACTAATTTAATTTTTAAGAAATGCATTTAATGGATGGGCGAAAGGGGCGTGGTCAGAGGAGGAAGCGTATAAATGCGTGTTGCGTGCATGCAATTTGGGAAAGAAAATAGAAAAATAAACTTTATAAAACAAATATACTAAAACTACAAAACCAAAAAAAGAAATACTAAAACTGCAAAAACAAAATAAAAAAATGTACACGCCACCAACCTCGCCACCACACTTACAGTTGCTAGGTTCGGAGAGGAATGTCCGAGGGATTTTCGGGCTTTTCGCAGGCGGTTGCTATGGTAGTGTGCATGGTTGTCATGGAGACTGTTCACTGACCTGCTGATGCCGTCAAGCAGACTTGCTGATGCAAGATTGGTGGAGGAATGAAATGACGTGGGAATGTTTCTGACGAAAGAATAAATAAATAATTAAAGGATTAATAAATAAATGATGGTATAATAAATATATGAATACAAATAGCAATATCATCTATTTATAAAAAAAATTATTATTTATTTTTTTGCCACAATACGGCTGAAAGTAAAAATGCAAATCTATTTAAGGCTTTGTAACTCTGTTTGCCAGTCCCAGCAATGCTCTTAGTATGTTTGCTTTAACGTCTCCTATTATTCCTTTTTCATTTATCTTTTATGCAGAATTGTAAAAAAATTCTATTTTAAAAAATGTGAAAAAAAGTATTTCAAAGACGTTTTTAGTGATACTAAAAACATAAAAGATATTTGTACTATTTTCATTCAATTTCCTTCAAATAGATTTTTTCGGGTTGAATCTGTGGAAATCCACTCTGTCACCGTAAGTAGGATTCTGAGAAAAAGAAATAATAAAAACTATATGCAAACAATTTTTTCTAGTTTTTTTATTTCATTTATAAAACATTTTCTCACTTAAACGCGTATTAACTATATAAAAGTTTTGAAATGAGAGAACCATTAATTTTTTAACTCCCATGGATAAAGGGAGA
This sequence comes from Piscicola geometra, assembly GCA_943735955.1. Taxonomy (NCBI): domain Eukaryota; kingdom Metazoa; phylum Annelida; class Clitellata; order Hirudinida; family Piscicolidae; genus Piscicola; species Piscicola geometra. The sequence continues at coordinate 7,742,639 of OX030958.1, read as the reverse complement.
CATGAATAAGCAAAATAAATAAAAATAGGAAAATCATTACGTTCACTTGGGGGATGGTTCGTTAGGTTTTTCGATTAATATTTGGAATTGAAAGCTGGTGCTTATTGTGAACCACCCACACACACAAAACTAAAACAAAGTTTCTGATTACTTAAATTTCACGATAGTTGAAAGGAAGTGAAATATTGTAAAACTGTTTGACTAAAATAAAAATTAATTTTCAAGAATTTTTCTTATTTAAACGCGTATTAAACTTCCTTGAGTTGTCCACCTGAAGAGGCGCTGGAGAGGGATGGAGAGAAGGCAGTCAAGAATGAGCTGTTCCTGCGCTCAGTTGCCATAGAGAGTCTCCTGGTGGTTATAATGACGATGATGATGATGATGACGATGAGGGTGATGATAATGATAATAATGATAATGATAAGGATGATGATGGCGCTGACGATGATGAGGTAGAGGATGATGATGATGAGAAAGAAGATGATCACGATAATCATGGTTCTAAGAATAGATATTAAAATAATATTTCCTCAGGTGAGAGGCTTCTAAAGAATGCAATTAGAAGAGGAAATTTTCACTGGATTTTTCATTCTCTTCATCCTCATGATGATCATCACCACCACTATCATCATCGTCATCATCATCATCACCACCACCATCATCATTAACACCACCCCCACCACCATCATCATCATCATCATCTTTCCAACCTGAAAGGTTGCAGCGACAGATTAAAGGGCGCTGATGGCGAGGCGGAAGAAGATGAGTGTCTGCTTCCGGTGGGTGGGAGAGGAAGGTGGTGGTGGTTGTGTAGGAGGTGATGAAGTTGGTGGTGGAAGGGGTGGTGCAGGGGGTAGTGAGTGGAATGGTGTTTGATTTTTGTGTCGAGTTTTTTTGTAGTCTTTTTCGCTTCTTGGACCCTTTGTAGTTGTACTTTTTGTGCGTTTGTTGGTTGTTGTTGTTGTTGTGGAGCTTTCAGGAATAAAATATTTTGTTTGTTTTCAATAATATTGATACTAGTACTACTAGTTGAAGTAGTAGTAATATTAGTAGTAGTAGTAGTCAAAGTGTTTGTGGTAGTTATTGGTGATGACATAGCTGATGTAGGTGCAGTGATTAGTGTAAATGTGTTAGTTGCTGTAGTTGTAGAAGATGTTGTAGTTGTAGTTGTAGTAGATGTTGTAGTTGTAGTTGTAGAAGATGTTGTAGTTGTAGTTGTAGAAGATGTTGTAGTTGTAGTTGTAGAAGATGTTGTAGTTGTAGTTGTAGTAGATATTGTAGTTGTAGTTGTAGAAGATGTTGTAGTTGTAGTAGATGTTGTAATTGTAGTATGTATCTCAGATGGAGAAGTGCCTTTAGTTGAAGTAATCGTTGCACGCGTGGGGGTTGTTTTAGTTGTAGAAATCGTTATAGGTATGAGGGTTGTTGTTGTTGGTGTTATGTTCCTCGTGAGTGAAGAAGTTATTGTAAGTGCTTTGAGTGTTGCAAAGTTATTTGTTGTTGAATTACTTGTGCAATTGATTCTTTTTTCAGGTACGTGTCTGGTTAAAGTTGTAGTAATTTTTGTAGACACAGTTTTTTTTGTGGATTTAGTTGTTGCCAATTTTTTTTCATTGATGTTGTTTGTCGTTGTAGTAACCATTACAGTGGGCTTGGTGGCATTTGTAGTTGTAGTAGTTGATGAAGATGAGATAGCTGTTGTGGGTGTTAAAGATTTAGTAGTAGTGGTGGTTGTTTTGAGTGTGGGGTTCACTTTAGTTTTAAAAGTGGTTATTGGTGGGGTGGTTGTTCCAGGGGGAAGACATATTTTAGACTTGGTAGGGGGAGGAAATGTAGCGGTGCTTTTTGATGGTGGGGTGGTTGCTGTGTGTTTGGGGGGACTAGTAAGAGCTTCATTTGCTTGCAGGGACATTTTGCCACTATTTATACTCTGGAAGCGTCTTCAAATCCTGTTCTTCACAATCACGACTTTCTGATATACATTTTATCACCCTTTTCTGCCCATCAATAAACCTAATCACCTTCCCAACTTCACAAGTCCACACAGCAACAAAATCAACCCAATTCCAATCTTATATTATATCAAATGTTTTAGACCCCTACAAGAAGAAATATACAAAGCATGTGAAGCATACAGACTAAACAAACATACAAACAGGCATACTTCAATGCCCCAGGCCGGCACCCCTTAAAGCATCCCGTAATTATGTACCTTCCGGATCTCTCTGCATCCATCCATACATCCTATTACGTATTATCTCATACTCTTTCATATTCATACAAACTGCCAGATGCATACACATATTCACCACTCATACGTTCATATACATCTATTTTGTACATGTAATTGTACACTAGATAATTTGATCACGTGTTATATTAATTTTCGAACTCTAGATTAGTTTCATAAAAACTCATCATCTATTTTTTTTAATGTGAATTCTTTTAAAGTTCTCGTTCAAAAAGCCTAAAGTCAATGGAATGTACAAATGTGTCTGATAGGCATAGGCGTTTGTGTGTGTGAGTAGTTACTACTGTACTGTAGTACTGTACTGCTATTAAATCTAATACTTCTTCTAAGACTAATACTACTACTACTACTACTACGACTACAACTACTACTACTACTACTACTACTACAACTACTACTACTACTACTACTACTACTACTACTACTACTACTACTACTACTACTACTACTACTACTACTACTACTACTACTACTACTACTACTATTACTACTACTACTACTACTACTACTACTACTACTACTACTACTACTACTACTACTACTACTACTACTACTACTACTACTACTACTACTACTACTACTGCTACTACTACTACTACTACTACTACTACTACTACTACTACTACTACTACTACTACTACTACTACTACTACTACTACTACTACTACTACTACTACTACTACTACTACTACTACTACTACTACAACTACTACTTCTACTACTACTACCACTTCTACTATTACTACTACTAATCTTTTTAAAGATGATGAATTTAAACACATTGGTTGTAATCAATTTATTTCATATTTACATCTTCAAGAAAGTTTCATAGAAAAATATAAAATAAAGCATATATAAAAAGTTTAGCGCCTAGAAAAATACCTGTTACCGCAAAGTTCACTTTTAAAAATTAAACGTTGAATGAATTTCACTTTAGTCATTATGTAAAAAGTCTTTTTTCAAGAGATAATTATAGTTTTGAAAATTCTCATTAATTATTATAATTTTTTAACGTATTATATCTAAAATGAAATCTCTATTGTTACTTTGTATCATATTCCATCATATTGGCGCACAACCTCCTTCCAGCAACATATCTAACACTGTCAATTCTACTTCCGCCACAGCTACATCAAATAATTTCATAACAAATTCAATTACTGCTTTTTCTAATTCCAAAAAATCCACATCGCTTCCACACACCATCAGCACGTCCAACCCCACAACGCTTCTACAAAACACCAGCCCAACCACTTCAAGTTACACTGAAGTAGCGACAGAGGGCACGATTTTTTTCCTGGAAAACAAAAATATTTTCACTAGAGCACTCTTGATCATAGGGTGTGTAGCATTTATCGCCATGATCTACATAGCCATCAGATGTTCCATGTGAGTCTGATGCTAAATCAAAACCAAACCTAAATAACTTTTTCAATTTAATTTTTACCTAAAATGCATTTTTCATCACTTTATTTTTAAAACCCATCTCAGAAAAGCTTGCCAAGGCAAACCAAAGAGCAGACGACTGGGCAACGATGCAAGAGAATTCATGGAGTTGCAGCCTCTAGACATGCAAGGCTCTCTGGAGGAGGAGGAAGATATGGTCTTTGATGCCAGCAGCACCACTAATCTCAAAACTAAAGACGTTAGGAAACAAAAAACGCTACTTAGCAAAGAAAAATCGCCTTAAATTAATGTTTGAAGTTGAAAATGTTATTTTTTGGAAGAAGAGTTTATTGTCGTTCTGGTGCTTGTTTCAGGATTGGTGGTGAATAATAATAATAATAGTTTCTTGTAGCATTTCGAAGTTGATCACGCTTGAGCTCATATGACGTTTTTGAAGCACTCTCTCATGTAAATAGGACTAATGAAGCGTGACAAACGCTAATACTATAATCGACAATGAATTCTTCTCTTATCAATACAACGACTATAAATGATGTAAATGACTGTAATTAAAATCTAATTGACTAACTACGATCAAACGATCGTGACATTTACCGCAGCCACTTCCCATTTTAATGGTGACTCACTGCATAGGAACTTTACCTTCAAAGCCTTTCAATTGTTCATTTCTGATCTCTCAAGCCGGGGTGCACATTTGGACTGCCTTTATTTTTTTCTGAACAATATTATGTATTTGATGAATAAAATTTATCCTGGTGACTGCAAATACGTAAATAGTACGACAAAATGTCTCAGAATTTTAGCCTTTTCGATGCTTTTAGATTTTGTAGTCGTGTTTACGATCAATATTAAGAATTAAATAAAAATATTATATTTATAAGACCAAAAAAATGAATTTTAATATATTTCATTCTATGGTGTTTTTTGGTTCCTTGATCATTTTTTTATTTGAAAAAATTGACAAGTTAGTTTAAAGCACTGATTTTGAAATAATAAGCGATAGGTAAAAAAAGTATGTGACATTATTAAAAAGAAAGAAAACAATTATTATAAAGCTAACTGAAAAGATCAAAATACATACTGAAATTAATAATAAATAATTAACTTCAATTTTAACGAATAATTTATAGGATCTCATTTCTTTTTCTTGTCGACAGGGATCTCATCCAAAACCTTGTTATCGCCTTTGAGCTTCTGGAATATCGTCATTGCCTAAGGGTTGCAGTAAAGTGTTAGTGCTTCTCTAATCAATGCCTGACCCACATCGTTCAACACAACACATGCAAGTACGGACCATAAGTTGTTTTCCATATGGTTAAACCTGAAAAAGCTCAAAAACACCAGGACATTTCAACAAAAAAAGTAAAACTACCCTAACAACCCTGAACACCCATCTCCAAACTTATCTTCCACTCTCTCAAATTTCAACAGAAACCCACTCACCCACACACACACCCCCTCCAACAACCCACACTTTTCCGCCACCCAGCCAAATACCCACTCACCAACCCGCTCACACACCCACCCCCACCAACAACCCACATTTTTCCGCCACCCAGCCAAATACCCACTCATCCACCCGCTCACGCACGCACCCACCCGCTCACCTGGGTAACTGAAGAAACCACATCGGAGGCGTTGTTGGGCAGCAGGAGGGTGTTTCCCTTCTTGGCGAGTTCACCAAATGCTTCTATGTACTTCTCTGCCACCGCCACTGACACTGCGTTGTGTCCGTCCTGTGTTTGTGTGTATTCGTGTGTGTTTGTGTGTGTTCGTGTGTGTGCTTACTTTTTTTTACATGATGATTCCAAATAATTTTAACAAATCATAACAATAAAAAGAAAAAAAACTTAAAAAAATTAATACATCGAAAGCGACTTGTGCGGTTTAAAAAGAATAATGGCACTGGCTGACGCTGATGATGATGCTGATGTGGATGATGATGATGATGATGTAGGTGATGATGATGTGGATGATGATGATGTAGTTGATGATGATGTGGATGATGATGATGTAGTTGATGATGATGTAGTTGATGATGATGTAGGTGATGATGATGTGGATGATGATGATGTAGTTGATGATGATGTGGATGATGATGATGATGATGTAGGTGATGATAATGTGGATGATGATGATGTAGGTGATGATGATGTGGATGATGATGATGTAGTTGATGATGATGTGGATGATGATGATGTAGTTGATGATGATGTGGATGATGATGATGTAGTTGATGATGATGTGGATGATGATGATGTAGTTGATGATGATGTGGATGATGATGATGTGGATGATGATGATGTAGGTGATGATGATGTGGATGATGATGATGTAGTTGATGATGATGTGGATGATGATGATGATGATGTAGGTGATGATGATGTGGATGATGATGATTTGGATGATGATGATGTAGTTGATGATGATGTGGATGATGATGATGTAGTTGATGATGATGTGGATGATGATGATGTGGATGATGATGATGTGGATGATGATGATGTAGGTGATGATGATGTGGATGATGATGATGTAGTTGATGATGATGTGGATGATGATGATGATGATGTAGGTGATGATGATGTGGATGATGATGATGTAGGTGATGATGATGTGGATGATGATGATGTAGTTGATGATGATGTAGTTGATGATGATGTAGTTGATGATGATGTGGATGATGATGATGTGGATGATGATGATGTAGTTGATGATGATGTGGATGATGATGATGTAGTTGATGATGATGTGGATGATGATGATGTGGATGATGATGATGTGGATGATGATGATGTGGATGATGATGATGTGGATGATGATGATGTGGATGATGATGATGTAGATGATGTTCATACCGGCTGGCCAAGAGCTTCAGCGATCAACTTGATCCCCTGCGACTTGGCTTGGGCTCGAGCTATCCAAGCCTCCGCCTCTCCTGGATGGATGGATGGATTGGTGGATGGATGGATGGATGGATTGGTGGATGGATGGATGGATTGGTGGATCGATGGATGGATTGGTGGATGGAGGGTACAGTGAATGCAGGATGGTTTAAACGAATGGATGCATCATTGACATCGGATACGCGTGCAGTAACACTAAACAGTTTTTAACCATCACATTAAAACTTCTTCAACTAACCAAACCACCTCCACCACATCCAACACTTCAACCATCACACCCACAACAACAACAACCACACCAACACAACAACAACCACACCACCAACCACTCCTCACCTGTGGCCTGGTTCACCTGCTCAGAGCGGTAGGCCTCTGACGTCAGAATGCGCGCCTTCTTGCGGCCCTCAGCCACATTGATGTCTGCCTCCCTGATGCCTGCGTGGGTGGGTGGTTGGGTGTTGGTGCAGGCGTGGGTGGGTGGTTGGTTGGGATGGTGCAGGCGTGGTTGGGTGATGGTGCAGGCGTGGGTGGGTGGGTGATGGTGCAGGCGTGGGTGGGTGGGTGATGGTGCAGGCGTGGGTGGGTGGGTGTTGGTGCAGGCGTGGGCGGGTGGGTGATGGTGCAGGCGTGGGTGGGTGGGTGTTGGTGCAGGCGTGGGTGGGTGGGTGATGGTGCAGGCGTGGGTGGGTGGGTGATGGTGCAGGCGTGGGTGGGTGGGTGATGGTGCAGGCGTGGGTGGGTGGGTGATGGTGCAGGCGTGGGTGGGTGGGTGATGGTGCAGGCGTGGGTGGGTGGGTGTTGGTGCAGGCGTGGGTGGGTGGGTGATGGTGCAGGCGTGGGTGGGTGGGTGATGGTGCAGGCGTGGGTGGGTGGGTGTTGGTGCAGGCGTGGGTGGGTGGTGATGGTGCAGGCGTGGGTGGGTGGGTGATGGTGCAGGCGTGGGTGGGTGGGTGATGGTGCAGGCGTGGGTGGGTGGGTGTTGGTGCAGGCGTGGGTGGGTGGTTGGTGCAGGCGTGGGTGGGTGGTTGGTGCAGGCGTGGGTGGGTGGGTTGGGTGGTTGGTGCAGGCGTGAGTGGGTGGTTGGTTGGTTGGTGCAGGCGTGGGTGGTTGGTTGGTTGGTGCAGACATGGGTGGGTGGTGCAGGCGTGGGTGGGTGGTTGAGTGGTTGGTGCAGACGTGGGTGGGTGGGTTGGGTGGTTGGTGCAGGCGTGAGTGGGTGGTTGGTTGGTTGGTGCAGACATGGGTGGGTGGTTGGGTGGTGGTGCAGGCGTGGGTGGGGGTTTGGGTGATGGTGCAGGCGTGGGTGGGTGGGTGATGGTGCAGGCGTGGGTGGGTGGGTGTTGGTGCAGGCGTGGGTGGGTGGGTGATGGTGCAGGCGTGGGTGGGTGGGTGATGGTGCAGGCGTGGGTGGGTGGGTGATGGTGCAGGCGTGGGTGGGTGGGTGTTGGTGCAGGCGTGGGTGGGTGGTTGGTGCAGGCGTGGGTGGGTGGTTGGTGCAGGCGTGGGTGGGTGGGTTGGGTGGTTGGTGCAGGCGTGAGTGGGTGGTTGGTTGGTTGGTGCAGGCGTGGGTGGTTGGTTGGTTGGTGCAGACATGGGTGGGTGGTGCAGGCGTGGGTGGGTGGTTGAGTGGTTGGTGCAGACGTGGGTGGGTGGGTTGGGTGGTTGGTGCAGGCGTGAGTGGGTGGTTGGTTGGTTGGTGCAGACATGGGTGGGTGGTTGGGTGGTGGTGCAGGCGTGGGTGGGGGTTTGGGTGATGGTGCGGGCGTGGGTGGGTGGTGGTGCAGGCGTGGGTGGGTGGTGGTGCAGGCGTGGGTGGGTGGTTGGGTGATGGTGCAGGCGTGGGTGGGTGGGTGATGGTGCAGGCGTGGGTGGGTGGGTGTTGGTGCAGGCGTGGGTGGGTGGGTGATGGTGCAGGCGTGGGTGGGTGGGTGATGGTGCAGGCGTGGGTGGGTGGGTGATGGTGCAGGCGTGGGTGGGTGGGTGTTGGTGCAGGCGTGGGTGGGTGGTTGGTGCAGGCGTGGGTGGGTGGTTGGTGCAGGCGTGGGTGGGTGGGTTGGGTGGTTGGTGCAGGCGTGAGTGGGTGGTTGGTTGGTTGGTGCAGGCGTGGGTGGTTGGTTGGTTGGTGCAGACATGGGTGGGTGGTGCAGGCGTGGGTGGGTGGTTGAGTGGTTGGTGCAGACGTGGGTGGGTGGGTTGGGTGGTTGGTGCAGGCGTGAGTGGGTGGTTGGTTGGTTGGTGCAGACATGGGTGGGTGGTTGGGTGGTGGTGCAGGCGTGGGTGGGGGTTTGGGTGATGGTGCGGGCGTGGGTGGGTGGTGGTGCAGGCGTGGGTGGGTGGTTGGGTGATGGTGCAGGCGTGGGTGGGTGGTTGGGTGATGGTGCAGGCGTGGGTGGGGGTTTGGGTGATGGTGCAGGCGTGGGTGGGTGGTTTCAGTGGGTGCATAGGTCGGTTCAGTGACTTGGGGGCATGGGTGATTGTAGAGGGGTGTGTGGTGCATAGGTGGTTAATTGTTTGTAGTGGTTGGTTGCAGTGGTGTATGCGAAGATGGTTTGAAAAGATTATGTAAAATGTCTACAATAACCCTGCTTAAATGAATGTGCATTCTAATTACATTTTAAATCAATTTGATCATCATCATCATCACCTCATCCCCATCAACATCCCCCATCGTCATCATCAACATCATCATCATCATCATCATCGTCATCACCTTCGCTCTCAAGGATGGAGGCTCTCTTCTTCCTCTCAGCCTCCACCTGCATCTGCATGGCTTCCTCAATGCGGGTGGGCAGCTTCATGTCCCCTGTGGAAGGTGGTGCTTGTGTGGTGATGTGCTTGTGTGCTTGTGTGGTGATGTGCTTGTGTGGTGATGTGCTTGTGTGGTGATGTGCTTGTGTGGTGATGTGCTTGTGTGGTGATGTGGTTGTGTGGTGTGCTTGTGTGGAGTGGTTGTGTGGTATGCTTGTGTGGAGTGGTTGTGTGGTGTGCTTGTGTGAAGTGGTTGTAATTGTGAGTGGTTGTAATTGTGGGTTGTTGTAGTTGTGTGTGGTTGTGGCGATTGTGTGGAGTGGTTGTGATGGTTGTAATTGTGGGGTTGTTGTGGTTGTGGAGAAATAATTCATGAGATAAACGTTAGGGTTAGGATGAATGAATGAAAGACGGATGAATGAATGAAAGACGAACTAATTTCATATCTCTTGCAGTCCACGCCCCACGAATCCGCTGCTTTGTTAATCGCTTCTGTGTGCGTGTGTGTATGTGGGTGAATGTGTGCGTGTGTGTATGTGGGTGAATGTTTGTATGTGCGTATGTCTTTATATGTGCAAATTCATATGTTATTTTGTATTATTAAGAGTCTTTGAACATATAACACGATTTCACAATAAGGGTTTTAGAACTACATTAACTACCAGCCCAATACCCACCACCATCTGCCCTACATTAACTTGCAACACCCCTTACCCAACACTACCCCCCCCCCCCCCATCTGCACTATATTAACCTCCACCCCCCCATCAGCACTATATTAACCTCCATCCACCCTCCCCCCATCAGCACTATATTAACCTCCATCCACCCCCCCCCCCCATCAGCACTGACCCACAATGGCGATGTTGAGCATCTCCCTCTCTCTGAAGAGCGTGTCCAATGCGATCTTGCCAATCTCCGAACGCATCGTCGTCTGAGCCAGTTGAGTGATCGCATACTCTGCGTCCTCCACGCCGTACGAGGCCTGTGCAATGATGCTGGTTTTATAGCGTTGAGGAGATAGCAGTTGACCTCTCAGAAAGTTATAGGGGGGTGGTGAATGAAAGTTGATTTTTTTTCGAGAAGAGATTATTTATTTGAAAGTAATTAAAAATAAAGAATATATTTCCACAATGATTCGATTGATACCTTCAACGGATCCACCACTCGTAAATATAATACTCCATCAATCTGTAAGTTCACATTGTCTGAAGAAGAAAGGGTTAAGAAAGATTATATGAATAACGTTGTTTCAAGTGAGATCAAAACAACTAGAAGATTTTGTGAAATGAATCATTTAAAAAATAATTTAATAAACTTTTAAATATCTAAACATGGTAGACTTAAATGGAGACAAGGATAAACTGATGCACCTGCAGTTATGGCACTCTGCTGAGGGATGTCGATGGCAAGTTCCTTAAGAACCTGCACATACCTGATCTGGTCAACGAATGGAATCAAGAAGTTCAGGCCCTGGTAGAAGGATTTGTGCTGTAATGTAAACTGTATTGTAGTATTCATTACAAGAAATGTTTAGAATTTTTTGTAAATTATTAAAAATTTAAACTTTAAATTTTGAGGTATGCTATTGAGCAATTTCGTTTAATTGTTCATTAAAGACAGGTAAGCGCACCGGCTCTAGGACTTTGTAGAACTTGCCGAATCTTTCGGTGATCCATGCTTCCTGCTGAGGCACAAACAAGAAGCCAGTGTTCATCGGCAGTCCTGAACGATTTCTCGTCTGCTCTGAGAACACCGTTGGAGCCCTGCGCAAGACCGCACTCTGAGGTACGTTAAAAAAGACTATTGCAACATGCTTTCAGACTAATTTAATAAGGTTGATACTTTAAAATAATTTTATTTATTTCATTTACTAGATCGATTTTGAAATGATAAAAGTAGTACTTTTGCATAGTCTCTGGGAAATCTTGATAAAGTTTTAAGCATTTTAAAAACTAGAAGTCAATTCACTTTTAACAAAGAAAACTAAAAAATGAGGAATCGTCTAATTATTTATTTTTGAATTATTCTCCAATGACCTTCAAATTAACTTTCTTTTAAAAAAATAGTATAGACGATTTAAACATAATTCATATTTTTCATTCATAGATATATTATTTAGCAAGATTATTTTGTTCCTTATATTTCATTCACTCTTTAATTTCACAATTGTTTCTGCTTCTAACACCACACTTTCTATAAACATCTAAGACATCTTTATCGTTTTCTGATTTTTAAATATTTCAAATTTCATAATTACAATAATATCTTTCCCACTAAAAACATTATATGCATCCCTGACATATTCCAACAGTTGATCAGCGATTTTTTCCATAAGATTCTTAACTTTTCCATCATGCTGCTCTGCACCTACATTTTCCTGCAGTTACAACTGGAGTTCTATTTTTCTGAGAACAGAAACAAGCCTTTGACGGAAAACGTCTGTCTATAGTTCCACCCTCCATCACCTTTTGAAGAATAAAAAAATTGTTTTTTTAAGTAGAAATAACCTTGGTAGTTCTTAAGAAGAAAATAATAAAACAGATATATTAAATTTAAAAAATAGTTTTTGAAATTTTAAAAATTGAAATATGAACTTTTAAGAGTTTTTTAGTTTGCTTATTAAAATATATTAATAACATTCTAAGAAAACATTTTTCCTTTAGATTATAAGTTTCATAATTACACCATTATATATCCATGGAACACCAGCCCATACCTTGGCGAGGCAGCGGCCAGTGGAGACGTTACACCACACGAATCGCGTTTCGCCATTGCCACAACACTGTCTATCTTCCTTGCAGTTGGTCACATCTGCAGGACTCTTTTCATAGCTGTAGCTTTCTGTGTAGTCTTTCAAAAGTCCGTCTGAGTTTCGGATCGAGAATGGAGCCATCTTGGCGTTTGCTGTAAGGTAATTCAAAAAAGTGTCTTTTAGAATACGATTATTTCAGATAGTTTTAAATGGATCGTTGTTCTAGTTGAGACTGGCGTCAACCAATCTCGTAATTCAATTGCCACTAACGATTGTGGTTGACAGCGAGGGACTGGTCAGAGCCTGGAGGGAGGTTCTTCATGTCTGCCCACCTGAGAGGCGAGTTTCGGCGCTTGATGTTCTGTCTCGCCCGCTCGAAGAGGTTGTCGATGAAGCAGTGGTGCAGCAGGAAGAGGGGGTCGACTGGCGAGCACAAGAGATCTCGCATGTGGCTGCCTTCACCGAAGGCTGCATGCACGTAGCCGTGAGAGAGTTCAAAGGTGTTGTCCCAGTCCATTGAGAGGCGTTCGTGAGTGGTTGCAGTGGCTGCGAAACTGTGTAGTTTGGTAATGCGTTGCATTGCATATAATGTTATTAGAGGGAAATTAATACTTAGACTTTTTTCGTTCCTGCATTGCATTAAATGAATGTTACTAGAGATGGAAATGAATATAAAGAATTAACTTTGAATACTGACACCTCACCTGACGTCATGATCCTCATAAAGGTATCTAGTCTGGTTGTCGAATCTGCGGAAGATGATGCGGTTCCAGGAGCTGCATGTGCCTGGAGCCTTCCAGTTGGCGGCAAAGCCAGTCGTCACTGCGCCCACAGCGTTGCCTGCCAGTTCTGGAGAGAAGATCACCGAGTGTTGAGGGTTTCCGCCCAACCTGCCCTCCATCCTGGTGTCCCAGTACGGTATGGCACAGTCCTTGCAATGCCTCCGCAGAACTCTCTCGAATCTTTGAGACGTTTGAAGAAGGGAGTGGTTTAGTGTTGGAAAGATTAACATTTTCAAAAATTGACATTGTGTTTCCTATATTTGTATTTTTTACGAAAAAATTGTGAGCTATGACATACTCGAGGAGATATTGTCGATGCCATGGAGCGAATGCTGGTCCAAAGTGAGCTCCAGGAGACTTGGAGGGTTCGTGTTGTGAAATGAAGTAGTCGTACTGGCTCAGAGGCCCTTCCATCGTCTGCTTGGTCTTCTTCAGCGCTTCATGCAGTTTGTTTCTCTCTCCAGAATTCAGACAGCGATATTCCTTCCTCAGCACTGGTCCTTTGGGGATGGCTTGAGGACGAGGAGCAAAGGCTCTTGGTGAGATATTTGGGAGGTTGAGTGATCTGCCACTTTTCGATTTGGCTTTCAAACCTTTGAACCAATTATTTGTTTCTTCATCTTTGCGTATTGAAAGCACAACGGTAAGGCCAACAACTAGAAGCACCAGCACTTTCGACATGTTTTCAATATTGTTATCAAAACATTTGGCTTTTATATCGAAAGTTTGTCTAATTAATTTTGAATGGATTGGAATATTCACCAATCAATACATTCTTCATCTTTATTTTTCTTTTTCATATTTACTCATTATTAATTATTAAACAGCCCTAACTTAATCAATCAATCACTAATTATTTGTATAGCGCCCTTTAGAAATAACAAAAGCTCTCAGCCATCACGTTTTGAACAAATACGTCTTCAGGCCTTGACGTAAAGCTATGAGTGACTTAGTTAAAGTTAGAGAAGAGGGTAAAGAATTCCATAAAAAAAGACCACAGTAAGAAAAAGAACGTTTAGCAAAAGAGTGTTTAACTGAAAAACGAAAAGAACGTTCAAAGGTCGATGATCTTAGACCAGATTTAGGGGGTTATTTAATTAGATTTTTAAGATAAATTGAGACAGTACAGTTATGAATTTAAAACATCTTTAGGCCTATTTTAAATTCTTTAAAAAGCGTTTTAAAAATTTTGTTGGGATGAATTATACATTAGTATATTGTTCAACATTACTTTACTATTCCTGTTTTCATCTTTATTTGTCTCTTATGTGTGAATATAGACGAATTGATCAATGAATCGAAGTCAATTGTCTAGCGTCAATTTTTAAATGTCTTTTTCACTTTTAAGCAAATTAGTTTTAAAAATCAAATCCACGAGATTAAATAAGTGATCTATACTATATTCTATAGTTTAAAATATAAACTAATAGAATGGATTTTTATTTAGAATCTGCAGATGTTCTAAAATCTCTTGAAGAGAAAAAAGGGACTTTAAAAAATCTCATTTATGCAAGTCCCATTTCTGTTAGAATTTTTCAATATTTTATTTTTTTTATTTTTGGTTTAATCTAATTTATTTCACTGTATAAGCATCTTTTTAAAAAATAGAATGTATAAAATATAGATTTCTAATTTTTTTACATTTTGTATCACAAAGAACAAGAAAAAATTACAAGCCTTTATTTCTGGAGTGGCGAAGATGATTTCAATATTAAAGGAATTAGTTAAAAATCAGAAAGCTGGAAAAATAAATAACAGAAAGACAGGAAGTAACAAAGGTGGAAGGGACACAGAGGCACTGTGTAGGAACAACCAGCATTTGCTGCTTGTCAGTTTGTTCGAATATTACTTCGGAGTCTCTGATCAGCTGCCAGACGCTTTGAAGGTCTGCATTAAATAGTAAATATTCATGAACAAATTCTCCAATTTCCATTAAAAATCAGCAGAATATATATATGTAATCATTTAAATTATTTGATAGTATTTGTACATGTCTATTCTCACACAGTCTCATCTAGAGCAACAGCACTCCACCTTTGAACACACCCTTGCTGGCATCAGGAGCAAGTGGAAGGCGACTAACGACCAGCAGCTCTTCACCATCGTCTCGCAACAACAATCCACTTGTAGGAGTTTCATCTGCAGTGTGAAGATAAGATGACATCAGTTTTGTTATATTAATTATTAATATTCTCTGCCCTTCACCATCTTTGTCTTCCCTTCCCCATTTACTACTTCTTTACCCTTCTTCCTTTCTTCCCTCCCTTCTTCACAGACCACCTACCAAGGTATGTGAGGGTTAACACGATAAAAAAATCCACTTCTGACGTCATCGAAACACTTCTTTATGATGGATGGAAACTTCTTCCTGCTCATCCTGATGATGATTATCTAGCGTTGGTGGTTGTGATGATGATTATCATGTATTGGTGGTTATGGTGATGATGATTATTTTTGGTGGTTGTGATGATGATTGCATAGGTTTATGATAATGATAATTTATGTTGCTGTGGAAGTATTTTTTATATTCAAAACCATCTACTCTTGAATCACCCTTCCATCCACTCACTCATCGACAGACACATGAAGGAGGTGTCTCGTCTGGAAGGCGACTTTTTCATGAGAGACCCTCACGTCCCAGTAAGTTTCCGTTATTAGCAATCTTTTATAAATATTATAAAAAAAATAATTCTTATCACTATAAGCACCACCCCTCACAGGATCTCCTGGTCTTTCCACACGGCACTCCCTTCCACGAAGACCCTCTTTTTCTCAATGGTGACGTCATCCTTCAAGATAAGGTCGTCATCATCATCATGACTATCGCCAACATCATCACCACCACCATCATCATCACCATCATCATCATCATCATCCTCACTTATCTTCCTCATCATCACCATCATTATCAAACTCTACACTAACCACTCTAACCACCACAGGCTAGCTGCATGGCGGCTCTGGCCTTATGTCCGCCGGTGGACGCTGTGGCATTGGACGCCTGTGCAGCTCCCGGGAACAAGACCTCCTACCTAGCAGCTCTCATGCGGAACACAGGGTGGCCACTATTGCTGGAATCTTTCTTGGGATTATCAAAGATTATTTCTTTAAAGATTATAAACTCTCAATATTCACTTTTTAATTATCAATTCAAATGTCTCATTGTTGTTTTAGTTATTTATATTTTTGTTATAGCTATAAGTATATTTTTTCGGGAATCATTATCAAGATTTTATCTATATTACTTTTCTCATCACCTTCATCCATCATAATCATCGTCATCATCATCGTAAACTTCTCCAGTAAGATCATCGCCTTCGACATGGACAAGGAGCGCTTCCGACTGATGCAGACGATGCTGCAAAAGGCGGGAGTTTCGGTGGTGGCGGCAAACAATTGTGACTTCTTGACCACCCGGCCCCATGCACCCCCCTTCACTGACGTGGAGTACATCCTTGTCGACCCCAGTTGCAGTGGATCGGGTGGGTGGATGGGGTGGGTGTGTGGATGGGTTGGATGGGTGGGTGAATGGGTAGGTGGGTGTGTGGGTGGATCGGGTGTGTAGGTGGGTGTGTGGGTGGATCGGGTGTGTAGGTGGGTGGGTGGGTGGAATGGGTGGGGTGCTTTTGAGTTTTGAACTTTTTTCGTAGGGTGCTATGGTGTTTTGATTAGGTTGGTTGAGGTTAATTTAGTGATTGGAATTATTTGTTTGATTTCAAATGTAGCTGTTGAGTTTTTATTGTGGACTTGAAGTTCATTTTCTTAATATTCTGAGAGGTATGTACAGTGTACATTGTACACACACACAATTCCTTAATATTCTCAAAAGTCACTTAACTTTTAAAGGAATTATCGACAGGCAAGATATCGTTCAATCTGAAGCTGAGAGGTATATACACACACACACACACACACACACACACACACACACACACACACACACACACACACACACACACACACACACACACACACACACACACACACACACACACAGACACACACACACACACACAGACCAGAGATACAGCAGAGAAGAATAAAGTCTCTTTCGAACTTTCAGGCCATGACACTCAACCACGCTCTGAAGTTCCCCATAGTGGGTGGCTGCTCGGGTGGGGGTGTTGGATTGAAGTGGGTTTTTTGGCGGGAAGAGATGGGTGGGTGGAAATGGATAGGAAATAATGGTGGCTTTAAATGAATTTTGAGGATTTCACATAAAACAAACTTACACACACACACACACACACACGCACACACACACACACACACACACACACACACACACACACAAGGTCAAACGAGTGGTCTACTCAACTTGTTCAGTGCATAGACAAGAAAACGAAGAAGTTGTTCTAGAAGCGCTTGCAAAGAATCAAAAGTTTAAGCTGCAGACGATATTCGAGAAGATTCCATCCAGGGGGAAAAATAAAAAAAACAAAAATAATAACAATAAAAATAATAGTAATGGTGCTGATGATGATGAGGCGGACATGCGCAGATGCGTGAGGTTGGGTCCTGATGACGATCTCACCAATGGATTCTTCATCGCCTGCTTTGTCAGGAAGGGGGATGATTATGATAACGATGCGAATAATAAGAGTAATATTAATAGTGACGGTGTTGATGATGATTCTAGTCGCAGGAGAAAGAAGAGAAAGCGCGGCAAAGTCAACGGTGAAATGAGTGGTCCCAACAAGATCATAAAAATAAATATAAATAATACTAGTAATAGCGAAAACTTGGGGAGGGGTGGTGTTGATGATGATCGAATCGAGAGTAATCCCCTGCATATGTTGAGTATGCAATCAAAGAAACAACTAATAGATGATGATGCTAAGAATAAGAAAAACTATAAAAACAAAAATAATAATAATAAGGAGAAAAACGAAAAAAATAATAATAACATAAAGAATACTAATAGTAATGATAAAAATGCTGACGTCAAAAGGGAGAGGAAGTTGTTGAAGAAGAAGAGAAGCAGACAGCAGAATAAACCTATTGTGTGTCTGAAGTAGGAGTAGATGGATGGATGGATGGATGGATGGATAAATGGATGGATGGGTAGAGAGATGAGTGGATGGATGGATGGATGGATGGATGGATGGATGGATGGATGGATGGATGGATGGATGGATGGGTGGATGGATGGAGGAATGAGTGGGTTTTCGATGATTTATATAAAACAAATGAAAACAGATTTTTAATTTAAAAAAGTATTTGTCAAATAAATTGTATAAAAAATTCCAGAATTTAATAACAAATAGGCATACATAAAATATTTCTATCCTTTTTTATAAGGCGAGCTCTAAATGCTTATTTAATACGATGTGTGGATTAGGAGGGTTGTTACTGACGACAGGTGGATTATTCCTGAATGACACCTCAAAAGAGAATTTCTCAGAGAATTCGAATGCATTTTAAAAATTAAAATCGTATTTAAAAACTTTTGTTGTTTTTAAATCTGCAGGTTAAACTTGAGGATTGTTGTAATGGGAAGAGAATAAAAAGGAGTACTTTTATAAGTACTATAAGGCATAATACACCTGCGATAATTCGAATTCAGTGACGATCTTCAAAAGTCCTGTTGATGCGAATATTTCTGTGGCAGACACACACAGACAAATCTTTTTCTCTTAATGACAAATCATTTGTGGACGACCGAGACTTCTCGGATGGGAACGTGACAAGCGCATCATTCTGCAAACACGTTTCACTAATCGAGTGGTGGAAATGTGCAAGGTTAAAATTAATATTTCTTTCGTAATTTTTAATTTAATTAATATTAATTTTAAAAAAATGGTATTACCTGTTTTAATAGGTTTACTCTTTGTAATCAGTAATTCTATTATAAGATTTAATTATCATTAAAACTATTAAAATATAATTATCTTTTATTTCTATTTCGTACCATCCACTTTTATTGCTCAGATAGAGGAGGTCACAGTCATAACGCCTTTATTGACTCCCAGGCACTCGCTGAACCGGTCCCGCTGCCACGTCACTGCAAGAAACAATAACACAGAATGCTGCAATTAGGCTAATAAAAATGAATATTAAAGAGAAAGAATAGTAATTACCATTTAAAATGGCTATAAAGGGAATAAAGGTATGAAACTAGCAATAATGATAAATACATTTTAATTACAAATTAAAAGAAATTTAAAAGATTAAAAAATTGTTCGACAAATCATTAATGTTTTCTTGGAAAAACATATTTTAGAAACATAATTCAAATATGGCAATTAAGGTTTTTGACGAACTTTTAAAAAGACGTCATTATCCTGCAAGAATAATTCAATGCAGCACGCCATGTAAACTTTCATCCTCATCAACATCATTATCATCATCACCATCATCATCAACATCAAGATCATCATCACCATCATCATCATCATCATCATCATCATCATCATCATCACCATCATCATCACCATCATCATCAACATCATCATCACCATCATCATCATCATACTACTCCAAATATCATAATCATTATCATCGTCTCTATAAAAAAGCAACAACTCCATGCATGGATGATCTTTCAACTCGTCTGCGAGGAAGAATGAAATTGAAACACGAGAAACAATAAAAATTAAAAAATTAAAGATTGAAAATAATTGTTCAAATATATATATATATATATATATATTATTCTAAAATTATATATATGTATTTACGCACGTACACACAAACTTGTGCGTGTGTGCCTTGGCGAGTGTATAAAGGGAGTGAAGGCGGTGTCTTGATGGATGCCGCAGGAAGGATGCATGATCAATCCGTCTTGCAGTTCATCGTTTGAAAACCTTCTAATTATTCGTGAATGATATTGGATATTTTATCGATAACATATGTTTTAAAATTATAAATTATAAAATGTTTTGACTAAGAAAAATTCAGATTGTTACAGTTTGAATACTTTGGGTTGAAAGCTACTTGGGTTGACACCGTCTGAGATGTTTCATTTTTGTTTTTAAATGCTACTTGATTGTGAAACTCAATTGTCGACAAAGCTCGGAGGAAGCCAAGTGAGGGGGATGCTGAGATTGAACTGCTTGGAATTTCTATAAAAAGTCAATTTAATCTAGCGGATTAATCATTCGTGTATAGAAAATGTGTCGGGAATTAATCAATGCAGTGATTGTGGGCCCGTCTTAAAATGAAAAGTGCTTTTCCTATTGAGTTTTATTCACTAAAATCAAATTTAAAATTTTTATGAAGTTTTTTTAATGAATAATTGTATATAGGCTGAAAACTTCAAAACAAAAATATCTATAGTTATGAACTAATAATAAATAAACGAAATAAAAAGTAGGTGTTATAAATCAAATTCACTTCCCGTTTCATGCATAAATAGAGTATAAAGTCTGATTCCTTAAATGATATAAAATGAAATATTTAGCTGTAAATGAATTTTTTGAAGACTTATTTTTCTTCGTTTTTGCTTCCTTGTGGAGTATGTGAGAAAAAAAATGTTTAAAAAATTATTTTTCAAATATTTACCAAAAATATTCCCTAAGTTTTCGTAAGTTTATCAATGAAAAAAAATATTTCAATACATAATGAAAAAAAAAGAAATAGTGGGGAAAATGTCAAAAGATTATATTTAAAAAAATATGTCAAAACAAAAGAATGAAAAAGATAAAATATATAAAAAAGAAAATGAAAAAATAAATGAAAAAAAATAAATAAAATGAATGAAAAATAAAAATAGAAAATGAAGGGTGATGCTCGGAGAAACAATGTTGCATCCATGCGTGATGTCTGAAGCCCTGATCTTAAGGAAAATAAAAACATAAATAAAAGAAATAACAAAATTGATAACAATAACAAGAATTATGCTAAAATTAATTGGTGGAATCAGAAGCAAAGCGGAAGTCTAGTAAGAGAAAAGAGAACCTGAGAGGCTCTGTAGAAGCAGGAAGAGTGTGGCGTGTAAAAGCGAACCTTAAAGACAATAATAAATAAAAAAGATGATAAAACTTGAAAACGCATAATATCATGGATAGAATCATCGTTATAAAAAGGGAATATTAAAGAGAGGGAGAAGTGAAAGGCTAATCGGATGCCTGACAACTTCTAATTGTTTCGTGTCTTTTACTAACAAGCATGTGTGTGTGTGTGTGTTTGTTTGTGTGTGTGTGTGTGTTTGTGTGTTTATGTATGTGTTTGTGTGTGTGTGTGCGTGTGTGTGTGCGTGTGTGTGTGTTTATGTGTTTATGTTTTAACGTGAATAGTACCCCATTGGCCCACTGGAGATCGTGATCAGAACGTGAATAAGCCATTGAAAGACCCAATTAATCGATAGCTCCCACAATCATCCCTCCATTATTAACGTTAATGACCCTCTTTCCAATCAATTAGCCAGTTAAGTGATTGGCTTGTCAGATTATCATGAGATAACAAAGTGTTAAGTTAGAAGATGCAGGAATGAGGGATAACCAGATGAATGGGTGAAAAGAATGGATGACTGGCTTGAAGATGCAATTGTACATCGATTGATTTAAATATAAATTCTCAAAGATTCCCAAATAAACCAAATTCTCCGTGCCTTAACTTTCAGATTAAAAGAAAAAAAATCGACAGATAAACCAGCAAAAACAAAAAACATAAAAACTCCAAAATCGACTTTCAAATGACAAGTCTCTTGCGGAGAAGCCAGCAGTAAATTCGCCTCACAACGAAACAAACACACGCGTGAAACAAGAGAGAATTCAAAGCAAAGACTCATAACTCAAAGTTTTGCCATGGATGACGTCATGAAGAATCCTCTTCCTGTTTGTTGCATTCTGCGATTTCATTGGCTGCTCACGACCACGTGGTTCATCCTGCTTCCATCTTCTTCCGCTTCGGTTTTGGCGCCAGTGCACTGGAATTCAAGCAACCCCATGTTAGTCTTTTTGTTGTGTTTATGTGTGTGAGTGTGTGAATCAACACATAAATACATGCAACAACAAAACCAAAAATACCAAAATACAAAATGCAAAAATCAAAAACAAAACAAGAAACAAGAGACGAGCTCACATCCTACAATCAACTCCATTAGGCCCCTTTTAATTCATCTTAGCATTTCTAATTGAAAAGCACGGGAAAAAGTCGAAGTTTGGTCGTCGTGAAGACAGAAAAAAGATTAAAGTTTAAACAATTTTTAAAGAATATTTTTTTAATTTTGATTTTTTTAATATTTCAGTTTAAATTTTTAGTGGTTAAATATAAGGGACGCCATTTTTTATGCGAAGCAATTATTTATGCAGCGTGTTCAATTCGCTCCTCATTATGGCATTGGAAAAAAACTTTCATGTTTATTATTTTTATTTTGGTTATTTAGATTGTAAAAACAAGTTTTGTTGTTGAATAAATGCTTTCTGAAATGTAATTTAATTTTCAAATGAAGAAAACAAGAATGCCGGAAATAGAGTGGCGAGAAGCAAAATCGGATTGGAAAGAAGACCATGAATAATGTGGACAAAGAGGATCTGCGTAATTGAAAAATACTTGTAAAAAAGTAATCATAATATTCGTCAAACAGAAGTTCTAAAAAAGTATTAAATATAATTCTTTATGTAACATATTTAACTTAAAATAATAAATTTAATGCTTTATGTAACATATTTAACTTAAAATAATAAATTTAATGCCTTATGTAACATATTTAACTTAGAATAATAAATTTAGTTTATAACTTTTGGACTATTTGATAAAATGTAACAAAGATGAAATCAGGAATTATGAAAAGAATGAAAGATGACAGTATGAAACTTTAGGTTTTCTTAGCAAACAGAAAAAGTATAAATTAGAAAAAAATTAACGAATTTCTAAATCAAACTAGTTAGAATTGGTTTGCTACCTTTAAAAAATGTTGGCTAAATATTATTAGAAATAAAAAAGACAAGAAAAAAACAATTATTCAAAAAAACTTTAGAATAACTTTCTTTCACATCACTAGACAAAAAGTTTAATTAGGCTTCAAGCAAAAATAAACGGAAAATGTTTGTACCAGAAGTTCTTTTTTTACAAAAAATCAAGCGAAATTGTATTTGGTTTGTACAGCGCTTGCAAAAAAAACCCCTGCGGAAAAAACGAGAAAAAAATCGAGTGTAAAAAGGAAAAATAAATCCATTGTTTGTCATCAAAAAAACAAAAAGACGACTTATAAATGTCTTTTTTATGAAATAATTAAAACAGGAAGGATGAATGCGTGCATAGGAATGCCTCAGAAGAGAGTGCTCAGCCATGAAAACAAGCTCCTTTGCCTCAAAGTGTTCTTTTGTGTCTTTAAGTGTCTTTCTCATTGTTTTTACATTTGTTTCTGTGCTCCTTTGTGTCTTTGTTTTTTCCATTTTGTATTTTTCTGAATGTTTGTATACTTATGTGGTTGTTTAAAAAAATTATTTTAAATGTACAAAATATTTATTTAATTGCTTTTAACTTTTGTAGCTTTAAATTATTTATATATAAAAAAAACTCATTTTCCTGAAATATTTATTGTTTTTTTCTTGTATACTTTGGAAGAGAACACAGGTCATGTATTTATAAAGGAAAGAACCTGAATATTTCATGCATGTTGCGTTCTCTTGGTCAAGGGACATATACTTTGTTCTGGATGTTTATGATTCTTTCAATTGTATCTTTTCTTATACATCTTTGTGCACGCATGCATTTCTTAATCCTCTTTCTTTCTTACGATTTTCAGTTTTTAATGCTTACAAAAGTAAACAGAAAAGTGTCCTATCACAAAAAGAAACATTATTTAAATGACGTCACTGCAGACGTTTTCACGACAAATTGAGCAGTTGAATTACATTTCTTGGTGCTGATTACAACCTAGACTTTTAAATTCGTTGATTATTTCCACTCCTTCATGATTTATGTTTTAAACAAGATGTGTGAAACAAAAAGATAAAAAGTATAACCAATTAACTACAATATATCCAATTAAATACATTTAAAATATTTATAATAAAATACAATTACAATATTTATAATGAAATACAATTACAATATTTATAATAAAATACAATTACAATATTTATAATAAAATACAATTACAATATTCATAATAAAATACAATTACAATATTTATAATAAAATACAATTACAATATTTATAATAAAATACAATTACAATATTTTCAATTAAACACAATGAGACCAATCAAACTGAAATCACAATATGACCATTAAAACACAATGAAGTCAATTAAATAAAAGCACAATATGACCAATAAAATACAATGAAGTCAATTAAATGAATTGCGATGCGATTAAAACAGGATGTGATTAGAGGGTCCTGCATGTACATGATCGACTGGTCCTCGTCGCTCCATTAGAGGAGTTAATTGAGACTGACGCACGGATTAGTTGCTTGCACTCGCCAATTAATTTGAAGCTTCCGCCCCCATTTGGAATGCAAAAAGTTGGAACTTGTAAACTAAAGCCAGATGCAAATATCAATTCAAACTAATTTTTTCATCTGAATTATTTTTAAATAATTATAGGAAAAAATAATAGAAATATGAGGTATGTTATATATATTTAAAATATTTGAGTTGAATTAAATAATGAGTTTTTATTAAAAAAAGTTAGTATTTCAATATTCAAAAATAATATTTTTTTCGTCATTTAAATGCATATTTAACTTAGTTTGGCTGGTGCTGATGATAGTATTTTCAATATAAATCCATGACTCAATCTCCACAACATAAACTTTCATTTTTCAAAAACTTTTACGCTTTTTGCTGTTTTTCTCTCTCTCAGATATGTGATCAAAATAATGAGAATATTTTCTCTGAAGAAATCTCTTCTTTGAAGTTTTTAAACTTACATTTTAAAAATAATTGAATCTCTATGGAAAACTGCATTAAAATTAAAGTTTGGGAAAAAAAATTAAATTATATAAAACATCATGAAGATTCCAAAATAATTTTGATTTTGTTCAAAACAACACGCCTAAGACGTGTAGAATATAATTATTTTCTGTAAAAAATGTGTACAATTTTTAGAATTTTAAGAAATAATGGAAAAAACTTGCTAACTAGTCATAATCAATTCTTTAGATAGTTTTTTTAAATAAAAAAAATAGAAAGAATATTGAAAAAGTGCTTAACTAATGCATAAAACTTTTTACTTAAAAATATCATAATTTATTAAATGAGTTTATAAAATTCTTTTGTTGAACTTGAATTTGTTTTAAAGAATTTATGTTTATTTCATTTTACAGTTTTAAGAAATAAAATAAAAAAAGTCGCTGTAATTACAATTGAGTTTGAGGTTTTAGATTTTACGGTTTGATGATTAGCATAAAGTATTAATGGTAGTAATATCAGTATAAGAAGTATTTGAAGTGTTCTGGTAACATCAAAATACTTACAGCATTATTAAAATTTTCTTTTAAAGTAACACCAGAATAAATAGAAAACAATTAAATCTTAGAGAAAGCCTTGCAAAATTAAACACCCCTTTTATTTCCTCCAATAATTTCTAACGACCTTCAATCACTCCCTCAATAGTCGATCAAACTTCATCGCTTCTCGAGCGCATCCAAGACTTCATCCGACCAATTTAAAATGAAGTGAATATAATTTTAATTCCAATTAAATTCGGAATGATCTCATTCGAAGCAATTAGAAAGTAGAAGTTTAAATTGAATAGTTCTAAATATTTTAATCTTCCTCTCTCTTCTCCTCTCTCGCCTCCTCTCTCTCTTCTTCTTTCTCCTCCTCTCTCTCCTCCTCTCTCTCCTCCTCTCTCTCCTCTTCTCTCTCCTCTTCTCTCTCCTCCTGTCTCTCCTCTTCTCTCTCCTCCTCTCTTTCCTCTTCTCTCTCCTCCTCTCTTCCTCCTCTCACTTGCACCTGTATCCCTCGCCACCGCCTATGAAAAGATCATTTCAAGTGTTTCCGAATTGTTTCTCATATTATTCAATTCCCTCGCTCCTTCCCGCCTTAAAAATCTCCAAAAGTTTTACAAACCCTTAGACGTGAATAATTCACGAATACACTTACCTTTCGTTTTGTAATTTTTTTATTTAATAGACAGAAAAACTGCGAAATAGAAAGATTCTCTTGACGTGGAGGGCTAATTTGTAAATATCGAATCAATGGTGCAAAAGTGTCTTAGTAACACAGTGTTTGCTTGGAAGTTCGGAGGAAAAGTACATATAATTTTTTTAAACAAAAAAACATATGGTTTATGAATTCATTAAAAATTGTTTTGATATAAACAAAGTTATTAAACTTTTAATTTTTAAAATTTAATATTATATTTAATGTCATTTTAATTATGCGAATGAGAGTGTGCAACGTTGAAGCTTATATGACGGTATGTGCCTTATATCCCACCCACCTACACCCTACAAATATCCTTACAAGGTAAAAGACGCATAAAATTAACTTGGTGGCAAAATGAAATGAGAATTGCTTTGAAATGGCCCGTAAAAGAAGGCTTAATTTGAAAAAACGCAATAAAACTCAAATTACTCCAAAAAAGGTATAAAATAGAATTGAGTAGAAGACAAGACACGAAGAATTTCAAGTAAAAGGAAGTAAAATTTAATTAATTAAAATCTTCATAGTAAAAGTGGCTTTAATTGAAAATGATGGCACTGAAGGTGGGTGGAAGGAGCGTGTTTTATGAGGTGCTTGAGTGTGCAGTAAGTGACAGAGGATTAGCGAGCGCTGTGAGAAATGTCTTTGAGTCCATGGAGTTATGATGCTGCATGAGAAATGGACGGGTGCGTGAGAGATGGATGGGTGCTTGGGAGAGTGGATGAGCAAATTATAAAGTTTGCTTTCATGGATGAATTAATAAACTCAAATAAAATAATAAAAAATAAAATAAAAGTTTGAATAAATTACGCTTAGTTTTATTACGCTGAGGCATTAAATGGCAACTCATGCACTCGGAATGCAAACTTTCCGATGTTTTTGTACTGAAAAATGCAAAGTAGTTTTCGCTCAGTATGACAAACAAGGTGTTGTTTTCCTTTGAGAAGCCTTGCATGACACGTAGCACGTGATGTCATCGTGACGTCACTCGAAGTGTCGCAATCACCAATGGCGTGGTTGGATAATCATATTTCTGAGTTGTGCTCTCCGGGGTTTCCTACAAATTGGATGTACAAAATATTTATATAAATTTTTCCAGGAAATAGTTTGAAGATCATGTTTATAAAAGTAATTCGAATTATATAATATGGTTCAACACTGATTTAGAATTTCTCAATAAATCATCAATAAATTTTTGTTTTAAAGTATAAAAATATTTTTGGAATATGCATTTAAAAATCTCTACAAACGGAAGCATGCATGACGAGAAGTTGAAAAACACCTCCTAAAGAATATTACTCGTTATTAATAACGGTGATGAATCGTGCACAATGAGGTGCAAACACCATGCTTCTTGAGCGTTCAAGCAACCCTCTAAGCCTTTTTCGTGGTGTGTATGTGTGTGTGTATGTGTGTGTATGTGTGTGTGTATGGGTGTGTATGTCTGTGTATGTGTGGTTATGTACGTGTATAAATTTGAATTATTTATTTAGCATGTAGGCACACAAATTGATGATAAATCACCTCTTTGTCAACAGTTTTTCTGATCACCATTCACTTTTACTTTTGGAAAAAAAATCTATTTTGGTGGATCTCCATGACGGTTTTTTTAACTTTTTATAAAATTTCATTTCAGTCACTGATTTTTTGAGAAGGCCTCTCACACGCAAAATCAATTCTGAAATGAAAAACATGAGTTTGCACACGATAAAAAAGCCGCTGTTATAAATTTCTAAATTTTAAAAATGAGAAAAATATTTAACTAAATTTACATGCCTACATACATACTATTATAAAAATACACAAAAAAGTGTACAGTAAAACATGAATAATAAAAAAATGAAAAAGTAGCATGGAAGAGGATTAAAGGAGATTTATTGGTGGGTTCTTGTAGGGCGGAGAGTGTATGGCCAACTCAAGAGTTGTAACATGCAGTGCTCAAGTTTTGATGCTGCTTCTTGCCAACCTCAACTTTCTGTGTGTTTGAGTTTCTTTTCTCTTAACTCTTTGATCAGTTTTCGATCTCGTTAGCATCCATTCTGTTTTTGTGTCAATCTTCTCTTATCCATACTCTGAACTGACGTTATCCACCCATTAACTGTTATTCATTTTTAAAAATAATTTTTTTATAATTAATAAATCATTTTAAGTTCACTTCAAAAAAAATAAGAGCACAATTTTATTTCTTTTTAAATGCTTTTCAATAGCTATAACAATGACGTAGAGCTTTGAAAGCAAGCACTCGAGACACTAATGAGGCTGGTGACAACAAGCACACGGTACCACACGAGGTGTCATGGTGTTCTGACTGCCTAAACACCTCACACAATTGCTTTGTTGTGCCTTTCACATTTTTTTTTTGCTTTTCTTATTTCTTTGTTGTGCATTACTTATTTATTTTTTATTGTTTGTGTTTTTTTCTCATGGTGCATTTTTAGTAGTTGATCAAATTCTTTGCAATTTTATTGCAACATTTAAAATTTTGAAAACACGCAATGAAATAAAAGTTTTTGTTATCTTTCCATCAACTCCTTAATCTCCAAATTTCTCAAAAGTTTTCAAGAATTTTAAATTATTTATTCTTTCAGAAGCTTCAATTTGATTTTCAAATTAATATTTTTCAGAAAGCCTTATAGAAAAGAGTAAAAAAAATAAACTAGAAAATTAAAAGTGAATTATAAAACTAAAAATAAATCAAAATTAAAATTGAAAACCTTTTTAACTTTGGAAAAATATTAGCGAGTGTGCGTGAACAAAACATGTTTTAAACAATTTTTAATAAAAGACGCACAATTAGAAGGCGCTACAAATTCATTACTCAATCATTTTAAATTAACTTAAAATATTTTTTAAGTTCTAGCTTTCAAGAATAATGTTCTTCCAAGTAACAACACGGCGATGTATCATCTTGCTTCCTAGCATGCCATTTCCCGCGACTGGCCTCTGCACCCTCAATCAATGTTTCCAGTCAGGCCTCTATCCATCATCCACCCCTCGGAATTCCAGACTGCCTTTCCCTCTTCCGTGTGCAGGCATGCCTGTGTAACACTACACATGTGCTCATACGCTGTACATTATATACAGCATATTATATACAGCATATTATATACAGTATATTATATCCAGTATATCATATCCAGTATATTATATACATTGTATCATATCTAGTATATCCTATACACTATATTAAACTCTTTTCGCCTGGAAGTTCACGCATTGGTTATTGTCTTTCAGGAGTGGAAAGGTCGTCGCAATCTGCGCAGATATGCGTGCCTGTGACTTTTATGAAGTAATTAGCCTTTGCAAATCGACGTTAAACATCTAATCAAAATAAAGTCACGCACACAACCCAGCCCACACACACATTAACGCTACACATATACACACATATACACACATATACACATACACACACACACACACACACACACACACACACACACACACACACACACACACACACACACACACACACACACACACACACACACACACACACACACACACACACACACACACACACACACACACACACACACACACACACACACACACACACACACACACACACACACACACACACACACACACACACACACACACACACACACACACACACACACACACACACACACACACACACACACACACACACACACACACACACACACACACACATACACACACACAGACACACACACACACACACACACACACACACACACACACACACACACACACACACATACACACACACACACACACACACACACACACACACACACACACACACATATATATATATACACACATATACACACACACACAAAAACACACACACACACATAAACACACATACACACACATACACACACACACATACACACACACACACACACACACACACACACACACACACACACACACACACACACACACACACACACACACACACACACACACACACACACACACACACACACACACACACACACACACACACACACACACACACACACATACACACACACATACACAAACACACACACACATCTTGCGGAGTAAAGAGGTAGTAATTAATGAAATAATAGACGTCGTGGCATCAATCATGCTCCACTCAATCTTCAATTATTTGCAGCAATATTTATTGGTCTTTATTATTCGATATTTCTTAAAGTATAAATAATAAATCATAAACTATAAATTATATAAAGAAATATTTCTCAAAATAAAAAAATAAATTATAAACGATAAATCAGATAAATTCATATTTTCACGGAGAGTATCTCCAAGTTGTTATGCTGAGCCTTCTTTCAGTTTATTGGAAAACATTTAAACTGCTTAAACTTTTCGTTAAACTAATTGTCTGAATTAATAATGAATTTTTCCACTCACAAGACGTATTTGATTATTCTTTGAGGCTCTCTGAACGAATAAAATGACTTAAAAGTGATAATTCATAGCCTTTAAATTTAGTAAATGACTGTTTTCTGGAAATTTCGTGGTTCCTATTTATGAATTATAATTTTTTTATACATAAGAACTACATAAAATAAGCAGTGTAATAAATCATTTTCCGCTAAATTTATAAATATTTTTGACTTTTCAAACAATTATTTACTTTTTGGAACTAATTTTAACCATTAAAAGCCTTATAAATCATTTGAATATTTTGTTCGAAGGTAATTAATGAATAATTTAAATATTATAAACAAAGTTGATAACATATTTCCCCTATCTAATCATTTTTAATAAAAAGTAATTCGTTTATTTAAAATTTGAGATTACTTGAAAATAAAAAAAATTAGAATAGATTTTGAAACGAAATTACGCCAGACTTTATAACTTATCTTGGTTTTAATTTTACATTTTTTTTGTAAGTAAATTCAGTTCGAATGAATTACTTTTTTCACACAATTTTAAAGATTTATCTAGTTTTTCCACGCTGCAAAGTTTATTCCAACGTTTCTTTTTCACTTTCAATTTATTTATGAATTTTCATGAATTTTAAAAATATACTTGGAAATTGAAAGATAGCGAAGCTGTCTTGAGGTATGTAACCAAACGCTGGAAAATGTTGAAACACAATACTTAACAACCATTTATCCAATCATGCACCCAACTTTCCATTCAACAAGCAAGCCATCCATTCAAACATCCGAGCAACTTCAAATCCTCCCATCCAAACATCCGTAAAACCTTGAATCCATCCATCCAAACATCCAAGCAACTGTGTGATGTCATGACAAAGCACTGGCCTCTCATGATCTCCAGGCATATAACCCTCATTTCCTGCTCTTTTAACAACCTCCATAAAGGCGCGACTTCTCACGCATACAAATACAGCCTCGAGCACGAATACAGACGCATACAGACACATCTGACGACACAAACACACTTATCGACACTGAAGCACAAGCAGTCACAGGCATGCGACGAACTGATGACAGTCATTAGACTGCTTCGAAGGGCGAGAGTTCTGTATGCTTTTTCAAATGCACAAAACGAGGCAATACAAAACTAGAAAGATTAGATCAAACACTGAAACAAGATATTTTTCGGCTGCGACAATTTGAAACTTAATGAAGCACTTGTGTTCGGACGCTGCATTGCAAAGAACTCTGTGAAATATAGCTCCAATAAATATAAATAATGAATAAGTATGTGACTTTATAAATATAAATGAATCGAAATCAAGATTTAAAACTAATTCAAGCATCCCAAAGCTTACACCCTCAAATATCCATAAATCCTTTTTTAGTTTTTTGAAATTCTTGCTAGCTTGGAGTGTCAGAGTCAGTGTAACTCAATCTCATTAAGTTTCATATTTTTTATTTTGCAAAACGAAATTGCTGAAACATTTGATATATACAGTGTATATATCACAATTTTTTTTCCCATTTTGTTTCACAATAATTGTGTATGTTATACACAATTCTCATGTTTTTATTAAATAGAATAACCACTTTTAAACTTGTTTCCCGTTACATAAACGCTAGTTTTTGATCATTCCTTCCAGCATGTGGTGATTGCGTGGAGTATGATAGAAAAGTATTTTCGCTTGGTGGCGCTGCTGTGCAAGTGTCTCGGAACGACCACCGAATAAATCAATAAAACTCCCGCTTGAAATTTTCCTCGTAAATTTAAGGTTTGAAATTTATTTTGGAAATATAGTTTATTTTTTGGAAATGGGATTTTAAATTTTGATATGCCAGTTTTAAAAGAAATTTTATTTAGTTTATTCGTTTTTATTTGTTTATTTTATTTAGTTTATTCGTTTTTATTTGTTTAAAAATTTAGTAAAATATGAGTGAAAAGATTTCAACAGAAAGTTTTAATACCGGGATTTCACGCAGAAGCAATGCCATTTTGATTGAATGATAATTTTTATGCTTCCAAACGATAATCTTGAAATTAAGTGGAAAGCGAATGTGAGTTATCAAATTTTTAAAAAATTACATAGAACATTTTATAATAAATAAATAAATATATAGTAATGCGTATTTATAATGAGCCAAGGCACGCAACTGAGGCGCCACTCACACGACATAAGTCATGAAATACCGCATCACATACACTAGGTATATGATAGCTCATGGTTGGCTAAACAGGGATTCGAGCTGGCGACCTTCAAGTTGCAGGACCAACGACCCTACCATCTAAGCCAACCCGCTCGCCATAGAACAGTTTGAAGAAAGGAACTTTAAGTTTTTAAAGGCAGGAATCGAACTCACGATATTCTGATTAACGACCCGCCATCTTAACCATTACACCGTTCACCGTTCAATGTATCTCTTATCTGATTAAAATAGAAATAGAAATCGTAAATAAAGAATATCAAACTTGAAAGGTTTCATGAAGAACTCATACTTTGAAAATGTTTTGACAAAGAGATTTTAAAAAATAAAACGAGAAGCAAGAGAAAGAGTCAGATAAATGTCTAGGACACTAATGTGGCATTTGAAAATTCAACAAAGTGATACATGGTTGAAGCTTAAAGAGTGAATAATTAGAAAAACATGCTTTTAACTTGATGGTTGGCTGAAAACTAAAAACGAATGAAGAAACGGATAGAAAGATGGTTTAACTAAGTATACAACTGATGGATGAATGATTGATATATGCACGAGACAAAGAAAAAGATAAATAAATAGAAGAATGCAAAATTAGCAAAAAAATTTGTTCTAAACTGATGAATGTTTCTAATGATTATAATTCTGAAAACACAATAAATTATTCAAGATCATTCGTGTTTTTAACAGCATCTTTAATGGCAAAGGGATTGGGCAAAAGTAGGTCTTCCGAACAAAATGAACTTTCGATGAGGCGCGTGCAAGAATGGTTGGATAAATGGAGGGAGGAATGGTTGGATAAATGGATGGAGGAATGGTTGGATAAATGGATGGAAGAATGGTTGGATAAATGGATGGAGGAATGGTTGGATAAATGGATGGAGGAATGGTTGGATAAATGGAGGGAGGAATGGTTGGATAAATGGATGGAGGAATGGTTGGATAAATGGATGGAGGAATGGTTGGATAAATGGATGGAAGAATGGTTGGATAAATGGAGGGAGGAATGGTTGGATAAATGGAGGAAGGAATGGTTGGATAAATGGAGGGAGGAATGGTTGGATAAATGGATGGAGGAATGGTTGGATAAATGGAGGAAGGAATGTTTGGATAAATGGAGGGAGGAATGGTTGGATAAATGGAGGGAGGAATGGTTGGATAAATGGAGGGAGGAATGGTTGGATAAATGGAGGGAGGAATGGTTGGATAAATGGAGGAAGGAATGGTTGGATAAATGGAGGGAGGAATGGTTGGATAAATGGAGGGAGGAATGGTTGGATAAATGGAGGGAGGAATGGTAAGATAAATGATATATACAATTAAAAAAATAAATTCAAGGTGATGGACGGATGGATAAATTAGTAGTGAGTTGAAGAATAAATAGATAAATGAATGTAAAAATTATAAAATAGAAAATGGAAAAATAAATAAACAATTTCAAATGTTGTTGAAAAGGTGGGAGTATCAAATGATAGATGAAGCAAAAAAAGAGTTTTTATTGATTGATGGATTGACAATTGAAGAGATATATGAACGAGAAAATAAACGAAAAAAAAAGATGGATGGAGAAACAAGGGATGAGAATGGCGGAAGGGTTAAATACATGCATGAAGAATGATGGGTGGATGGGAAAAAAGAGATTGATGAATTCAATAGAAAAACTTGAGATGTGGAAAGTATGGGTGGATGGGCAGGTGATGAAGACGGATGGACAGGCTGACAGATTAACTAATGTATAAATAAATAAATGGATGAATAAATAAACTAAAAAATTAAAAATTGAAATAGGATTAAATAAATAGGCTAAAACAATTTTTAAACCTAAAAAAATATTTTTGATAATTTAAAATGGAAAAAAAACTCTAACAATTTTTTAAACAAAAAACAATAGACAAGTGAACAAATGATGTACACGGTTCCATTGATTTCACACCACTCCATCACTCCACCTGCCAGCCTCTTTTCATCCTCCACTCGCATCCACGCTGTCGCAACAACAAATCCATTCTTCAAGTCTCAAAATATAAAAGTATCATCATCAAAACTAGATTTTATCGTCATCAAAACTTTGATTTTATCATTAACAAAACTATATTTCATCGTCACTCTTGTTGGTTCTCTTAGACACTTTGAATGCGATAAACTCTCTTACTATTGCCCTCACCCTCACTTATCATCATCATCATCATCAGCATCATCATCATCATCATCATCATCATTATCCTCATCCTCAACATCATCATCCTCATCATCATCATCATCATCATCATCATCATCATCATTATCATCATCATCATCATCATCATCATCATCATCATCATCATCATCA
Source organism: Piscicola geometra (assembly GCA_943735955.1). NCBI lineage: Eukaryota > Metazoa > Annelida > Clitellata > Hirudinida > Piscicolidae > Piscicola > Piscicola geometra. Next base: position 7,707,847 of record OX030958.1, on the reverse strand, counting down.
TTACCATCATCATAATCACCATCATCATCATCACCACAGGTTCAAGGGCAAGGTATCCTACATCGAGGCGCACCCTTACGACGAAATCGACTTTGTTTGTCCCTTCTACGCCAACGAAACTAATGCCATAACTATTGGTAGTAGTAGTAGTAGTGGAGAAAAAAACTTCGACAATAATATAAATATAAATATACTTAATGTAAAGAAAAACAATGTTCACAACAACAACAACAAGAAAAACAACAAAGGAAAGAGTGAGGGAGGTGATGGAGAGAGTGATGGAGATGAGAGAGGGGATGACTGGAGTGTCATAAAGAATGACATCAAAAAGTTCCACGCTGACAAGAAGAAGCAGAGGAAGGAGAAACAAAGAGAGAGAAATATAAACAAAAACAATAAAATGAAAGATGAGAGTAAAAGTGGAATGAATAAAAATGGAAAAAAACAAATTGGTGATTTTGTAGATAAAAATAATAAAGGTGATAACAAAGTTAAAGAGGATAATGATGATGGTGATAGCGATAAGAAAGATGATAATGGAAATGTGCTCAATGGTTACAATGACGATCGTGTTAGGAATAATCAGAACAGTAAAAATAATGATAATCAGAACATTAAAAACAATCCTCACAAAAAGAATAAAAACATTTTGAACAATATTATCAATCGAGATGACAGCAATGACAACTTTGAACACTATTTGATATACAGGGTAAGTCTTTTGCGAATCTATTACATCTACGTGCCCTTCATCAATCTCGCTACCTTTTTTCAACTTTTATTTTTTAGTCAAACGTTTAAATGAATGAGTTAATCGAATTATTAAAAAAATTATATTTGTAATGAATTTAGTTGCTTTGCGTTACTTATAAATTTAATATTTTACGCAACCTCGTGTACATATAATTACACTCAAGTTTAACAAACCCGTTTAAAGTAGTTGGGGATTTATTTTAAATTGAAAATTGTATATAAAAATTAAATTAATTTGTTATTTGACTCGATTCATCTTGATAACTTTTGAAAAACTTTGTTGCGCTTTGAAACAATATAAAACGTGATTTAAGCCGTTTTAATCACATAAACAAAAATTTGTGTTAAAAAAACTTTTTGAAAATTATACTAAGTTGCTCAAAATCTTTTATACTTCATTTATTTCACGAGTTTTCATTGTAAAATACTTTAGTGCTTTCCAAGATGACCTAGACTAGTAAAGAAAATTTTCTTCAAAAATAATTTTAAAAAAGAATAAAGAGCTTTTAATTTTTTTCTTCATTAAAAAACGTTAAATTGGGAAATGTCATCAACAATTTTCATGAAAATGTCACAGTATAGTTTGCCGTGCCTCCAAAGGAACCGCCACAAATAGCTTTCCACTAAAGATCGTTGAGTGCCGCATTGGCGCTTATTCTGAATCTTGCAAACGCGACATAAAGCTTCATGGTTTATGTGTAAGTAGCAGTCTTTGGATTCACAAAGCTTTCGCTATGAACGAGCGTTTTAACTGATCGTACTGACTTCTTCTTGTCACGAACGTGAGTCAAAAACGTCGAAAAGTTCATTTTTATCTTTTAGTTTCAATATTATATTTATATTTCAGTCCTAGATTTAAATTTTGTTTTGAATTTTTTATTTAGAGGCATCAAGAGAGTCGAAAGCGTCAAAAAGTTCATTCTAAACTTAATTTTTCAATTTAATTTTTCAATTCCAATTTTAGCTTCA